>OU426878.1:1781154-2299925 GCA_911387805.1 Cantharis rustica | reverse complement strand
ATTTTTCGAAAATCTTTTCATTTTGTTATTTCAAATAATCCATTACTATGTTCCGCCCTAGAGAAAGAATAATCAACCCAACGCTCCGAAATTACCGAATTAGCAGGGATTTGGGACTGCTATTCGCGAATTTTGGGAGAAACGATATCATAAAAAAATAAATTTCAAAAATTAATAATTCTAAAACTAATAACAAATCTATATTGACATTTGTAGGGTTCATTAACTAAGCAACCCTCTACAACATCCTAAATTTTCAGATAAAAATGAAAGTGAATTTTATAAGAAAGTCGCCTTTTACCTTTTTCCAAAAAATTTGCGATACGGACCACATTTTTCAAAAATCTTTAGTTTTTTTAATTCGAAGAATCTATTACTCTGTTCCACTCTAGAGACAAAATAATGAACTCAAATGCTACTAATTTACCGAATTGGCAGCGATTTTGCTATTGCTATAACGGGAATTTTGAAAACACAATAACATAAAAAAAATTTCAAAAATTAATAATTCCAAAACCAATAACAGCACTATATTGACATTTATAAAGCTTATTAACTAAGCAACCCCCTACGGCATATTTTAAATTTTCAGATAAAAATTGAAGTGAACTTCGTCAGAAAGTCGACTTTTACCTTTTTCAAAAAATTGGCGATACGAACGACATATTTCTAAAACCTTCGGATTTTTTTATTTCAAAAAATACAATACTATGTTGAACCCTAGAGAAAAAATAATCAACCCAAACGCTACTAAATTGCCGAATTCGTATTGATGTCTCTACTGCTATATAGCGAGTTTTGAGAAAATCATAATACAAGAAAAACTAAAACTAAAAGCTTAAGTTTTTAAACGTTAAAATTCCTAATATTTATGAGGGCATACAATTTAATAGAATGTGTGCTCGAATTAATAATTAATTTTGGCGTAAGTCCTTTTTGTTCACATAATTAATTCTAAATTCAAAACATTTGAACAGGCATATTTTTAAATTTTCTAAAAGAATGCACCAAACAAAATTCAAAGAAACGATTTTACAAAAAACGCAGCGGCTTATCGCGTTTCCTGTGAATCATATAATCTAAACTTGTTTGAACATGAAATGCAAGTGATTTAACGCTACAATATAAATTATTTAATATTAAAATATTACAATGATTACAATGAAATTTTCAAGTGTTTTCGAAACCATTTCCTCCGGTGCATTTTTATTATATTTTATTAGAAGTTCTACATAATTATAAGTAACTTATAAGAAGGCTGCCGAGGAATAACTTCTAATTACTTATTCCGTTCACTAAAATCTCCTAATGTTTTTATAAATTTTGTTATGAATAATATATTTTCTTTGTATTAAAAAATCTATTTACAAATTTAATTATTTTTGAGTTGATTTACTCGCCTTCTAGAAGAATAATGCTGGCCACTCACACTACGGTCTACCGGAGATGTTACCTGTGCAGGTTTACCGGAATGGTGAATGGGGACGTTCGGTGTACCGGAGCGGTCTTCAGTTCATTTCGCGATGGCATCGATTGAAGACCATGACGCATTGGCATTGATAGGCCAGTGCCTTCCTTTTCTAGTAGAAAACAACTGACACGACCTGCGCAGGTGACCGGAGTACATGCACACACGTACAGGTGTACCGTACGGTGTCGATGAAAAATATTAATTTTCGAATTTGCTCCGGTCGCCTGTACAGGTTAAAAAACCTGCACAGGTCCGTTGCCATAAACGCTCCGGTCTACCTGCGCAGGTACACCTGTACAGGTAGACCTCTCCGGTAAACCGTAGTGTGAGTGGCCAGCATAAGAGTCGAAGACATTATTTACAAGTTTGCAACTAATATTCTAATATAAAAATTAAAATCTATTGCAAGCAAATTTATTGATTCATTTATTTAAAATTATCGGGTAGTAAAAGATGAATAATAGGATATGACGTCGAATTTTCAAACATAGAATTAATATAATTTTAGTTTTTATATAATGTCTTAAATGTGTTAACTTAAATTCAATATTCGATTGCAAATTCCTAAAACTAGACGAATTTGTAAATAGGTACAAAGTAAAACAAAAATAGTAACGACAATTTTATTGTTGAAAAAGAGACGAAAGCTAACTCAAAACAAGAATCTACTCCTCTATTTCCTTAAAGAATTTCTTTAAAAAATAGCCATATCAAATCCTCGGACTGTGGCCCTTTAAAACTTGCTTGACTATATGTATTCGATGTACTGCTAATATGAAAATATTACTCTGAAAATTATCTGGTCGTAGTACAATTTCAAGAAAAACCGTCTTAATATCAATTTCTAATTTATTCCAAAATTTTATTTTAATTAGCTGGAAATGAATAGCAAACAAAAGAAAGCGATCACACAAATCATTTTGGCAGAAGTCACTAATTCAAATTTATGTCGTTTTCATTCGGTTTAAAACTAATCGGTCTGTACATCTGTACTCTAAATTTAAATAGTATAACACCGTAAAATCAATATTCAAATATACCGCATAATTTTAAAGCAAATGTAAAATTTATCGTTACGTTTTGTACATTAAAAATACCACTAATAAAGCAATAATTTTGAACTTAGTAACTTCTGCTAGAATAAGAAAATATGGTAATGTAACTAACCTTTCATTTCCAAATATTTTCCAACCCCGTTCCAATTTCCAATCGATTGTTTCCCAGTTTCACTACACTGCATCATTTGATCTGTTATGAACACTAAGATAAATTAAAAATCCAAATATTAGTAACAATTTTTCAAAAGTTCATAATTTATTTAATTAAAACACGCGAAAACAAAATCATTGCTTGATTTATCGAAACGCGAAACGTCATTTGAACAAAAGAAGAAACTAAACAAAACTGACAAATACATGACATCTAACGGTAAAAATTAGAAATACATAAACTTTATTGTAGTTTCTGTAACATGATTAATTTTAAATACATAATTATATTAATTATAATTGAGTTTTCTGTTAAAAAATCGTATTTGTAGGATTTTAGGGTGACAAAACAATTTTGAGTAGTCACTTTTGTGATTAATGTCGATCAAAGTTTTGTTAAATGTCAACGTACTTGAAGTACGTAAGCTTGAAATGCATGTCAATCATAAATAAACATTAATCTGTAGCCACCAAAAATTAAATGTTACAAACCTTTTTAATTTCTTTCTGACAATTTTTCCCTAAACCGTTATCATGACTTTACATCACCGATTTTCTTTTTCAACGATTAAGATCGAACGCAGCATTAACTAAACAAATGTTTGAACCAAGTAATATTCAAAAACTAAAATATTTTGAACGATAAAGAAAATTGTAATTTTTTACTTTTATCGAAATTAGGAATTTAGATTTTCTAGTTAAGTAATGCAATACTGACAGTTACCAAAATTGTTATTTATTGTGTATGACGTAAAACAATTAGAAAAAAGTTTAATTTTAACTGGCGGCTCTGGCTTTACTTGAAAGTAAGTCGAATGAACAAATGCCCAAATTGATTGTTTACCGATGTGAAACTCAAACTCAACTTTGCTACACATGCCCATACCACGGTGGGGAACAGAAAAGTAGAAAATAAATTTAACCAAGTTTTAACTCTCCGTGTCTTCGTGGTGGAGCGAATAAGCTGTCAAAATGTTGTCCTTCGAAAATTATGAAATATACGTAAAGTTAATATAGCGTAGGGAAGAAACATTTATTAAAATAGCTTTAATTGGCTGAAAAGTAGTCGCAGAAATTGTCGATTCTTCAACATAAGTAACCACCTGAAATTTTTGATATTCGTGTATAATTTATCGTTCAAATTTGAACTTAGTGATTTCTGCTAGTCAAAACAACAACCAAAAACTATTGGAATGCAACATACCTTTATTTTCAATTTCAGCAGCTCTAATATTTCATTACCTTGGTAAAATTTTCCAACTGTCATGTCCAAATTTTCTAACACTGTTCACTCACACTATCACTTGATTTATTAAAAAGACTAAAACATATTGAAAATCAGAAAGAATTTCTCAAAAGTTCATAATTTATTTAATTTAAAAACGAAAAACCACAAAAAAATAAATTGTTTTTAACTACTGCACGACAAATGTCAATTTTACAAAAATTTAAATGAAATTGTAATACTTCTAGCGACATCTAACCATAAATATCGGAATTAAAACTTCGAAAATTGCGAAAACAAATTTAATTTTAACACCTATGGATAATTAATAAGATAAATCACTTTAAATTTTCTTTATCATTTCACAAGTTTTGTGCTTCGCAATCAAAAAATACAACGAGAACGTTCGTCTACTTATTTTAAAAAAAATTACGTTTGAGTTGGTATATGTAGACACTACTTTATATGATGCTTTGAACGATCAGACTACAAAACAAACGTCAGTAAAATTTAATTTTTGGTTACAAATAAGTATAAACCTAGTCCTCACTGTTTTTAATGAATTATTATTGCAAAATTGCACCTCTTTCAAAATAAGGTAAGTTTTTAATTTTTTAATAGTTTCTGCAAGTCAAATCGCAACGAATATAACCTTAAAATAAAACGCATTTCATAAGATTTCAAGAGTTTTGCAAATTACCTAGCCGTAATTAGTGTTCTTTTTAATTTTCTAGTATGTTGCTCGATTGTACAAAAAAGGTAACTTCACTTCGTCATCTTCATAGTGCGAAGCGAATTTACACAAACGAAATCGTACCTAACCAAACAAAGAAAATTTTTGCGCCTAATATACAAAAAATTAATAAAATTAAAGATGCAAGAGTTTCTCGAAAAAACGAGGTCGATATACAATTACTTCCTAAAACAATCTATAAGAAAGTGTTTAAGGGGACAAATCGTAATCGAGTCCACCCATCGATCGTTGCACTTTGTCAAAAGGACTTGACAAAGCATGGCATGGTAAAAGAGAGAAACACTGAACAATGTCGCGATGTAAATATTAGCTTTCCTCCCATTTTGGGAAAAAATTTGTTGGAACATTTTGAAATAATTGGCGAAGAACAGGCAAAACCTTATCGAGATCTTGTGCTGGAACTTTTAAAAGGAATTCCTGACTTGCCGACCGAGTGGTTATTAGAAACCGGTTGGACCCGTTATGCTCCTAATTGTAAGCCAGTAAAAGTGAGTTATCCGCAAGAAAGTAGCATTGTATTTGATGTGGAAGTTTGTATGCAAGCCGGCAAGGCGCCTACTTTAGCCACGGCCGTTAGTTCTGAGGCTTGGTATGGGTGGGTAAGTCAGGGGGTGTTAGATGGAACTACTAAACCGGTCACAAGCCATCAGTATTTACAGGATGCTCTTATACCTTTGGAAAGTTTGTCGAGCGAAAGTGGAAATATAAATTTAGATTCTAAATTTTCTAAACCTAAGGTGTTGGTGGGCCACAATGTTTCATATGATAGAGCTAGAATCAAAGAGCAATATTGGCTTCAAAGAACCGGAATGAGATTTGTAGATACCATGTCTTTGCATGTTTGCGTTAGCGGTTTAACTAGTTATCAAAGAGCTGTATTAAAATCGGGCGATGAAAACATTGAGGATGTCGATTGGATGAAACAAAGCTCTTTAAATAGTTTAAGTGAAGTTCACAAGTTGTATTGTGGAACAGAATTAATCAAAGACACTCGCGATATTTTTGTAGAAGGAACTTTATTAGACGTTAAAAATAATTTTCAAAAAGTGATGAATTATTGTGCCAATGACGTAAAATCAACTTATTACGTCTTAAAACAACTGTTTCCATTATTTTTGGAACGTTTTCCACATCCGGTGACTTTTGCCGGTATGCTAGAATTAGGAACAGCTTACTTGCCTCTAAATTCAAATTGGGAGAGATATATTGACGATTCAAATCAAGCTTATGAAGATTTGGATATCGAAGGCAGATTTATGCTAGCAAAAAGGGCAGAACAAGCGTGTCAACTTTTAAATGATGATAAATATAAGGAAGATCTTTGGATGTGGGATCAAGACTGGGATGTAAAATATATTAAACTTAAGAAGACGGAGTCGAAATCGAAACCTTCTCGAGATACTCAAAAAATTGAGATCGATGAAGAAGTAGACGAATTAGATAAAAAGTTTGAATATTTGGAAGAGACTCGCAACTTTTTGCCTGCCGTTCAAACCCTCCTTCCGGGTTATCCCAACTGGTTCAGAAAATTGTGCACAAAACCCAACTCCACTCCAGATTGGGTTCCTGGACCTCACTTAATCAGCACATCTATGAGAGTTACTCCAAAATTGTTGGGATTGACCTGGGAAGGATATCCGCTGCACTTTATAAAAGGTTCGGGTTGGGGTTTACTGGTTCCATTTACCGATGACCTAGAAATTGTAATCAAAATACCGTTAAAGCAACTTTTGAAAAAGTGTCCATTGCTAATTAATAAATCAAATAAAAACGAAAACTTTGACATGAAAATAGATAAAGCAGTGCAAGATAATTTGTCTAAACGTGAATATTATTCTAGAGTAAAAAAGGATAAAACTGATGGTCTCTATAAAGGATCGGGTGTGTGGAGTAATACCATCCTGGAAGATTGTTGTTGGTTTTTTAAGCTCCCTCATAAAGATGGCGCTTCGCATCGAGTGGGAAATCCATTAGCCAAGGATTTTTTAAACAAGTTTTCGGAAAGTGTTTTGGCAGGCGATACAGAGAGCGCCGAAAGAGTTGTGACTATTGCCAGAATGTTATCTTATTGGCGAAATAATCGGGAACGCATCGAACAACAGATGCTTGTGTGGCTAGAAGACGAAGATTTGCCAGATTCAATTCGAGGTAATGGAATAAAATACGGCGCTATAATACCGCAAGTAGTGGTTAGTGGTACATTGACGCGCAGAGCTGTAGAACCTACGTGGATGACAGCATCAAATGCACATGTAGAACGGGTGGGTTCAGAATTGCGCGCCATGATCCAAGCACCGCCTGGTTATAATATAGTAGGCGCGGACGTCGATTCTCAAGAATTATGGATTGCTTCTATAATTGGAGATGCCGATTTTGCGAAAATGCACGGAGCTACGCCGTTTGGTTGGATGACTTTGAGCGGTAATAAAGCAAACGGAACTGATATGCACAGTGTAACTGCGAAAGCGATCGGCATATCCAGAGATCATGCAAAAGTAATCAATTATGCGAGAATTTACGGAGCGGGGCAAAATTTTGCCGAACAGCTATTGAAACAATTTAATCCAACAATGACAGAATCTGAGGCCAGAAGTAAAGCAATTAAAATGTTTAACTTGACCAAAGGGAAACGACTTTATTATTTGAACAAAGATTATTTTTCTGATTTTCCCGATCGACCGTACGGACGTTGGGAAGCATTTGAATTAGCAAAATCACATGGGAAAAAAGTGGAAGAGATGTTTTCTAAGCGAAAATGGGTTGGCGGTACGGAGTCGGCTATGTTTAATCGTCTAGAAGAAATTGGTGAAAGTGACGAACCTACAACTCCTTTTCTTAATTGCCGCTTAAGTCGCGCTTTAGAACCTAAAGTTATGCCCAGCGATAGATTTTTACCGACTAGGGTTAATTGGGTGGTACAAAGTGGGGCTGTAGATTTTCTTCATTTAATGTTGGTCTGTATGAGATGGTTGATGAACGATCGCGCACGATTTTGTCTTAGTTTTCACGACGAAGTGCGTTATTTAGTAATGCAGGACTGGAAATATCAGGCAACTGTAGCGATGCACGTTACTAATTTGTTGACGCGATCATTTTGTGCCTTAAAATTAGGATTGAACGATCTGCCTCATTCGGTTGCATTCTTTTCGTCGGTTGAAGTAGATACAGTCTTAAGGAAGGATTCTAAGCAGAATTGTAAAACACCTTCAAATCCACATGGTTTAGATAAAGGTTATGGAATTCCCAATGGAGAGTCTTTGGATATTTATCAAACCATCGAAAAGATTGGAAGTCAGAAAAATTGGTGGTATTGTAACAGGTAAATGTTTTTGCGTAGACAAAGATACTTACTCAATTTCCACTATCAGGATAAAAAGTAACATTTTAGTTCCTTATAGTCGATCCGAGATACGAATAATATAGGTGGCGCGTCGTTTGCAAAGTCTAATTTACATCGGGAAACTTCAGATAATTTAAATAGTACTTAATCTTGTAATAATATTAAACATTCACCACAAAAAAAGCGAAATGTTATAACCAAATAACTACGTCTATTCAATATTACATTTAACTCTGTTCAAATCTATCTTATTTATGACTTTACCCGGTTCAGTTTAGGCAACACGCATAGCACTTCAATCGCAAAAATTTCGTTATTGTAATAGCGTCTACTTCAAAGCAATTTCATTGGTTTACATTTCAAGGTTGTCGCTTTAGTACAAATTCCAATATTTTTCTTAAAAAAAACAGACTATAGTTAGGGATCTCTTGCCCCTGATTTATTTTATTATACACTTTGTGAATGCATTTGTAAGTTGGTAATGCTTAAAAAATTTGTTATATAAATACAATAATTTTATTTTAACATAATATTAATTTATGTTTGTTGTGATTTGCAAATTTTCCAATAGAATTATAACGATTTATTTTCTTTTTAGTAATCAAAATGTCACGAGCAACGAAAAGGAAACATTTAATGAAGGAAGCCTTAAAAGACGATTATGATTTACCAGCACCAAATCAACAAATTGTGAAAATGGTTCGCAGCTGTGGTAACAATCTGCACGAAGTGATCAATTCAGAAGGCGAAATTTTTTTAGTTAGTATGCCAACTAAATTTCGCAAGTTTGTGTATATTAAACGCGGGGATTTTATATTGGTAGAACCAATAGCCGAAGGTGATAAGGTTAAAGCAGAAATGGTGCGTAAATTATCGGACGTACACATAAAATATTACAAAACTGACGGTGTTTGGCCCGAAGCGTTTGACAATTCGAGCAAGTTGAACACAGAAGAAACTAGTAAAGAAGTGATCGACGATCAAGACAGTAACAGTTGTAGTGATAATGATGACGATATTTTTATTAATCCTAACAGAAGAGCAGCACCCGAGGCGGCCAGTAGTAGTAGTGACAGTGAAGAAAGTGATGATTAGTAGACAAACTTTCTTGAACATTTTAAAAACTTTTATTAGAGCTTCAACGGTATGACTCGAACCTGAGGTTTGAGTTTTATAATCGAATGAAGCTCACAAAAATTAAGCGAATTTATTATTTTTTGTTAATAAAATTTATTAAAATAAACATTACATGGGTTTTTGATTTTGATAGATTTTTTTGTTAATTTTTTTCTGTACAAGTCTGACTATATTACCATCGATGTCTGGAACTTCTTGGTTTGTTCGTATTGCATTCTGAAATAAAAATTAAGTATCTCAATTTAATGCCATCAAAGTTGCACATTTTGTTTTGCGAGTTATTTAAAATATTTTAAATAATTGATAGTGGTTTCTTTGGTCATAATATTTATAAATTTTGTGCTCGTCAATGATGTCAACCCGAAAACCTCTTTAATAGATTTTTATATTAGCGTTAGTTGTAATTTAATAACTGTCTTCTTTAAAGCTATTTAAGAACTTTTTGAGTTGAAGCTAATGAGATTTGTAAAATTAAATTATTCATCTAAAATTAGTACTCATTTCAAATTTGTTTAATAAGTTTGAAGATTTTGGGTCCCTCTTAATTTTTAAATGTTTTGATTATTGAACTATGAGGTACTTAAAACATACGAGATATTTTAAATCTTATACATACCTCAATTTTCTGTACTAAATGGACTTCTCTCAAATTGGATATTAAGTTTGTTACTTTACAAAAATTAGGACTTCCCATACGACCGGTTCTACCAATTCTGTGCACGTAATCGGCTGCATAACAAGGAAAATCGTAATTTATGACATGTGAAATTTCTGTGGTGTCTAAACCTCTTGAACCAACATCGGTGGCCACCAATATGGGCGTATCTCCTTCTAAAAATTTATTCCACTCTTTAATTCTCTGTTCACGATTCATATCTCCACTAAGGCGCACACAGTCTACATTCCAAGTTGCTAAATATTTGGAAACCCAAAAGCACGTGGAATTATCTTTAACAAAAATTAACTTTTTGTTAGAATTGGCTTTGACCAAGCTTAAAAGTTTGTCCGATTTTTGGTCAGGTCCTAACCGATAAAAATGTTGTGTGATATTACACAATACTTTGTGCAACAGCGGTGAAGTCACACGAGTGAATTGTGCATCGTAAGGTTGCAATATTGGCGGTAAACTTCTTGGTAAGGTTGCAGAAACCAGAGCCATCTGACATTCTGGAATTCCATTTATTATTGAGGTCATTTCATTAATGAAGCTGTCATCTGTTAAAGTATCTGCTTCATCTATGACGGTAATGGATACATTTTGTAAATGATACAAACCCGAACGAACATATTTTCTCATCGCACCTGGTGTACCAATCAATAAGTCTACTTGTGAGCAACTCGGATGCATTAATTGTTGACTAGTTTTTCCACCGACCACAACTTTCACTCTTAGGTCGACATTTTTGGCCAAAGTCATCGCAACGGATCCAATTTGACTTACCAATTCCCTGTTTGGTGCAATAATTATAGCTCTGGGTGTGTTAAATTTCTGCGATTCCGTATTAATCAGCTTTTCGAAAAGAGGCAACAAATACGACAAAGTTTTACCACAACCAGTTTCGGCAGCTAATAACGAATGATCTCCTCTTCCAATAACCTGAAGGGCTTCACACTGAAAGGCCGTTAATTCTTTAATATTCAGCGTTTGTAAACCTTTTTTTAAATATTCGTCTAAAGCTATTTCGCTTAGTGGTATGTTTGGTGCAGTTTCCACCGGCTGCAGATTAGGATACACCGTGAACTTATCGCCCTTCGATTTAATATGCTTCCATCCTTTGGTAGCTAAAGGTATTTCTTTAAATTTATGGTATGTTTGATCGGCATAATGATTTAATCGCTTTCGTTTACATTTTATTACCAAACGTTTTTCTTCTGGATTCGATACTTCCGTACATAAGTTTGCTTTCACATATATCGAATTTGCTAATTTAAAACGACTTGCAAGTTGTAATTCACAATTAAATAAACATAATTTGTTAAGCAACATTTTTCACTTTTTGCTCAATCTTGCTCTTAAAACTTAGGTTATGAACCAGAGGTTACAAAACTGTTTTTTTTCAACTTTTATTTTGTTGGGTTGTAACAGTGGCGTAGCTATCATTTTAGATACGGGTGGGAGCCTTCTTCGAAGATCTTGAAATGGGATTACGATTTTTACATTATGCAATTTTATATACTCTCAATTCAAACTAGCCAATAAACGTTTGAAATAGAAAAAATATGAACTCACCATCTTTAAATGTAGTACACTGTTGAGCGATGACCATAAATACAAACACATGCGTACGTACATTACAGACAATACTTTTTATATATTAGTAGATTGAATTATTTACATACTGTTTTTTCAAACATGCATTACCACCTCAATTTAAAGAATTCAAATAAATAAATTTATTTTAAAATAGGTACTAAAATAAAATGATTTCGTACAAATTATATTTTACATTATTATTTCAGGACCGAAACAAATTGTTGAACTTTACGATTCTTTGTCTCTGTTTCGTTTTTCAATGTTTTTTTGAAATATATCGGTTGTATTTCCATCTACATTAGGAATAAGCCCATCTGTTCGAATCGCCAACTAAAATCATTTTTATTTTAAAATTATAACAATAAAGAAATAAATTTGCAGTATTTTTGGCTGCTTGTACCACTGATAAAACAATAAAGAAAACATCTTACCTCTATGCTTTGAAGTAAACGAACTTCTTGAGGGTGCGTTATAAAATTGGATACTTGACAAAATTCTGGACTGCTTAAACGACCAACTTTTCCAATTCCGTGTATGTAATCGGCAGCATAAATGGGAAAATCATAATTTACGACGTGGCTAACATCACATATATCCAAACCTTTGCCTGCCGTGTTTGTACACACCAATATGTTATTAGGTCCATTAATAAAACTGTTCCACTGTTCGATTCTCGTCCAATGATCCATTTTGCCATGGATACTTGAACACTCTACTTCGTTTCTTTTTAAAAGTTGCGTTATCCAATTGCAAATGTCGCTACGATTTGCAAACACTATCAGCGAATTTTTGGCAGATTTGACTAATTGCAACAAGAGATGGGGTTTCGCAGAATGTCTTACTCTAGAGAAACGTTGCGTTATGTTGGTTAAAGATTTGTGTAGCAGAGGTGAAGTTATGTGAGTAAAATGCTTTTCTTGAGAAAACATCAAAGGCAAAGTTTTTGGGAAAGTTGCACACACCAGAGTTAATTGAGATTTTGATACTGCATGCATTAAAGTAGCAACTTCGTTTTTAAAGCTATTATCCATTAAAGTATCTGCTTCGTCCATTACGGTAAAAGCTACATCTTTTAGACGATATAATCTGCTTGCATGCAATTTGTGTATTACGCCCGGTGTACCAATTAACAAATCCACTTGTGAAAATTCCGAAGTAAACATTATTTTTTTTGTATTTCCACCAACTAAAACTTTGACGTTTACGCCAACAGAATTGGCCAACGATTCTGCAACCGAAGCGACTTGATAAGCCAATTCTCTAGTGGGTACTAAAACTAACGCTCTTGGTGCATTCTGTTCTTGATTTTTCTTTTCAATCAATTCCTGAATAATAGGTAACAAATAAGCATAAGTTTTACCGCTTCCTGTCTCGGCAGCCAGTATTGTGTTATCGCCTTTTCTAATAACATTGATTGCTTCTTTTTGATGGGAAGTTAATTTATTTACATCTTGCGATATTAACGCCGTTTTTAAATTTTCATTTAAATTAATTTCACTTAACGGAACACATGGGATGCTCCTGTACGCGTGCTGATTAGGATACACAACGAAATAATCACCAATGGATTTCTTGTCTTCCCAATTTTCAGAAGCTAAACTTATTTTATTAAATTTATTATACGTTTGCCCGAGGTAGTGGTCAAATCTCTTATCTTTACATTTAATTAAAAAACGATTTTCTCGCGATTTGCTTTTAGGAGCTGCACTTGCCAAATTCGCTCTGAACGACAGCGAATTTAATAATTTAAATCGATTTGTGATACTTTTAGCGTTGGATAAACATAATTTATTAGAAATCATTTCTAAATAATTGTAAAATAACTATACAAAATATTTGTAATTAAAAATCTTCGCATTGAAAAAACCAGGTTATGTTGATATTGTTACAAACATGAGCACATCACCGTTCTGTCAAAATACATTGTATTACAGAACCGGATTAAGGTACACACAATTAAATATTTTGAAAATAATATTTAATTAAATATAAATATTTTCAAATAATAATCTATCCCTGCAGGAGAATATTTTTGTTATTTTGAATAAGGACGAAGATAAGCAGAACCAGAACTATCGAAAAGTCCACATTATTGATTTACTCTGTACAACAAAAAGTGAAATTCAATGTTTACTAATATTATAATTAAGTAAATGATCTGCAAAATATGTAATTATGATTAGATAAGAAAAACATAGCAAATAAAAAATTCTTAAAATCGATTCCTCCTTTACGAATGGCAGCATTGGCATGACGTATCGTAATAAAAATCCCTACAAAATAAATGTGACTTACTGATTTTCTACCGTAAGATCGAATGATTTCTGAAAAAAGGTTGTAAAATGAGTGAAAATACGAATCCGAGTGATTCGGTTTCCAATGCCGTTGCAAATCAAGTGCAAGATAATTCAAACGAAGAAAATGTCCAAACAAATAACGTGAGTACAATTATATTTCATGCAATTGAAATTTAGTTAATTAAATTTTAGGATGCAGCTCTGGCGAGGCAGCCTGGCAAGTTGGAATCGTTTTTTGCCATCACCAAATCGTTAATCATCCGTGCGCTTATAATTTATTTTATTACGTCATTTTTTCGTTCCCGATCTACACCAGCCACACCGACTAATCCCACCGGCGCTCCCGCACAAATGGCTCAAAATTTGTTCCCGAACGGCACGAAATTATCGTTATATATTTATTTAAGCGAAAGCGACGTCAACACTTTTAGTTTGAGTTCATTATTTTGGATGAAGAATAATTTGGAGTACGGCGATTGGACTTCTGGGGACGAAAACGACGGTATTCATATGTACGAAAAAGAGATCGAGATAAGCGAACACCTTAAGAACAATGGTTCGTTGTATTTGCATGCATATTTAACTAAAATGGGCGAACATCCTGACCCAAATTCAAATAACTATGCCGAAAACCGGGTGAGTTACGTTAAAATGCAGTTAAATAAATTTAAGAAGCTAAAGAAGAGTGAGACTAAGAATTTATTGACCGGGGAAACTGACGGGTTGGAGGACATTCCAGAGGGAGTGATTGTATCCCATTGGCATCCCAACATAACATTAAATTTGGTGACCGATTTTACTCACTGGACTTACGGTTCGGTGCCAGCACCTCTCGACGAGTACATCAAGTTTACAGACGATGGAAGAAGCTATAAACCGGTTTTGTTTGCCAATAATTTTTGGAACATGGCTCGAGATTATAAACCACTAAACGAAACATTAAATTTCCAAGTTACATTCCAACCGGTAGGTCTTTTCAAGTGGCAGCTGTATGCGGCTCAAATGTCCAAACAAAAATGGAACTTGTTTGGGGATAACGAGAACGAGCAGACGGACGAAGAACAGGACACTCTTAAGGAAACCTTGTTGGAAACAAATCCTTATTTATTGGGTATTACCGTATTTGTCACTATATTGCATTCGGTATTTGAGCTGTTGGCTTTCAAGAATGATATCCAATTCTGGAACAATCGTAATTCGTTGGAAGGTTTATCTGTACGATCTGTTTTATTCGGTGTCTTCCAATCGGTTATTGTTTTGTTATATGTGTTAGATAATGACACCAATACTGTCATTAAAATCAGTTGTTTCATAGGTTTGGGTATCGAATTATGGAAAATTAACAAGGTAATTGATATTAAATTTGTCGATGGCTGGATTCGTTTTACAGATAAAGGTTCATATGTACAAAGTAGCACTCGTCTGTACGACGAACTTGCTTTTAAGTATCTATCCTGGTTATGTTTCCCATTATTAGCAGGTTACGGTGTCTATTCTCTTCTATATTTAGAGCATAAGGGCTGGTATTCTTTTGTGTTGGGTATGCTCTATGGATTTTTGTTAACCTTTGGTTTTATAATGATGACTCCACAATTGTTCATCAATTACAAATTGAAATCGGTGGCTCACTTACCATGGCGTATGTTAACTTATAAATTTTTAAACACATTTATCGACGATATGTTTGCTTTTGTTATAAAAATGCCCACCATGTATAGGTTGGGTTGTTTTAGGGATGACATAGTCTTTTTGATTTTCCTTTATCAACGTTGGATTTATAGGGTCGATGTGACTAGGCGTAACGAATTTGGGTACACGGGAGAAGATCAGCTACGACAAGAAGGTGGCACTCAAGAAATTAGTGCAATAGATGATAAAAAAACACAATAAAGAAATATTTTCTAGCCGTAGTTAATTAAATATGTTTATTGTATTTATTAAAATGAAGATAAATTGTTTTTTTTTTAACTTTTACTGTATATACTGCAGTATAATAAAGGGGATCTTTGTGATCACATCCATATTTCTTTATCTTTTTCTTGTTTGATAAGTTATATGATTAGATTAAGCATGTTAATTATTGTTCTATAATAAATATTACTCGTCATTATGTCAGTCTTACTTTAATGCATCAATAAATAAAATAATTAGTGTATTAAGCTGAATATTAATCTACATTTTTGTAGGTAGGGAAATAATCACGTGAATTTTACCACTGTTTTTTAGTCGCTTTGTAATTGCCGGATGCATTTAAAAAAATTAATTGAATGAAATTGTTCGAACTTGCTTCGAAGTCTTTGTATGCCTCTTCCCAAAAATAGCATGACGAATGCTATTTTTGAATTGAGAGAATTTCACCCCGAGAAGCATCTCGATTTTGGAAAATTTTTATTGTCTTTAATAAATCTGAATTTTTCTACAACTGCCCACTTGGCGGGAAGAATTAATTATGGCAATGTAATTAAATTTTATAAATAATTAAAAATACCCGAATTTTTTACTATTTTGAATAGATATTTTACCATACACCCAAGCTGTAGTTGACTAAATATGTCAATTTATAGTTTTTAACTAAAATTAAATGTTACGTAATGGGTTTTCGCTAACTTTTTCGAGTTGACTTCAGTTCAACCTCGTTGTTTGCAACTTATTAAATTCTGAAATTTGAGCTTAGTAGTTTAGAATAATTTACGTGAATTATTTGTGGATTTCCAGTTTTATTTTTTTTTATTCTTCGATTGAAATATAGCGCACGTCTCTTGCTACTTTCTGTCATTATTTTATTGACGTTTGTATAGGCTTTATTTAATCTACACATTTTTAAGGGGTAATTTGTGCTGACATTGTATTTAACTTTATTTGGTTTTTTAGTAACTTTCCAGTGCTTCTCGTGAATTTGTCACGTTCGTTTTCACTTTTTGTTTAAGATCCTTCAAAGAATTACCAAAATTTGCTAGCTTATTCATAAATTTTTGTCAGTAATTAAAAACAGAAGAAGGTCATGGTCTAATGCTTATGTGAATTTTGGCTGTCTTTCCTCGGCGGGCAATGGCAAACCACCGAAGTATCTGCCAAGAAAATCTCGATGAATGAAGTCACTTGACACTTTTTTCCTAGATAAGCAAGAGAACTTCGAATTTACATTTAAAATATTTTACCAACTTTCCAGTGCTTCTCGTAAATTTGTCATCAGTCAGTCATCGCAGTCATCGCTTTCTTAAATTCTCAAACAATTATAAAAATCAGATTTTTTGTTCATGTTCTCGTCAGTAATTAAAAACTTCTCATTGTTCGTAATCGATAAAATTAATAATAAGATAACATTTTTATTTTTCACATGTACATACAGGGTGTCCACGTTACCGTGGAGAACCTTTGAGCTGAGAAAACTGAAATTAATAATAAGATAACATTTTTATTTTTCACTTGTACATACAGGGTGTCTACATAACCGTGGAGAACCTTTGAGGTGGTGATAAAGATCACTTTTCAAATAAAATTTTTGTCTAAGCCCAAACCTTTGAATTTCTGATTTGAAACGGCCATAGGTCCGATATTATTAATTTTTTGGGCTTAATGGATTAGAACTTTTTTAAAGAACATTCGCTTATCTACAAATTAGGTTATAACCCCTTATCGTCTAGAATCAGGGGATTTCAAGTTATAATTTAAATTAAGGGAAAAAGTGTTAAAAAAATTCAGGTTTTATTATTTTTTTTTGCGAATTCCGTATCTCTTAAAGCAACGTTTTAGAAAAAAAAACTGACGACTAAATCCGGATAGGTAATTTAACGAGCTACAATTTTGGTCCGATAAATTTTTTTGGAAAACCAACCGTCTTTACAGAAATCAAATCAGAAATTCAAAAAATTGCTTTAAAGGAAAGTACCCACCGAGGGTTTGGAATTGGACAAAAAATTTATTTGAAAATTCGTCTTAGAAAAGTGTCCTTTATCACCACCTCAAAGGTTCTTCTGTATGTAGTAGTTTTATGAATAATTTGAAATAATAACGAATGAAAAGAATTATAAAATGTCGGAGATACGGAGTTTTTCTCGAAACTGTCTTTTTCAAACTTATACAAGATATCTCAAGATTTACTTAACCGATGCTGTTAAAATTCACAACACATATTCTTTATAATATTTTCTAAGATGTGGCATAGGATTTTTTTGATTGGCTGTCACGTTCATAAGTTATAAATTTTTTTGAAAAATTAATTTGAAAATAAGTGCACCATCAGCAAGGATGTTTAAAAGAGGGTCCTGCTCGATGGCTCATATCTCTCTCATTTTTTAATTTTTTTTGTTCGTTATTATTTCAAATTATTCAGAAAACTACTATTTATGCTTGTGTAAAATAAAATTTACCTATTTTTTTTTTTTTTTAATACCTACTCTCCTAGCGCCATGGTGGTTATTTTGAACAATGTATCGTTGTATCGATATTACAATGATATCAATATAGGTATAGGATAATTTATATTCTAACACTTTTAAATTCTGCAGTTTAAAACTTTTAATGCACCTACTTTTTGGGTGATTCGAGTTTTATGTTTTAATCCGACCGAAAAGTTTTCCTCTACGACGCGACATTTAGAGCAGTTGCAAAGTACTTTGCAATGTTTGCTATCTTGAAACAACAACACATAAGTGATAATGACCCAGTATAAAGTTTTTATGTTTCCTAAGAAGTTTTAACAAAATAAATTACATTAAATATAAATGTTTGCGCCAAATAACTCGTACGAATGTCGATTTGGGTTATCGTTCGAGCCGCTCAACGGAGTAATTATCAATTTGAAATTCTAACAATAATAATTGTGCATATCTATAAAATGAATAAGCATCCCTAAAGTGCGTTACGTTAATTTATAGGTTTAAAGATCTTAATTGCAAAGCGGGCCATGAACAGGTAAGTCCCGAAGGACCAATAAAGTGTGTTCCTCGCTATGGCCAACTAAACTAATCTCAGATGTTTTATTACTAGGTTTCAACTTTACACCTTTTGCGACAAGATTTAATGTCACGGAAATAAAATTTAACTTGTATGAAAATTTTCTTTTATTAATAATACTACACAATTTATTGCCAATAAAGTATTTTAACTGGGCGCAGCCTAAAGAAATTTAAATTTAATTGAAAAAATACTGCAAAAGTGCATTCTAAAGCTATGCAAATTTATATGACGATCCAATCAAAATCACATACTGGAAACGATTGATGATGGCGGTACGTCAGTGCCAGATAAAATTTTTGAATCAATTCTTCGTAATCTTGTTGATTTTACGCTCAAAGAGTTATAAGTGCAATTTTTAAAATGTTAATTAAACCGACAACGAAAACATCTATCTTATTAATAATAAATAATTTAAAGTAATAAAAATGACTACCTTGCGAAATAAATCGTTTCGTAGGTACCCAAAAACAAAGCACCTAGCATTATAGTCGATTCGGTTTAAGATAGTCTTAGATGTCGCTTTCTACCCAAGCCGGGTTTACATAGAAAATTTACAAGTTTAATTGCAGTTCGTGATATCAGTATGCTTGGTTGCATACCTACAAGAGTTTATTTACAGTATGCATGGTTGCATACCTACGAAAGGGTTTAATACGTTAAATATTAACTTGATATAATAATTTCAATGAACAAAAAATTATTTAGGAATTATTTAATTACATCTTCATTATTACATACAACTTTCCATCATAAAAGTAAACAAGATTGCTTATAACCTTTTCACATATTACATAAAACCAACTTTACAAAATTAGAAAAGTTCATCAGAAGAAAAACCTGTGTTTACTTGAAATTCCAATTGCATTGCTTCTACTCGATCATCCACTGAATATCTAAAGTTTTCTTCATTTACAACATGTTTAACACACTGTGCCCATCTCTCTGGTGTAACTGCTTTCAAACCATCCTGAAACAAGACTTTCATATCACCAAATTTAAAAGTTTTATTATTTGCAGCAACATAGCCTTTTACTTGTGCACAAATTAATTCGATAGGATTAAATTGGCAGTGGTATGAAGGCAATCTTAAAACTTCTCTTCCGGAGGACTTGACCATTTCATCTATCACATACGAACAGCCTGGCTTCCTTACCAAATTGTTCGTTATTTTAGCTAAAATTTAGGTCAGTTGTAATAACGATCATATTATACAATATTGTAAGTATCAAAGTAAAACTTACCTTTCAGTTTAAAAGGGATAAAATTCTCACCATCCATTCTTCAAATACAGTTGAATTCATCTCTTCATGATAGTCGTTAGTTTTTTTCGATTCAAAACATAATAATCCATTTTCCACAAATCCTGCCTCGATTCCTATATGAAAAATAATCAATCGCTTACGTTTACCTGAGGGGTTTTGTAATCCTGTCTAAAATATATTTACAATTTAGTAATTGATAATTATCTAAATTAGTGTATACTATTACCGAGAGACCTTTGTTGAAAGCTTCAGCTGCACTTGTTACAGATTTGTCTTTCCATACTTTAGCCGTAGTGTGACCAGCATTTACCCAAGTTACCCAATTATCTTCTGTCCACTATGTATAATTTTAAGGTGATGATTTTTAATGACATCCCGAAAACTCCAATTATCGTTGGCTTCATTTGAATAACTCGATTCGGTTTGATTTGATTCTTGACTTTCGACGGTGAAAATAGCTTCTTCAAAATTATAAAATTCCTGATTACTAGTTCTTGGTTGATCCATAATTTAATTAAAAAAAACCTAAATTTCTGAAACAAATTAAGGTTAGAATACACAAATGTGGTTTTTAACAAAACCAAAGTGTTATTAGAATAACAATTAGTTTTTAACGTATTCTTGGTTCAAACAGCAATATATCCGCTAGCAATATTAAAGATTCGTTACAAAATTTTACGAAAAAATATTTATAAACGTCAAATCTCAAACAATTGTGGTGGTGTGAACTTACAAATTCATTTTTGAATATCAACCAATCACATTTCAAGGTTAATATTTTTAGTTCCGAATTCAAGACTAATCTTAAAACGAATGGACTATAGCCTAATGTTGAAGACTTAAAATATAGCTGACAAAGTTTTATTCTCCAAATTGGAGAAGTTTAAATTTTAGTATGGAATGACAAGTAATTGTGATCATCAAGATGAAAATTACTGTACATTTAAATAAGTTTACCCTAAATTTTACTCTCGTCTTTCAATATTTAAACTTAAAATTCTAGTTAAGTTTTTCTAACTTTACCAAAAACAATTTTTATGATGTCGCTAGTTCGGTGGCGATAAGCAAGAATTTTGGTTAACTTGGGGGTAGCAAAAACTTCCATCTCGTGCGAGATGTTCTTATTACCAGTATATTATTCACAATAGCACAATGAGCGGCACGAAAAAAATTTGGGCAAGCATTGTGAGTACTCTGATTTACTCCGCAGCATAAATTAAATTTTATTTCGTTCTGTAGACGTTGAAACACCAACAGCATGGTCTGAAAAATTACGGCAATTAGGCATAACCATGGAATGTCGTAATTGTGTCGTCAACTACAATTTTACAAACAAATTATCAAGTAGTAATTTATTTCAAAAATTAATAAAGTTTTAAAAGAAGGTCAAACCTAAAATACTACGTTAAAAAAAAGAAGTTATTTAAGAAATTATTCAAAAGCCATTGTTTTGAGTAGCGGTTCCACCGTAAAACACTCAAATTATTGAAAAAATTTCTTTTTTTTTAAATCAACAAACTAAACACAATATTAAAATAATGAATTTTAACTGATAAGTAAAGAATACATACTTACATAGTATGAACAATAATATTTAAAAAACAATAAAAACGACAATAATTCACATTTAACAGGTTTGGACTTTGTAATACGATATAAAGGCTCTTATTTCACAATTATTATTGATCTTCAGTCGTATTTAACATAAGAAAAACGCAGGTCCGTATATAAGGGGGTGGTTTTGGGAGTTCAACCCCCCCCCTCCCATGAGTTTTGTAATTCTAATTACTACATTTAAGAAATGTTTCCAATGTGCACGTGAAAGCAAAATAAATAAACAGTAATTAATACGACAGATAAATTCATCTCTAAACTTTCAATTAAAAAAAATGTACAAAGGAAGTACAATTATTTTTGTACACAAACAATTCATAAACTTAATTTAATTTTAATCTTTTAAATTTAATAGTATGAAACTAAATATTTAAATAACATTTTAAAATTTTTATTTTGTGGTGAAAAGGTCATAAGGAAGTGCAGGTAGAAGTACTTGAAAAGTTTTGTCTCAAAAATAGAAAAACGGTTTTGTAATTTTAAATTGTTTCTTTTTTTAATGTATCATTATTTTTTTTTTCATTATGTAAGTTCTTATTATTAATGTTATTTTATTTGTAATTTTTGGCAAATTCCCATGGCAAATCTCTAACTACGGCCCTGGTAAAACGTAAAAATAAAATGAAAAGAAGCAAGAAAACAATATACCAAACAAAATTGAAGAATTAAAATTAAAAAACAGCAACAAAAACAACAATTTAATTTTTATGGAATATTGCACTCAATAAAGATTAAAAGTAAGTCAAACCTAAAATACAGCTACATTTAAATAAAATTTTTTTATTTCATTTTATTTACGAAATTATTCTAAAGCATTGTTTTGAGTAGCGGTTTCATACTCTAAAACACTCAAATTATATAATAAATGTCTTGTAATATTCGGTTCTTCAATTTGAATTACCGCCTTCTCAAATCAAAGTTACAAACCAAACCAAAGCTGTGATCGTCAAACAAACCTCGCACGATGTGATCTCCCCTCGTAATAACATTTACAGGTCCTTTTAAATTTGCGGATGGCTCTTTGAATGCTAACGTAGTTTTACCTTACTTACTAACTTCAAACTTACATCTGTCCAGTGGCGCAACCACTGTTGTTGTCGTATGTACTTAACTAAATAAATTCCCCATACTTAAACTAGCAAATAATCATGATTAACTTTGTTAACAAAGTTCTTTAATATTGTTTTTCAATTGGTATTACCTTTTATTTGGTTAATTGTTGCTATTTTAATTGTATTCAATTGTTATTAAGTTAAATGTATTCGATTGTTACTATTTTATAAGTGGTCGCAAATAATCATAAGGAACATTGTTAAAATTATCAATAACTGTCCTGAAACATCATAATTTTGTAGTACATCATTTTGACATTTGAAAAAAGAAAGGAGAGACATCACAGCATTTGCTTTGTCACTTCCGGTTCTATAAAGTTCGCCTTTTCAGTGACCAGCCATACTGCGACATATTTTGACCGCCATCTTATGATTTTAAGCGTCCACTCAATCTGTTACGCAATTCATCTAAATTAAATTATCCCACGATAAATATATTTTCCACTTCAAACACCCGCCTTCATTTAACTTATCTTCAACAACTCCTTTTACGCCTTAATAAACTAACCATACCAATGGTACGCCATTGGTAAAACATTATATGAATAATCAATCTCTCCCATTACATAATCCACTCCCGTTTTAAATGATAATAATATTAAATCACAATCTCGAACAGTAATTAAATCTTATAACTGAAGATAAATTAACAAAAATTTACAACTCCTTATGAAAAATTACTTAACCACGCGACTGTGCAATTATTACTCGAAATTTTAACGTAATCCTGTATTAAATTCTTTTAGAAAATAAATCAAATATTTAAACTTACGTATTTTAAATCGGTTGCTAACTAAATAATTTAAAATAATTTTAATTTCAATTACTTAATATTCTAAAAACTGATGCACAAAGAACGACCGTCTCCCACGACGTTCAAAAATGTAAGACCTTGTTAGATCTCTAACGGTCAAATCTAACGGAAACTCCCACTACTTGCGTTTTACAACCGTTGTATTTTAAAGTAACCAAAATGAACTAAATTTAAAATTTCGCGCCCAATATATTCAAATTCAAATTTACAATATTACAGTCTCTTTATTACCTATAATAATGTTTATGCATATAAATTAACAACTTTTGTTTTTAATTTTCAAAAATTTTATTATTAAATTAAATTTAATTTTAATTATTAAATAAAATCTTTCAATTTACCATTCCAGTCACCAAATTATCAAAAAACTATGTAAAAATGAAAGTGGAAAAAATTATTTTCCGTTCAAAAATTCATCAGATTATCTAGAATTATTATCCTTGGTGAAATCACATTTTAGGGTCATAGAAAAAATAGTAATTAACAACATGAAAGACAATTTATTCTCTATAAATTGGCTAAGTTACGATTATTTGTTGATAAAAAAGAGCGTTTTATAATATTTTCACCTTGGTTACTTCGATTACATTTTGACAAAAAAATATATGCAGTAATCATTCTTCTTCGTAATTTTTTTATATTTAAAATAATAATTTATAAGTTAAAAAATCGATCGAACAATGACGCCGATGGTTGGGATCCTCGAAATTTCAGTGATGCTTGAAAATGATTTAAGTAATTTTTCATACTTTTTCTAGGTTTAAGCAAAATCTGAATTTATAATAAATTTTCTAACGAAAATATATTTCTTTGAAATTTAATAGCAGCAATATTTTAAGGGATTAAACGCCAAAATTAAATTAAAACGATTAGGTCAACTATGTTAATCCGAAATACTTAACACAACTCATTAAATGAAGCTTATAAGTAGTTAGATTAAATGGTAGACTTGTTACTTTTGTCAGAGAATAATTGTTTCCAAATGTGGCACTACAAATTACAATTCTCTAATATTAATTGGCATTCAAAACAAAAGGATTAGTGCTATAATTAATTATTTAATTTTAAGTACAGGTTACAAATTTTATATATCGTGCAATCGATTAAACTTCTACAATTTTAATTATCTTCCACGCCTTTGGCAATTACCAATGCCGTTTGAATTTTTAATCCTATTATCTTCAGTCTTAATTTAACTAACGCAAAGTAGCTCCAGCTTTATTTTTAATAACTTGTTAAATAATTTTTAAAATAGAAAGTATTTAAAGCGCATTAAATAATTAAAATAACTGCCTCGTAGCGCTGCGGTTTTAACCAAGTGTTATGTTTAAATGTGTCAAGTTTTAATCGCCTCGTCCAACTAAACAACTTTTGTATTATATTACAATATAGTTTTACTGTTATTATCAGAGGTGAATTCGGTTTTTTCCCAGAAATAATATTAACGCTAGGTTTTGTTTACACGTTCGGTATGATTGATTTGGGGATGATAAAGCGCAGTATACCAGATAATTTCATAGTTAATGTACCTAAAACTATTTTTCTAGAAAAAAAAATGTTAGTCAGATACAATAAGAACAAATTAGAACATAATTATACCACAACAGATACGTCGATAACTTTGTTAAAATAAAATTATGTTCAGAATCGGAAACATGATACTAATGCAGGTACAACAGGTCTGTCTACATTTACCATCATTAGCTGGAGAAATACTCCAAAGAAAATAATAATTGATTAAATTAGGGCGGTTAAGTCCCTCAGGAAATTTTCTCTTAAGACTAATTGTTTCTTTACTTTATTTACTTTAGTTTTGCGGTTTTCACACAATGTAATGTCTGTTCCAGTGTCCGCGCTTGTGGTCCAAAACTAAGAACATTTTGCTGTTACATATTCATGAATTTAAGTATTTTGCATAAAGTAAGACAATGGCGTCTAAACCTCCAAAGTTACTACTTGAGAAAAAATACTAGAAACTAATTAAAAAAAACTTACTTGCCGACTATAAAAATACATTCAAGTTTATATCGGGTTATTTATTCAATTGTTCGGTCTTGGGTAAACACTTGAAAATTTTATTGTTACTTTAATAAACACTTGCAACAATGTGTAGAATTGTCACAATTTATTTTATTACGTTGGCACTTCAATCGAGCACAATTTAATATTTTATTTAAAAAAAATTGCAGTTTTATTTGTTAGCTTTTATTATTGTCTTTGTGGAGTAGAATAGTAGAAAGTATAGATTTTAGGATCAAAGAAACTGCAAATTGTGGTTTTTAAAAGGAAACCCAATTCCAAGTGAGTAGAATTCTCTATATCGTAAATGACAAGCTAGAATAATTACTTCCCTTGCTTTGTAATTCGCGTATTATTCTACGGACATTTTATAGTTACTGACGCCTTTGGGATAAAATTCATTTAATTACCTCTTTTTATATGTTGTTTATTTTGTTGTTGTTACATTTCTCTTTTTAATTGCTTTGTGATTGGATTTTGTTTTAATCAGATATTACCGTGAATTTTAGCAAAGACAAAATTACCGATCGCCGATTTTAATTTTTTAATTAAATGTGGAGGAGGAAAAACTAAATTTAAATTCCAAGTACCTCTGTACATTTGACCAAAATGGTAAAGATTTATTTGCTATAATGAAATCCGTCATTTTAGTATTGAAAAAGCAGATTAAGTTAGTAGGACGGCTGGGTTGCTAGGATAAGAGAAGGACGAAATAAGGAAGTTCCTCACGTTCGAACTGCTGATAAGCGAATGTATCGAATAAGAATGAACAAACAAAGATATTAATTATTTAAATAGATATTCTGCTTAAGATTAGTTAAGTTTGGAGTTAACTTTGGGCAGGACCGAGCTGTTAAATAATTATGATGTATTAATAAAAAATCTGGCAATTTTAACTTTCTTCGGGAAGTTTGGAAGTTATTTACTGGCCCTTCATGCACTGTTAGAATAATAAAGTTAGAAAAAGCTAAAAAATTTGTGAATATAAAAATTTATCGAAATAGGATAGAGTAATTTACAGCTGGGTTAGTTCAATATATTTATTTAGCCATTTCTTTATGTCGTGGTAAATAGCTTTATACGAAGGGACGTGTAGCAATGGATTTCTGTTTTCCAGATCCCAAGGGATTAAGGACGAAGAGCACAAAACCATCTAATGCTTTTCCCCAACTTTCCAACTCGATTCGCGGATTCACACTAACCTATTTGACCATTCCGTGAACACCGAACAAGTGCGTTAACTGGAACAGCTGATGCACGCACAATGAATGATATTTCGGAACCGAACAAAATTAATTTAAGTGCCACTGTGAAAAATATTTCCACAACTTTGCTTTTAAAAAAACTTTTAATTAAATTCTACTTGTTGATAAGTTAGACCGTGGTGAACAAATTGCAGAACAATTTTAAGTAAAAACTTAAAATGAAATATCGATTTTGTAGTTTACAATTTTTTGCTCACTATAAATTATTTATAACATGTTATGCATGTCGGAGTCACCAATTTCACAAAATTTTTACTCTTCTATTTGGAGTACTACCTTAATTGAGGTACTGCTCTGTTGCTGTTATTCTACAAGAACACCACTACATTCTTTTCAAATAACTAAGTCTTCTAAGGATAACTGGTTTCTATTTTTACTATCCACTATAAATTTTCTTATTTCATTATAGCAGCGTTTCAAACAAAAAACAATTTTATTGAGAGTGGAAAGACTCTAAAATTGTGTATTACCCCAATAAAAAATAGAAATCATTAAAAAAATCTAATTTCTTTTTATAAACCGAATTTGCTTAAATTCTCAGTTTTTGCTATTTATTTAAGCGTATATTTTATCTCCATCCAATGGAAAAATCCTTAATTTCTCTACGTCTGATTTGGCCTGGAAAATGGCCAAATTTGTTGAAAAACATTCGTAAATTAACAATTGCATTCTATGCCCAAAATAGGTCGAAGCGAAAATGATAAAATTTTATAAAAATATAAAATTATAGACTTAATTATCTGTAAAATTTAGTCATATTGAACAGATTTGTCCAGAGAGATTCCAAAAATCACAAACTCTGTAATTGACCGTCTTCTGTACCTACATCCTATATAGGATGTTCCCGTGACCCAGGGCCGTATTTAAGGGGGGTCGTCGCGGTGGACGGCATTGTTCGACAGATTGCCGCTGCAAAAGGAGGAACTTGGAGAAGCAGACGCTTTGCGGTCCTGGTCACGCTGGATGTCCGTAACGCGTTCAACTCTGCTAGATGGGACCTAATTATGGAAAAACTTGAAAATAGAGGGGTGTCACACTACCTTCTTAACATTGTGGCAAGCTACCTCTCAGAAAGAAAACTCTTGGTGGAAGAAAAGCTCTGGCAACACACCATGCCCGTGACAAGCGGAGTCCCGCAGGGCTTAGTCCTCGGCACACTGCTATGGAACATAATGTATGACGACGTCTTCAGGCTCCCCACACTACCCGAGGTGAACATCACAGGTTACGCAGACGACATCACGGTGGTTGCCAAGGCCCGTACGGAGAGTGAATTAGAAGACTTAATAAATTGGACAGTGGCGAATGTACACGACTGGATGACCAACAGCGGCCTGCAGATAGTTCCAGAGAAAACAGAAGCGGTTGTTGTCGCAGGGGGAAGGATGATGAGACCGGTTCATTTCCTAGTGGGCGGACATATGGGTCCTGGGGATTGACATCGATAGTTACCTCTCGTTCAAACCCCACATATCGAGAGTCACAAGGAGAGCAGCATCACTATCGGAAGCCCTCCAAAGAATCATGCCGAACAAGAGAGGCCCTGGGAAGCCAAGAGGAGACTCCTAGGTCCGGCGGCGGAGTCCATCATGTTATACGCAGCTCCAGTATGGGTGTCCGCACTAAAAAGGAAAACCTGCAGGATGCAACTTGAAACCGTACAGAGGAGAAGCGCACTGCGAATTTGTAGCGCATACAGAACCGTCTCCACGGACGCAGCTCTGGTACTGGCATCTCTTCTCCCCATACACCTAAAGGCGGAGATAAGAGATATTAAATATCGTAGCGACAATCGGGAAGACCAAGACAATCGTGTGGCAAACATCTATGATGCATGGCAGACCAATTGGGAGAACTCGACCAAAGGCAGGTGGACATGCCGTCTCATACCTGTCATTGCCCCGTGGATTTCAAGGAAGCACGGAGAAATAAACTTCGAGATCACGCAGGCTCTCAGTGGTCATGGCTGCTTCCGGAGCTACCTGCATCGGTTTAAGAGAGCAGATTCCCCCAACTGCCTCTACTGCGGGGACTACGACGACGCGGAGCACACCATGAGCCCAACAAACCTCGTCGAGCTGATGCTGGATAGCAAAGGAAGCTGGTCGGTCTTGGAGCGCTTGATGGTGAAGATCTTGTCAACAAAAGCACCAGAAGCGGACAAACAAGAGCAAAGACCCGAAAGAGCACAAGAATGAGAGAAGTAGAAGATTGCACGGAAGTTATGCGCAAGCGGTTCTCGGCAACTTCATGGAGTGGGCTTTTAGTCGGTAGAAATCCGACACTACCACCCTTAAAATCAGGGTGGTGTCTTTTGAAGATTTCCCCACTCCCAACGCACACAAAAAGGGGGGGTTAACTCCCCCCCCCCCCGAAATTGTTTATCAATTAATAAAGTACTGAAAGTTCGACTGTAATCGTAAAAAAATCAGAAAAAATTAAAAATTAAATTAAAAGTTATTAAGTTAAATTAAAAATTAAAACTAAAGAGATATTTCTAATAAATTAAATTCCAAATTAAAAAATCGGAAATTCGTATTATAATCCGGCGATTGGCGACACTGGATTGAATGAAAAAACCGAAGATGAATATAAAAATGCCCTAAATATTTTCAGTACTGTGTAAAAGTCTGCGACCACTTAAGTAATTGTTAGTTATTATTCCTATTCATTGATTTTCAATTTTTGGAAAAATAATTATATTGAAATAAATGAAATAGGTATTTTATCTTAATTCTTACTATTATGGTAAGAATTTTAAATCGCAATAAATTGTTTGAACCAAAAATTTTAAAGGGAACATAAATTTTATGACCATCATGGGCAGCATAGTTTAAAATAACACTTCCGCAATAAATTAGAGTGGGCATTGTAAACCCATAAATTGTTTTATATTTTGTACATAAGTGTACATTTGCTTAAGATTCGTGAAATTTTCTTTCAATTTAATTTTGTTCTTCGTTTTGACAACATTATTTTACTATCGCCATCGGTAAAATAAGAATTTAGTTTGTGATTTTTATTCAAATTTTAAAATTAAAAAATTTTGTTTAAAAACGGTTTTTTACATGAGAGTTTAAAATTAAAATATAAATAAATTTAAACTTATTAAAAATATCGTAGTAAACAAAACTTTTAAATGGTATAAACAAAATTTTATCCGCGATAGCGCCCCCCCCCCCCCCAAAAGTCAACCTGTAATCAAAATTTGTCGCTCTTTCGACAAATTACTTTTAGCCATTAAATAGAGTTAATAAAAATTGAAATTTTCTCTGAATATCGAACTCAAATAAAGAAAAATCGCGCAAAAAAATAATTATTCTAATTAAATAAATATAGGCCTCTGTCGTTTCCGCCATCTTACCAAAAAAAACCTCCCTCTACTCACTTTTCTCCAAACATTACATTTCAAAAATTGATATAACAAAATTTAAATAAAAAAAAACTTCTTTTGTATTTTAATAAATTAGCTATTTATTTTGTAATTTTTTAACCCCCCCCCCTCCGAACATTTAGTCTATATACGGCCCTGCCGTGACCGTGCAGAATCCTTGTGGTGGTGGTAAAGGATACTTTTCTAAGACAAATTTGTAAATAAAATTTTTGTCCAAGTCCAAACCCCTTTAAAGCAATTTTTTTAATTTCTGATTTCAAACGGCCATAGCTCCGATATTATTGATTTTTTAGGCTTAATGGATTAGAACTTTTTTAAATATTATTCGCTTATCTACAAATTAGGTTATAACTCCTTATCGTCTAGAATCAACGGATTTCGAGTTATAAATTAAAGTTGTTTTCACAATTAAATAAAATTAATTCAAGTCTTTCTGACGTTTGGAAAAACCTCAATGTGCAGTGCTTAACTTACGAATTTATTGTTTTTGGTTTTCTTTACCCAAATTTATAAATGAACCATAAAATTTCATGTTCACTACCATAATTTCTTTAGAAAATTTTCAACATCAGCCACTAATAAAAATTTTAATAAATAATAAATAACTCTTGAAATGTTCAAATTAAAGTTGAATCACCCTGTATTACTCAATATTCGTAGAATTACAGGTTTTTATAATACCGATTAAGGGCCACTTGTACAGTGCGAGTTTAAACCAAAAAATTTATATTAACCAATCATATTTCTTGAAAAACAGCTTTTCGACGTATTTCATTGGTTAACCCAAATTTTCTTCTTTAAAGTCACACTGTACAAGTGGCTATAAATTACGAAAACGTTGCAATTATAACCTCACTTCGAGTTTTACTTTTGTTTAAATTTTATAACCACGACTACCTCAATTTAGTTGAAACTTAAAGAAAATGACTCTGGGTGAAAATGTGAAAGTGTTTGTGAAAACATCAAATCGGGTGGATTAATTGTGTCAGTCAACGACGAAGATGATATCAAAACCAGTTCAAATAATGTATCGACAGGCTTACTCGATTTAAACCAAGAAACCGAATTAAAATTATTTCTGAAAGATCCCGAAACGTTAATGGACTTGAATTCGATTGTGTCGTTAAATTTGAGCAATTCCAGCTTGGATCGCTTACCGGATTCCTGTGGAAAGTTGAAATTAATAAATTTAAATGTATCGCATAACAAGTTTAAAGATATTCCTAATTGCATTTACTATGGTTTACAATTTTTGGAAAATTTAGATTTATCTCATAATAAGTTGGAATTATTTAGTCAAGTGCCTGCTTGCTTTAAGAGATTGCGAGTGTTACATTTAAATAACAACAAATTCCCTAATGTGCCTTTGTGGATTCAACAAGTGAAATGCTTTAATTTAGAAGAATTTTATTACAGTCATAACGAGATTATCAGTTTTAGACAGTCAAAGTTTCACGTTGCAAGTTCTTATTGCCTCAAGAAGCTGGAAATGCGAAACTGTTTGTTACGAAGTCAGGACTTGGGATATTTAAAATTAATAAGGAGCTTGCAACATCTAGATATTAGTAACGTTTCTGAAAATTTTTGTAATGGTTTCTCGTTAATGGATGAATTTTATGCGATGTTTATCGAACCGAGGTGGGACGATTGCTTAAGAGTTTTGAATTTAAATAATTTAATGATTTATAACCTTCCGGAAGATATTAAGTGCTTGGTTAACCTGGAAGAGTTGTACTTATGTCATAACTACTTTATCACTCTTCCTAAAGGTGTGACTCTTTTAAAAAAGCTTAAAATTTTGGATGTTAGTCACAACGAAATTAATTCATTAGACGTCGATGTCGGAAATTGGCAGCATTTGGAATGTTTGAAAGCATCCAATAATTATATTATTACCATTGGTAATCTTTTATCTTTGAATCTAAAGAGTTTAGATTTATATGAAAATTTTCTTGACTGTAATTTTGAATTCAAGTCAAATATCGTAGAAGTAGATTTGGAAAGAAATTGTGTCGATACAGATGAATTACAAATTCCTAATTACGATAATATGAAAAATGCTTTAAGAATTAAGTATTGCTGTCAAACAAGGTTAAGTGGACCTAAATTGGATGAAGATACTAATTGGCCAGATAATGAATCCCAGTATTCATCTGAATGTTCATTTGAACCTCAAGATTATGAAAATACTGTTGACGGATGTTTTACAATCGAAGAGGACTGTTGGGATTTAGTAAATAATGGTGAAATATTTGACAACGGTTGTACATTATCGGATAATGAATGGCAAGGCTACGAGGAGGTACGACAGTTTCCAAAACAAAGAAGACATGAACCTGTGCTTAGATCGTCGCCACAGGATTTTCAAGATATCTGAGGTTTTTCGTGGTATACTTGATTTTGTATGTATATTATTATAATTTTAAAAATTCAAATAATTTTATAAGTTGGAACAAATTATTCTTTTTATGAATATTTCAAATTCTATCGCACACGGAGAAAAAAATATGATTTTGATTGAGGTTTTCTCAATGTTTGCTTCAAGTAATTAGAAAGTTCTCACAATTTTTGTTTTATTGTTTAAAAAATTTTGTTGATTGAAGTTATGTAAACTTCTAGCATATTTATTTTACCTTGTACGAGAAATTTATTTCAATGTATTTGTTCTGGTATAATTTGTTTGGTTTTTTTGATAAAATAGATAAATAAAATTTGTCATTAAAATGTGATGTTTTGTTTTTGCAATCATAACAAATAGAGAAAAAATCATGAAAAAGTGAATATAAAAAATTGCTATTAACATCCAGCAGATACCTAATAAATGAATTCAAAATCTGGTATTGTGGAAACTGCAGCATACTTTCTCCATGTAAGTCATTTTTGGCATTAAATGGACCGAACTTTCAGATATTGGTGTGAACTTGAGGAAAATTATTAATTTGTGAAATATTTTAAATTAAAAGGTTTTTAAATTGAATAAACTAATTTATTATACTATAATATTTTTTGAAACTTATGAAGTTTGTTGTCAAAGTTGAAATATTATTATTATCGTTTAATTAGCTTGTTCAATTTAAAAACCTTTTAATTTAAAATTGGATTTATTAAAGCCTTGCAGTAAAAACTGCGAGAGCTTTGACTCAACCCAATTCTTTTTTAACTATTTTACCTCGGAGTAATTTATTTTTATTTTCAACTTTTACTGTTATTTCAATCCATTGCAATTTTTTTATGTTTTTTATTGCAAATATGCTGCTTAAACAAGGGGATGCTTACTTACGTAACCGAAACCGGTCGGAAGGTGGATCTTTAGTGAGAGAGACCGAGGAGGTGGTGCCCGAAACTTTGATTAGCTTTGATTTTTGACTTCGGCTGGGCAACGATCAGTTTGAATAGCTGTCGAATGGCGCACGTAGCGGTCTTATATCAAGTTAAATATCAGTTCGTCCTCGGTGGCTATTTGGTTCGAATCTCCTAGCGGGCGACATTTTCCCTCAGCAAAAAAAATGACGCCTTTGTCGTTTTTGTTGAAGTTATATTTTTACATGGAACCAAAAGGCCTAAATAAATGTGGTTACTAGAAAAATGAAGATCCTAATCTCTAAACATACAGAATGGGGGTAGTCGGACATCTTTCGAGAAGTTGCAAAAAATCTCCGCACTTGAAATTTTCCCTCAATAATGGCTTTCATTATTTGATTTTGTTTTTTATTCGTAAAATGCCAATCATTTTGAAACTTCAACAGCGATTTAAACTTGATTAGGGTTATAATTACTGAGAGGACGGCTTAAAGGTGTATTTAGACGTCCAAACAATATTATGTTCCAACTTAAATTCAAACCAATCAAAACTAATTTAAAGAATTATTAACCAATTGATTCGTAAGTTGTAGTAAATTGTTTGAGCTTCTACTTGAACGTTGCTAACATCGAAATTCATGTTTCAAATAGTATTATATTTCCGCGAGTCTAACGTACAATTGTAAGACACCTTCAGCAACATTAATCACCAACTTCTGACAAATTCAACTTTGCGGTACGTTGATATTTGGGGAAAATATAACATCATCCTCAGATAAGAAAACTGAGCGTGTTAAATTTAACGACATCATTAACTCAGAAGTTTTAATATAAACATACAAATTTACTTACAAACAATTTTTTGCTCAGAGGATTTAATAAATTAAACGAATGCTAGGGTGCATGCGGAATGTTTTGCATTCTCCATGTTCCATTCTGTTCTACGTTACGGTATGTGGGTATGTAATTTCCCTACTTTCATTGCATTTTGCAATTATGTACTGGAATTAAAAGGCGAAAGAAAGGAATGTGATCTTTGAGTTTATTATCTTACAGCAGTAGCAAATTCAATATTTAAAAAATACAAATTGCTTGCAGTTCAATCCAACCACCCTGTGTTGAAATTAAGTGTTGGAATAAAATCGTTGTCAGCAATAGAATACTTAATAAATTATTTAGTTTTTATAACTCCTCAGGGATAAGTCTGGCGAAGTCCAATACTGAGTCGTTCGTCGCCCTAGACGAATTCAATTTATAAAATTTTTATTTATTTTAAAATAGCTCTTCTACTTTTTCATTTCATACCAAGTTGAAGCAGATGTGGCAGCGAAACGTTGCCTGTCAATAAAAACCCACTAAAAGCTATCAATTTTATTTCAATACCAAATATATAAGTAATATTTTGAAATATTGTCTCGAGTACCTACCTATCATGCGTTTTATCCAAAATTTATGGCGCAATCTATAGCTGTTTTCCTGTAAAGCAAACAATTTTTTTTGGAAACTATAATATTCTTTGGTTGTGGCTAGCTTATTTTGCTTTCGATTAGGTAAATTAATCTTTGGATTGCCGAAAAAGCTTTTAGAGAAAAAGAAAGTTTTTTTTTCAAGTCAAATCAGACGTTGAAAGTTCAATACTATATTTGTATAGTTTTATAGCCGTCTATGGCTAGGAAGCTGAGTATTTGACAACTTTTAACTAACATAAAACTAACTTTTTCCCGAGCGTATTTACGAATCCCCGCGGACAAAATGCGCGTCCATGGGTTACACGATGATTATTTTTCTTTGACATATTTTCCTTTCAGCGTACGTGGAGTTATAAAAGTGTCACCAGTTTCTAACTTCCGGCCGCCTCTCTCTTCCTGAAGGTTTACACTTGTGGATTAATTGAGATTGAGATGAAAGTAATCATTTGGTGTAACATAAACCAATAGGAAAAACGGAGAGTTACAATTCATTAATTAAAGCTTTAGTCCGTGTAGGTATGGGAGAAAAGTGCGTGTTATTATTTAATTTCGGCCTCATTTGAATGTTTACTTATCATTTAATGGAACATCTGAATCAACTCGGCATCCTGTATCAACAGGATTTCTCAAGTGATCTTTTGTTTTCGACTATCGGCAAATAGATTTGTATTGAAAACTTTAAGTAGATTCGACAGTTAACTGAAACTAAATTTAAATTACCATTTTATGATCAACGTCGGAGGGTACGATAATACCTTCCGTGTCCTCACTCGAATTTTCTATATTTGTTGGATAACAACTCCCCAAGGCAATAAAGTGCATGCCACGACAAGACTATGAATTTTAAATTTAGCTATGTAGGAAAATGCACTGCGTTGATAAATTTCCCACACTTTTCTTTGGGAAGAGTTTAATTATTCAGATATTCGTTTCCGAAAACTTCCCCGATAAATTAATTTATCAAATCTATTTTTGGAGCCATGGCAAAAGTGGAAGTGTCTTTCGTAATAATAATGATATTAACGGTTGGCATTTTCTTGCGATGTGAAATTCGAAAGCCCGTATCGATTAGAAGGTCTGGTTTTATATTCTTAGCCATGTTTGTACTTTTTAATAAAAATAAAATTTATATTTTTGGACAAGATTGCTGTCCGAGCTTCATAAATTTTTGCTGGCCTACCCAACTTAGTGACGCACAGTATTTGAATTTAAATTGAATCACTTCCCGAAGGTTAACAAAATAAAAGCAAAATATACCACGAGGATGATTGTCATATAAAAACAATAAACGTTTCTCTATTCTTTATTTCCAAAAATTCGAAACGACGGCTCTTATCATTCCTTGCAGACATTAATTTGTTAAGATCGATATTTGCCTTTTCGTCGGTTTAGCGAGCAAAGTGTAAGTATTAGTGAAACATACTTATCATTCCGACTGAAAATTATTTGATAAGATGAAATGTAGCGTAGGTACTAACCATCTTGAGCACTAATTCTGACTTGGAAACACGTAGAATAGAATTTATCTCATTTAAGATGTACACGGAATTTTTAGGCGGAATATCGATCTGCGACACTTGCTTTTTCAAATTTAACAATTTTAAAATTATATTTACAACTTTTATGATCTCGCTAATACTCAAGATTCTTTGTGTGCACAAAATCTTATACCAAGTTTTATGGATGCTGTTCACTTTTCGTGCATTTTTGAACTTTTTTGTTCGAGTTTGACGTGATACATTATTTTTTAAGGAATTTTCATATTTTTCACAAAATGTGTATTCTATGATAACATTTAACGGTGTAGAAGGTTGCCTCATTATAAATTTAGATGGAAAGGTTAGAAAATGTCGAAATGCTAAGTGAAAATTATGTGCTTTCAGAGTTAAGAAGAACATAATTTTTCTGTGTTCAAACTTGTGAGAAACAAGCGATTGCCTTAGATTTATTTGGGAAGCTAGTTTTCTTTACTACTCCCTAGTTAACAATCTGGTTTCTTTAAATTATTATATTTGTTTTATTAGAAGCATATTATTTTTGGCAATGTTTACTACTAATATTGAAATTCATTCTTCGACTCTCAACTTATATCAAATTTATCTCTAAGTCACGTTTCTTGAATTGCTTGACCAGAGAAAAGTGGACAGAGTATTATGTGGCTATGTAATGGTAATGGCTGCAAACTTAAACCAGACCCGAGTCCCTTTAAATGGGGAAGGGGTGCCAAGAATATCCCAGACAGCCACCGACGGATTTGGGAAGCCATTAGGCATAAATGTTACCACATGGAATGTAAGATGTAATGTACACACTATCGCAAGGTGCGTAATCGATGTGTAATCAAATTTAATTCCTCTAAAATTTTATGTCTTTGTCAGATACAATGATGCTGTGATTATGGCGATGACGATATAAAAAGTTTGAAGTTTCGTTTTTGACGAAAGAGATTAAACTGTAACATATAATGTGGAATAAAATTACATACAATTTTAAACTACCTAGCGGTTTGAAGTTAAATTTCAAAACCTGCATCTGCTCTATACAAGAACTGGCCGTACCTCAGGCAAACTTATAGTAAACTTGTTATATATTTATTAATCAGGATTGGGTATTTCATTATATTCGACGGATTCGTGGTTTACGTGGTGAAACTCGATACTAACTTATTGAAATTTCACTAAATAGAATTTTCAATCCTTTGAAATTTGAAGTATACAAACTAGATTGTATAGCGGCGTAGCTGAAACAATATAGTCAGAAGATCTGAAGTAAATTTACAGTGATATGTCGACGATCTATAGCTCTACTACCTTACACTGCGTCTTGAAAACTCTTTGATGTTATATCTAGCTTTGGAGTTTTTAACCGGGTCGCAATATCAAATAATTAAATAAAAAAAAATAATACAAAAACAATAAATCATAAGTCTAGAACAATCACATCACATATATTGCACACAAAGTCTTGTAATCAATATTGCAAACAATAATACAACTAAGTTCACAGACAACCAAAATATGTTTTATTTGCTATTTTAATTCTTGTGGGTTTTCTCAAGTGTATTCGCGGTTCTTAGATTTGAATTGCAAAGCAAAGATAAACTTAATACCCATCAACACACGTTAATCGCCAGTAATGCCCGATCCTTGAATAATCCTTGAATAACTCAGCTATTTAAGTATTTTCAATTTAATTTCTGTAAAATGCCATAGTAGAAACAAGATAATCTGACAGTGTCCAGGCAGCTGGTAGTCTTTTTTCATAGTTCAATTTTAAAACGGGGGAACTACCGGCAAACTATGTGTATCGCCGATACCGGTAGGTTATAATGTTGCCGGTAGTTTCGAATTTCTTTTTATAAATTTTTATCAAATCCTATTATTATCATGCCACACAAAGTTTTTTACATTATATTTTGGTATTTATAAATTTAAATATTATCTTATATTTTGTAATAATTAAATTAAATTTTTCTAAATAAATTATGGCTGAGTAACTAAAATTAAAGGCAGAGAAATTTAAACTGAACATACTTACAAGAAGTATTTATCTATTCAACAAAATAACTTTCATGCAATTGGTTTGGGAGTTTTTTAATTCCATAGTGTAACGCAAAAGTGGTTTACAAGCCACTCAGACAACTGTCAAAAGCCAACATACCGAGACGAGGTTTCAGCTTGTCAGTATCATTGTTCCAATCCATCCGAACTAAGTTTTATGTAAGTTACGGAAAATATTAGAAGGTAGTTCAGCTTTCAGCATCAGGTCTACATTTTTTCTATGATTTTGATACGTAATAAAATTATAATTTGTGTGTAACCGGCATGTCTTCTTGGAATGCACGTGAGAGGTTAACGAGCGCCATTCAAGCATAATTCAAGGCTTACATTAATGCGATGGTCATTTGCTGGTTAATCTGTGTCAATAAAATATCTTTTTGGTATAATTTCGAAACTGTCGGTAAGGCAGTGAACTTAGCTTCTAGGTGCTGCTTCTGTAGCTTTATGTAGCTGTTTGGACATGTGTTGTGGAAGAAGTATCTATATATCTCTTTTATATTTATTATTAATTTTTTCGATTTATCAAATAAGTTTGTTTTGATTTATTTCAAACTGTAGCATTATGTTCTCTTTTTAGATCTTAGGTCAGTATAATAGAATAGGTACCTATGCGCTTAACAAAAGCAGATATCTTTTGAAAAACCAAATACAAGCAATGTATTGTCGTGTTTTGAAATGCTGAAAACGTTAAAATTATGTTGAAGTTTTGTTTTTATTATTGTAAATTATTGCATTAAAGTGCATCACAGCAAATTTGTTTGATCGACGAGCTGACGGCAGATGTGGAACCCACGTGCGCTTGCAAGGTAAAAGTTGAACATTTTGATTACAATTTTAAAAATTAAATATTTAAAACGATAAAATTTACGACGCGAAAATTTGCAACTTATAAAAAAATTAAAACAATTAAGAGTCTCAGTGCTTGATTATAAGTAATGAATGTACACCGAGCAAGGAGCGATTCTGGATTGAGCAAAATTAATAAATTTAATTAGCTCGGATCATCTTAATAAATGGCGCCCAAACGTGGAGCTCGAATCAATGAACCCGCAATTTAAACCCTGAAATTGCAGAAGAAAATAAAAACAAAAACGTATAAAAATGGAAAAAGCTAAAACGTTAAGCTTGGATAAAATGCTGTAACTGTTGAGTGAAATGAACAAAACTGGATAAAAACACGACTTGAATAGAACAAAAAATGGATCAAAACTATGAAAAATTAGAAGACAAAATAGACAAAATAATACAAGATGGCAAAAAAATAAGATGGGAAGTAGAAGGGGAGATTAATGCGGGTAGTAAAAGAACCCAGTTAGATTTAATAATAAAAAGTTGAGAAAACGTAAATGATGAAAAAGAAGAATAAGATGATAAAAAAAAAATTAATAAATTAATAGTTAAAGAAGAAAAGTTTGGAATTTATTGTTAGATTGTTTGCTCCACAAAAATTATTGAAGATGAGGAAAAATTTAAAACGCTGGATTAATAACGGAAACCAGATAAAGAAAATAAAAGGAAAAATTTGGATATTAAAAGTTGAAAAATTGAAGGTTACAACAGGAAAAACGGAACTTGGCCAGAAAAATGAAAATTTTGGAATTAAACAAGAAAAAAATGAAAATGTTGAAATAAAAGAAAATACAAAAATTAAAGAACTAAACAAAGAGAGAACAACGAGGACGAACAACAATGGATTGGAGAGGAATATGAAGATGTGGAAAAGTAGGAGGTGGACGCGAGTGATGCCGGACATGTTGTTATACCAAAGAAGAAAATCTATTTATGGAAGTACAGGAGAAGAAAGAGTGAGAGAAATCAAAAATTTGGAAAAGAGGTATAAAAATTATAATTTGTTGATTTATGAAAAATTTATTAAATTTATTTATTTAATTTAAATTGAAAATTTGATTTGATATAATTATGATTTGAGAAATACCTAAACGATTTATTTTAAAAAAATTTTATTTAACATGAATTTGATTTGTAAAACATTTGATTAATATTATTTAATTAAAAATTTTGTGTTGATGAATTTGATTTTGATTTTTAAGAAATTATATGAACATTATTTTATTTAATTTTAAAAAGATTTGATAATTATTTGAGTATTATTTTAATTTAATTTGAAAGTTTGAGTGGTGATTAATTTAATTTAATTGAAGATTTTATTTGATATTTAAATTTAGAAAACATTTATTTAACGACGGAAGAGATTTTATTTTTGATTTTGTTTAACTATCATATTGTGAACAAAATTTGATTTTATTTGTGTAATGATTTATTTTAGAAAGCTTTCAAAAAAAAATTTTATTTTGTCAAAGCACGACAACTTGGTAATTTTTAATCGTAAACACTTTGCGTTTACAACAAAAAATTAAGGGGGTAAAATGTCGTGTTTTGAAACGCTAAAAACCTTAAAATTATGTTGAAGTTTTGTTTTTATTATTGTAAATTATTAAACTGTAAATTTGTAAACACTGTACATAAAAATTAAGCTTTAAGAAATAAGTGGGAACGTGAAGGTAGAGTAGAAGCGGGTTGCACTCGTGACAGACGCGGCTTTGCGTTAGCTAAAAGCGGAAAGATTGTCAGTCCTGCTAAGCTAGATTGTAGTTTGTATTTGACTAATTTTAATTATTAAAAGTAAATTTGACTTAATTTAAAACTCGTGTTATTGAAGTGCAAGTGCTAAATATATTTAAAAATTGAAAATTTTGAATATTGAATAATTTGAATACCTCGGGTCATCTCAGTATATATCAACAAGATATAAATTAAAATATTATTATTTTTTGTTTTTGTTATCCTTAAATTTGCTAATTGTTAATTATATAAATATAAAAATCAAACGAACTCAGTTTTTAAATCGATTGAAGTAGCGTTCGTTAATTAAATACTTTGTATAATTAAAAGTTAGCAAAAAGCCAAGACTTTAAATAACGAATAATATTAATAAGGTGAGATGTTTACTTTAAAAAAAAATGAAATTTTAGAGTTCTCCTCGAAAGTAAACAAAAAATATTTACACTTTTATTGTATCTTAAATAAAGTTTGGAAGCTATGCTTATAATTAAAAGTTACACACAAAATTTAATTAAAAGCTTGTCTACTTTTTATATGTAGCCTGTTCTACTCTGTACGAGAGAATGCGTTTTTGTTGCATTTTATTTATAAAATTTATATTTATTTTACTCTTAACTATCGGTAGCAATTGAACCAAAAACATTGGAAAATTCATGTGGTTTATAAAAAAGTAAAGAAACTAGAATTCACAAAATTTATTGTCTAATACTATCGCAACATTCTCAATATAACTAACTAGTAGTACATAAAACACAACCTGATAAAATTAGTGTAGTCTTGAGGGTTAAATTGGAAGTAATTTAACACTTCCATCAACGAAAGTGGTTTATTACTTTGTCTTAACGTTACTAATTTATTAATTACGTTATCACGTTAAGAGGCTCATAAAATTGAGCAAACTAAAATTGATATAAATCATAATTTCATTTTAAATTTCCTAGAATATTTTTTTATTAAGTTTTCACAAATTCTAGTTTTAGTTTACAGTGTATTTTATTTGTGAATTATATATATTTTTAATTTATCACTTATACCTTCCAAATTTTTTTATATAAAAAATCGCGAGAAATATTCTCGTTTTTCTTGAAGAGATTTATATACGTTTTGGTCGTGAAATAAAATTTTGTTGATAACAGATCCTACTAATAACTCAAATGTAATTTATCACTGAAAAATATAGGTACTTAATGTATCAGATTGAAATGAAATTGTCAGTGCGGTTAACAATCCAGATTTATTATTATCCATTAGTTTCATATCGATCACTTTAATTACAAAAAGATTGTTTGTTTTCTGTGCAATTCAATAAGATTAACGAAAACAAACACGAGATAACATTAAAAAAATTATCTTCATTTCAAAATACAATCTTTTAAACATTCCATTGCCGATCTTTCAGAGATTTCATTACGTAAGTACGTTTCCGCATTCAATATCTTAACGCTAATCGAATTAAATTTGATATGATCAGACTTCGCGAAGCAATACAATTCCTTTTTTTAATTAACTTAGGTAATAAGTTGAATAAATTGAAATTGTCAAAGACGTGTACATCATTATTTTAGAAAGCCCTTTGAATTCAGTTAACTTTGCTCTTAATGAATTTATCGTTAGTTATAACAATGTAGCCCCACCTACCTTTCAGCGCGTTTCTCTTTCAAGTTTCAGTCAGAACTATTTTTTCTAGTGTAACTTGATTGAATTGGTTCTTCACCGTGTCATATCAAAATAAATTATTACCAAAATTAAATTTAAACTGAAAGCGACTTTCCTTTCAATTTTAACTTTGTATCAAACCAATTTAGGATAACAAATTGAATATTTCGATTTTTTAAATTTCCCGGTGTCTGTCCGTCTGCATGTCTCTTTCATAAATTGCCAGAAAAATCTTTGAGGCATCAGATACCGTGTTTTCAAGTATCAACCATGGTCTCTGTAATGGCACACATTTACAAATAATTATTTAGTTACTGGTAAGTATCACTAATTTATAATAATGTAAATATTTAGCTTTCTGTTGTTTTTTTTGACTGGTGAACACACCAAGCTAAAACCTGAATGGGTTTTCCTGAAATATTTTATAATTGACCTAAAAACAATACTAAAAATACTTTATATCGAATTTAACAGCATTAAAAATGTTTCCACGCTTTCAATTATTCAAAATTAGCGGCAGAAAACAGAAAAATGAGAATTTTTACCCTTGCAAATTTTTATAAATTGCTTGTAAGTTGATTTGCTTTATGATAATTTGAAGCGGCGTTTTAAATTAAAAAAAATTAATTGTTAGGTCAACGTCATAAATATTCATGTTTTGTATTCTTTCAGCAAAGAGCATTTTAAAATTAATCTGAAATTTGTATATCACTTGATTTACAAAAGATAGCGTTTTAGTATAAATTAGCTTTTCGAAAATAACGTTAAAGCAAAATTATCATATTTTCATTAAAAAATTATAAAAGTGATTATGGAAGATATTGTCAAACTCGCCATCTAAAATTTAATTAAATTTGAAAAACTAACTCCGATTTCTAAGTAGATCTTATTGAAAAAGTTTTTTTAATTTCGATTTTAAAGTTTTATTCAGTCTCTTGTTTATTCATTAATTATACGCTGTTGTCGAAAATTAAAATAATCGTTTCTAACGATAAATTAAACTTTTTGTTGTTGTAAATACTATATTGAATTAAAAAAAATTTTAATCTAAGATTTACTATCTAAATTTACATAGTTTGAATGTGTTTTGGTTAATTTGGTTTAATTAACTAAATATTTTAACTAAGTTAAAAAAAGACATAAAAGTATTATTTTCCGCACGAGATACACAAATAACTATTTTCTTTATAGTTTTAATTTAGATTTGATTTACTAGATAATTTAGGATGAGTGTAAATACGATGATATGCAGAACAAAGATTTTATTGATGAAATTCTGTGACTGCGTTGAGTTGTGATTTGATTTAATTAATAGTTCGAATTAGCAATTAATAATTTAAAAAGTAGTTTTATGCTTACTTTAGTTTGATTTGCTTAACGATTTTATAATTACAGACTTTATAAACTTATTAATAGTCATCAGTTACTTTATGACAAGAGGTTGAGTTGTAGTAAATTTAGATTATACGGTTAATTTAATAACAAAAATTATTATAATTTAATTTGAAATTTTAAATTTAATTATGGCTAAATACTAAATTTTATCCGGGCGATCTGGTTGTTATTTTTGAAATTCTAGAAGTTTATTCAAACAACTTTTCTCTTAGTTTGTCAAAAAGTTTGTCCTTTAATTCTAATGAAACAATATACTATTAATTTAATATTAAAGTTGTAATATGACGATAAAAGTTGCGATAATAAATTGGGATTTATTAATAATTTCTAGTTTTTTTTATTTTTTGATTTCTTTAAGTAAAAAAAGTATTGATAAAATAAAATAAACCTTGCTAGCTAGAAAAGTTGTCTTTTTAAGAGCTAATAAAATTGAATACCTATCAGTGTACTGTTTCAGAAGTTATTGGCAATTGATTGACGCAAAACTCATGAAAACTTATTGCGAACCAGACTATAAAATGAAATCAAATATTGTGTAGAATTACTCGTATTTTCTAAACTACTTGTATATTATCTGAACAAAATAAAATTAGTGCGTGGCGTACATGCATACATTTTTACCTATGTAAAATTTATGGAAATTCCTAGTCAATTTTGTATTTTGTAGAGTGTTTTTTTTTAGATTGTGATTTATAAAACTTGTGAGCAGTAGATATAATGTCAATAATATCTGACCGAAAACATCAGTTTATTTATTATTTTATGAAAAATGTGTAAATTTACACTAGAATTAAATGTTGCGTAAATTTACATTATTAAACCGAGTAAACTTATTTTGATTTTTACAGCGTAGAATACATAAGTATTATAATCGATAACTTGTAATAATGAAATAAATATAAAGCACGAATAACACGGAATTAATATGTAAAAGTCGAAATAATTTGATGTTATAAAATTTGAATAAAAAATATTTTTTATCAGAATTTATTATTTAAATGTAATATGCATGCAAAATCTGTAAAGAAAACATTTCAAAAACGTGATCTGCAGCGTTAGTGAAGCAAACTGTATACACACAACGCGTAAAAGCAGACCATCAAGTAAATTTTACTTCATTAATAAAATAAACATTAATGGTTTTACAACCTCGTACCAGATAGTTGTAAAAGTTTATGACTTAAAAATTAATAAATAATGAAATCAGTAAAAAGTTTGAATTTTCAACTGAGATTATTTTAAAATAAAAGTTCGGTCAAAGGACACTACAGTCCTTTAATTGTGTTTCAAAAAATCCTTGAAAGAATTCAAATATGAAAATATTAAACTAATCTAAGTTTCTAGTTCTAACGAAAAAAAAGTTAAAATTGAATGCTTTGAGCAACAGGGGTGGACTGGCACATATATATTGATTAAAAAAATTCGAGTTTCACTGTATCCACTTAATAGTTTAGTAATGAAATAAAAAAGACTAATAAAAATAAAAATAACTTCTATTTTGAATAGAAAAATATTAGAGTGCTTTTAAAAATTTCATAAGGTTACATAATTTATGTTTAAAATATACAAAAAATATAAGAAAATCTGAAAGTCTTACAAACTGTAGAATACAGATGGCAGCACGTATTGACGAATCAATAAGTTTTATTTTTTGTAAACAACATTACATTTGATAAATTACATTTTATCATCTACCTATATTTCACTGTTGCCAAAACTATTTCAATTTTTTCTATGCCTTTCGTTGTTTATAAAGTTATTTATGTTATAATAATATTTTCAACAATAATTTGTTTTTCTCAGTGTAAGTAGTTTTCAACGAAATAGAGCTATGATTTTCTTTCATAAAATACTTGCGAAATTCAATTAAAAAGTTCAAAATATTGATTTGATAATGTCAGGAAACAATTTGAACTTTAAAGTAGGATTTTAAAAGCTTTTCATTAACGATGAACAATAGACAATTTGTTGACACGATGTAAATTTGTTAGCATTCAGTAGATAATTATGTAGTTTACAGAAACATCCATTTAGAACTGTAAAATGCTTTTGTGACAATTACAGTAGCTGTTTCTGAATTGCGAAAAGTTTAGGTTTTTAAAATTTATTTATTTCTTTCTATTATGCCTGTTTCATCAACAGAAACCTCCCCGATGTACCGAAACTGCAATAATTAGTTCACTTAGCTGTTAGGTTTAAATGTGCGCACTACCAATCCATTAATTTGAATAAGTAATGTAAAGTATACCAGTTAAACCTGAAACTTACATTTACAAACCTACAGGGCAAATTATAGGAAAAATAAGTAACAGGTTGGTAAGTATTTCATTACACAACTATTTGATATTAATATAAATTTTTATTAGAGCGAAGCATTTATTCTTAAAATTAAATATTTTTTGTTTTCTGAAAGTGTTTACTAAATAAAAGTAGGATTAATTAAACGTATTTTAGCTAAAAGGTTTTTTGTTTATACATTTTTTGTGCCGATACCCTTTAATTTGATCTTGTAATAAGGACGATCTCATTAGTTATTCTATCGAATTTGTGTTGATATTAAAAATGCTTAAAGGATCTCACAGACCAAAGCAATATGAAACTGCGGTCGTCTATATTAATTTATGCTTTGGTGTTTATATTTTTTAATTTAGTTTTAATAAAATCTAGCGAATTAGTAAGATGGGTAAGAGGTAAATTTCCATTTTAATTTGATTTTATACTACACATTGTGAACGTTTGTGTCATCTCATATTCTAGAATTCATTTCTATAATGTATTGCTGTGATATTCTATCAAAAAAATACCACAAATTTGTTTTGCTCGGGTAACCCTGGTGTGCGGGAGCAGTTGAAATATTTCTAGGGTCGAGGGTTTGAGCGTTCGTAAAATAATTATAAAAAAAACTTCTTGTTAATTTCAAAATTAAATAAATTGTCTTCCAAAAATAATAATTATTCAAATTAATATTTCCCATCGCATATAATTTGAATTCGAATCAAACCGAACTTGCGATTTCCTATAAAGCAAACGTGCTTATCTTCTAATGCACTTGCCGGTCTTTTAAATTTTAATTTTCATTCACTTTCTATATAATTAAATTAACAGCTTTCAAAATCCAAAATTAATTCATAAAAAAACACCGCTCACCAAAAAAATAACTCTTCTTTAATAACCAAAATCAAAATATCCGCTTTACAAAACAAAATTCAATTTTTGATCAAATTTTATTCTAAAATTTGTGGATAATTTTGTGTATCCACTATTTGTATCTAACTCCTTATTTTATAATTAATTAAATAGACTTTTCTGTATGACAGACGTAACTTTATTATTTGTATGACAGACGTAACTTTTTTTATCCAAAAAATACTAGATTAAAACATACATGGATAAAAATGCAACAATTGAATGAACTTAAAAATATAAAATTTGTGGTAATGACCGCCACAGTACCCCATCACCAGTGATAACGTTACCGATTAATGTCTTGTACGACATTTTTTGCAAAAGTAACTTTTCTTCCAGAACGTGTAGTAATAATGTTGGAAGTGTTATCCTGAGTCGAACTGTTATTATCATTGCTACTTTTAATAGTCGTTTTGGGTGAAATTGTTTCTTTTTCCGCCTCAATAAAACATGGTTTTAACCTATTGTTTGAAATGATTTTCTTGGTTCCACCAACATCGAGTTTCTTAAACCGAATCCCATACGTGGAAATTCAAAGAGGTCAAATGGTGTTATAATTGCTGTTTTTTCTATATCTGAAGACGATACCGGAATGTGATGGTAAGCTCTGACTAAATCTAATGTTGTAAAAAATTTTGATCCGTGAATGTTTTGTGTGAAATCCTGTATATGAGGATTGGGGTACCTGTCAGGTACGGCAATCGAATTAAAGCGACGGTAATCCCCACATGGTCTCCAATCGCCGTTTTTCTTTTGAACAAGATGTAAAGGACTTGCGTAACAACTTTTTGATGGCCGACATATCCCTTTAGATACCATATATTCAAATTCGGCTTTAGCTACTTTAAGTTTTGCAAAACTATTTGCAATTAACTTCAAAACAACTACACTCAAAAGTCAGAGTCAAAAATCGCACAACCGCTGATGCGGTCATCTTTGGCAAAAATGCCTTGAATTTCGTGTGATTGGTCCACACCTAGCAAATCCTACAAAGTTACAACTTAATTATTAATGCCAATATTTCACCAAAATGCATAGCGTAGGTCCCAATCACTTTGAAACACCACAATATTTAAAACTGTTTTGATTTCCCACCTATTTGATTTTCTTAATCAGGTCCCATCACACAGTGGCAAATTAAATGATCTTAAATATGTATTGAACGATTAATTCTACTTTACATAACTTATAAAAAAGTTCGTTTTGATTAAAATTTAGTTATTTTTTGTGTGGGAAAGCTGCTTAATTAATGCTTTAATCGTAACCCAAACATTCTTCAAAGAATAAATTCTAAAATGAATAATTTACATAAAACAAAAGTTATATAGATTATGGGTTACATTTTCAGCTGTCCATGAACCGATTTAAACTGATTTGTAAGTCAAATATAAATTCTGAAACTTTAAAATAAACTAGAATGTCTGAACTGGTAACAAAAGCATTTGTTTTTCATATTAGCTTATAGCTGACATGGCAGAAATTTTAACAGAATTCCCCAAAAACAATTATTTAGAACAATTGGATAGTTTTATTTAGAAACCTAATTTGAGCTTTTGAGACAAAATTTTATAGGGACCTTAATAACGTCACCATCTAAAATTGAATTTTAAGCTCGAAAAGCGTTAGATGTCTTTAAAGAAGTTAGGATATAATGCTAGGAGTTATCTCTTCTCGATTGTTGCAACGTTTCTTGCTGGATTTTTTATTCGAGAAAATAAAACTTAAGAATTATACGGCATCAAAGTCCAAGAAATCTAATGTATTATAACATCTATATCTCGAGCCATATTGATCGGTATTTCAATATTGTGCACTCGTGTTGAACAAAAACATAGCTCAAACTACGTAGCTATAGGAAGCTAACATTAAGGCAAATATTAAATAAATTGAAAAACAGTTTTCGCTTCAATGCAGTTAATGTTTTGCAAAGTTAAATATTATTTGTTAAACGGATAGCTCGATAGCTATTTAAAGTTAATGGGATTTATCAAAGTGTGTCGTTTATTATTTTATAATACCTAGATATTTTCGAAACTTGCTAAAAACATGATATTTAATTAAACCTTTCATACAAATGAAACTTATTGTAAAAATAGTTTTTGCTTTTTCGCATGTTTATGCAAATGAAACCGTTTAAAATTCAAGTTTTTTGAAAAAAGGACAAAAGTTAATACTTAATACCAGCTTAAAGAAATACATTAGAATTACATGCCTTAATTAAATTTATTATGTGCTCCTGAAGGCACAAATTTAAATTACCAAAATCTTGGTTTTTCTGATATTGTTTTCTTAATTTTCCTTTTGGTAACAAATAAGATTAAAATATGTAGAAAATTTACTATTTTAAAATATTTTTATTTTTAAAATAGAATTTAAAAATTACAGAGTTCTGAAATAATTTTTTTAGGGATATATTATAACTCCTAGTTATATGCAATATGAGAGCATCTAAGCAAAAAGAAATTCCTGCGCTTAAAGAATGTTTGTAAATAAATCGCTGTAAATGTTTATACATACTAAGGGTAGGTTAAAAAACTTTTTTAGTAAAGCTTATCCTGATTTCATATTTCGTGACTATTAAGTTTAGAAGGGCGGGTAAGGGTGTTTCTATAAAATCCTATAAAAAAATGAGATCAAACAAATTCGATGATAATATTTGCAATTTAATTTAATTCATTTTTCAGGTAAAAATGTACCTCTGATTGGTTCCATAATAAACTACCGCATCAATAAGAAGCGCGCAGCTAAATATAATATACCTTTAATTTAATTTATCTTTAATTCTTCTGTAAATCGGCTTCAGATCCGGTAATTTACTTTCAACACCGGTACATCACTTTAAAAACCATTACAAAACTTTCAGAATTGATTATTATAATGTAAAATGTTTTTTTGTTGTTTTTCACAACGGTAGCATAATTATTTTTACGTTTTTGTTGGTTTTTGTTTTTAAAGGTTTTTTGTCCAAGCGAACGTAAAGTGTAACTTTTTCGCCATAAGACATAAAAATAAAAATTGTTACAATTACTTACAGACAACCTAGGTTGTATTGGATAATTTGTTTTTTCATACAATTTTAGTAATTTCGACGGCAACACCTCTAAAGTAATCCAAGGACGTCAGAGATTACAATCCTGATGTTATAATCGGAAATTGAAATAATTGGCTTCTTCTTTACACTATAGATATTATGCAGACCAAGATGACTTACTAAGGAATACATTGTCGTGTTTTGAAACGCTAATTTTATTTATTTGTAAATTATTTTGAAGTTTTGTTTTTATTATTGTTGATTATTTATTTGTAAATACTCTGTACATTGGATTTTAAGTTTGAAGAGTGGGAGTGGCTTGAAGGAAGTCACTCAGAGAGATGCGGTTGCGTCAATAAGACGATAGCGGATGATCGTTATTCCCGCAATAAAAAGTTTAATTTTTAATTGTTTAGATATTAAAAAAAATATATAAAAATAAATTGATTTGAAGTGAGTGTTGTTTTTTTTTTGATTTATTAGTGCAAATGAGAGAATTAGAAAATTTAAAGTTTTGATGATATTTTTAGATTTACTCGATCGGCGTTGGTCAGATGCAAGACCACATGCGATTGCGATGCCATAAGGTAACAAAATTTTATGCAACCTATTTGTCAAGTTTGGAAATTAAAAATTTAAAAGGATAAAATTTACGACGAGAAAATTTACAATTTTATTAAAAATTAAAAACTTCGAAGAGTCTCAACGCTTTTTTAAAATAATGGATGTATCCGAGCAAGGAGTGATTTTTGAATTGAGCGAATTTTATAAATTTGTAAGCTCGGATCATTGCAATATTTAATGGGTTTTCTATTGCCCCCCCCCCCCATATATCAATTTGGGCTTTGAATTACAGCAGTGAACACACATACTAGTCGGCCAGTGTAGACTTTAAACTACCGCTGTTTCTTCTTCTTAGCCTCTTTATCTATTGCTGAACAGGATTGTTCAGCTTTGAACATAGGCCTTTTGTTTTCATAGACAAAAATTACATCTTTTAAACTCCCCAGCTACTGAAACCGAATTGTGGAATCAGGAACTCTGTTTTTAATAGTTGATGGTGGTAATCATCAACTCAAGGGCAGATATCACCAGTTTTACGTGCTCTCCGAAGCACGTAGACGATCATATAGAAGTTTTAAACTTTTCAAGATTGGTTTTGTTTATCTTTTTTTAGTTAACTGTGAGGTCTCACATTTACTTATCTCCTTTACACTCCAGACTTTCCGGATTTACGTTTATGTCTGTTACGAATTTTTACAATTAATTTTAGAAGTTTTAACTACAAAATAAGTAGGTATATCACAATAATTTAAGAAAATGTTTATTTTTCTGGTATACTTTACTGTAAAACTAAATTTGTATTATTATTTTGTTTTAAAATATTAGAAAAAAATAAATTGCATAACTTTTTCCAAGTTTTCGTTTATTACTATCGACTAAATAGAGAAACTGTTGGAAAGAAGGGCTATGACTAATGCTAAGCAATACAAAATAATAAGTTCGTTCAACTGTAATATTTAATGGATGTAATTATTATTAGTTTACAATTAAAGTCCATTATTTCGTATATTAATTACTTGAAGATTCATCTATCGAAAATTTAATTTAAATTAAAAATTATATTTAAATGTCATAAATACATATTTTTCGTACTGTTCAATGCGATAGAAGGCTTTCCTACTTTCCCTGGTGGTGAATTAGGAGACAGGCATAACATTAGCTTAATCTCAACGTAGAGAAGCATTGAAAAGTATCCAAAATATTTATTTTGATTTCAAAGTTATGGTTAACTTGGGCTCATAACCTGCTGTTATAATAATATTAATGTTTTTGACCAAAAAAATAATTTTTTGACAGTGACAGTGTCGACGCAAAATAGCAGGTAATAATGTTGAGGTTGGGTGGGCATATCAAGTTTTGTGAAATTTTTTAATTTATTTAATTTTTAATTTGTTGGTTACATTATAGGCTTATGTGTAGTATAAAAGTTATTTTTATTACTTAATGGTTAAATTATGCCTGTTTTTATGCAGTATTAAAATGTTCCACTCAATAAATTAACGTTTGAAAGTGAAACTAAAAGGGTTTTTTTCTATAAAAATATAAAAAATTATGATCGACTATTCGACTACACTAAAATATTAATATTGCTTGTTTTTTATGAATTGAAATTTGGGGTAAGCGTTTTAATGCAAAATCGATATGCGTTTTAAATAAAACGATAAAAAGTTTTCCCAAAAAAGCCGTAAAAATAATTTATTTTGACATTGGCTGTAGAAAAGTGCAGGTACTTACAAGAAAAAAGGAGTAAGCAGCAACAATAATCATTAATAATAATTATTTTTGACATACAAAACCTCTTCTTTATGTAGAGCAAACTAGAGCAAAATTTATATTTTTAAAAATTTGGCAACCGTCTAATTTACTCGCTTTTTTTTAATTACACAACATTTCTAAGGTTTCAAAACATAATTTCAAGATTAATTAATCACATTTTAATTTTAAAATTAGGATGATATAGAACTTGGGAAATAAATCAAGGAGGAATTTTATATTACGTTATAATTCTTTGGACACAAAATTTTATAAAAATTAGATCATAAAAAAGCTTTTCCTTTGACTTACAAAACAAAATGTGTCATTCTTTATGTAGGCTCATTGTTTGCACCATTTATATCCTAAACTATAAAACATTTGACACGGTCTGGTTAAACTCATAAAAATAAAATAAGAAAATTCGAAACTAGAGTTTACAATATAAAACACCAACGAGAAGAACACCTTTGCTCCTTCAAATTAATGCTCAAGATAGAAATGGTCATTCTCATTTACACCAACGAATATAAAGTCCAGATATAAAATAACACAAGCATTTAATACCAAATTTGAATGATATTTAAATTTAAATTTATCATAATTCACAGCCCAAACGAAAAAGTTATTTTTAGATCATTGCCAGAAATTCTTTAGGTTTAATGGAATGGTAATAAGTACGAAATAAATAGAATGTTCTGTAAAAACAATTAATTACTGAAAAGTACTGTTAAAATGGAAATGAAATTGTCACAATGACATAAATAATTAACGGAATCTTGTGTTTCTTATGTTTAAGTATCAGGATGGTTTCTGGGATTCATTAGTACTAAGATTTGAAGACTTGTTAATTAATCAAAAAATGTTTTAAAAATTTTTAGATTAAAATAAATTAATTAGCATCTTACGTATATAAAATTAATGAGTTTACGCAAAATTTTTTGTTTTGAAAATGTCGATGAAATCGAAACGTTGTATTAACTTAATCAAATTATAAGTTTCAAATGTGTATGTTCTATAAATAATATAAACTAAGTTTGAATTTTATAATAAATTTGTTAAGAAAATTATTTTTCTCTTGCGTATCGATTAAAATTTATTTCCGTAGCAGTATAGAATGTTATTATTATATAACCGATTTGTAAATTATTTTTAATATTGGCTCGAGAAAAGCGAAAATCAATAAGCGGCAGTGGAAACTGTAATAAAGTTATTTCTTTTTGTATAACTTTTAATACAATTTTGTTTCTCAAACCTATTATTTTTAAAAACTTTTTTTGCTCAAGTGATCATAATGTACTTTAATAGGAAGTGACAAGTCAAAGGAGGGCGATGTCTCATGATTAATACAGTGTTTCAACAGGACGCTGTGGCGTCTCTTCTGGCGCCAAAGGAATAGACACGTCGTCGCCACCAAGACCAACTTACACAGTAGCAAACAACTGTTGCAAACTTGAAAACAAAATGTTGGCAATAAAAGACGAGTGTTTATTTAGGTCAAATAGGTACATACGTAGGCAACGCTAGCTTTAAAATCACTACTATCTTTCAGAAAATAGCTGATGATTGCAAAAACTTACAAATTCTTCTAATCATATTTGATAGTCGAAACATAGTCAAAATTAATTAATTCAGATGCATTGTAATTCGGTAATTGCTTTTGAATCTGTAAGCCCGGATAGATAATAATTTAGCTACCAGGCAACTGCTTTGAAAGACTCCATGATAAAAAGTAATACTTTAGCGCCGCTCGTCGACAAAACTTGATATTTTGATGTTTTAATTTTGCGGTGTTAGATTTCAAATACTACTCAACAATTACAAATTAAATGTTTAGGTATATTAAAATAATTGATTCGTACAGTGAGAAAACTGAGAAACAAAATAAGAATAATGCCGACGGCGGAAAAAATTGAATATTTAATTTATTTAAAATCTAAATTTCAAGTACCTACTCAATTTCTTCCTAAAAAAATTTAAAACCTTAAAAACAAGACGACATTGTATGTTTTAAAAATAGGATATTATAGTGATAAATATATAGTATTTTAGTATAATATATAGTATATATATTTATAGTATAAATATTAATTTGTCAAAAAAAATTTCATCCGGTTTAGGGTCTAAATGCGGGAGATGAGACAGTCAGTCTTAGGGTGGGTTCAGAAAATACTAATTATTAATACCAAAATTCTTCTTTAAAAAATTGATAATCGAAATTATGTTAACTTCACAAATTTTATATTCGTTTCCAGTATCGAACCTGCGATTTTCAATTATCAACCAAATGCGCACGCCGCTCTTTTTAATTTTAATTATAATTTTCAAATCTCTCAATCAAATAATTACTGACCTCAAAAAAAAATTCAAAAATTAAATTTTTATCTAAATAAAAATCGTTCATCAAAATACATAGTTCATTGTTTATCAATGTCTAATAACTCACAATAAAAATTCTCAAGGTCAAATCCTACCAAAAATACTATCAAATAACAAATCGCATAAATTGCAACAATATTCAACTATTTCACACAAAAAAATACTAAATCTGCTCTGAAAAATCAGAGTCAAAACACGCACAACCAACTCGTTCGGCTATTTTTGGCAAAAAACTCTTATTTTTTTCTCTTTCTTTCTCACCTTGCACACTTTCAAAATTACCAAATTAAAATGCAAACTTATGATATTTTACCAAAAGAGTACAGAGTGGGTTCAAATCATTTGTGACACGACAATATAATTATTGTGATACAATAATGTTAATGTTTTCATACGTTCGTACTTTTTGAGATTTTTATCAAAACTGCTTCGTAACCGCTACTAACCTTCTTCACCTACAGCTTTATTTGTATTACTTAATTTATATTGATGTGATATTTGTGTAGAAATACCGGAATACCAAATCATTTGCTTGCTCGGGATAGCTCAGTCTTTCAGGAAGCAGGGCGGGCTTACTCAGGGTCAAGGGTTCAAAAAATAATAATACCAAAATTCGATTTTAAAAACTTTCAATCGAAATTATTTTAAACTTGTTTCGAGGATTGAACTTACGATTTCAAATTAATAATTCTGTTGAATCTACTAATCCACACGTTGCTCTCAATAACTAAATTTTAATTTACAAATTAACGTTGCAACAAAAATTTTCCAAAATTGGTAATTTGCGATACCAGGTTGCAGATGTCGGCATTAATTTTGTTGTTCTTTCGACAAATTATTTTCAAATTATAATAACTCTTATTAAGAAGACGAGTACAATCTGGTAACAGAGCGTACTACGCTAACAAGGCATTGCTATCAGATAAAAAACTGAAAAAAGAGACAAAGATCAAGATCTATAAAACGCTGGTTAGACCGGTGGTCACATATGCAGCAGAGACAATGTGCTTTTCACAGAGGGAAAATGAACGGCTAAGAGTATTTGAGAGAAGAATCCTACGTAAGATATTGGGATCAAAAAAAGACAACGGCGTATGTAGAGCAATGATGAACTACGAGATAGAAGAGGAGATGCAAGGAGAAGATCTGGTAAAATACATCAAGTCGCAAAGAATAAGGTGGCTGGGACACATTATGAGAAGAAGTGAGGACAATATAGTGAGAAAAATAACAATATGGAAACCAAATGAAGACAGAGCAAGAGGAAGACCAAAAATAAGATGGTGGGACCAGGTGACAGATGACCTGAGAGCGATGGAGGTTGAAGAGTGGCGGACGAAGGTACGGGACAGACTAAGTTAGAGGGAAATTGTCACAGAGGCAGCGAGACATACAAAATTATAAGGAAGATAGAATAGATAGAAAAAAGAGAAAAGTGAGCAATGTTTAATGGGGGCAAATCCTCCCCTTCAAACGGATTTGGAAATCCCAAGCGGGATAGCAATATTCAACAGAATGTAAATGCTATAAATAAATAAATAAATAAATAAATAACTCTTATACCAAATTGATGACGAAACGATGACTGTAACCAGTACAAGCGCTGAAAGACTAAGAGTGGTACAGAAAGCGATGGAGAGATCGATGCTCGGAGTGAATCTGCGGGATCACATCCATAATGAAGAAATAAGAAGGACGAGGGTGACGGATGTGATGGAACGTGTGGCGCGGCTGAAGTGGAGTTGGACCGAGCACGTGGGAAGGCAAGAAGGCAAGGATAGTAAACTGGAAGCCAAGAAGGACTAAACGAAGATGGCTCTACGATATAAAAAAGGTGGCAGGTTGGGAGTGGCTGAAGAAGACGCGAAATAAAGAGGTATGAGATAAAATGAGAGAAGCCTATGTTCAGGAGTGGACTAATACAGGCTGATGAAGAAGAAGAAGATACCAATTTCCAATTTAATAATATCCAATAAAAAAAAACATTAATAAAAAAAACTCACTTTTAATAGATAAAAAATATAATTTCCAACTTACAAAAAAAATATCTATGCGGCCACTTCTGACCAAAAATACTCCCTAACAAAAAAGCAAAAATCTAGGCCCTATTCTTCTCAGTTTTCTGCCAACCTTACATTTATAAAATTTTAACTGCTACAAAAATTAAATTTAAAATTCAAAAACTACAACTGTGGAAGCCAATTTATTTTGTAACACGACATCTTTAACAAATAACATTTTTAATTTTTAAAATTTTAAATCAATAAATTAAATATAAAATTTTTTTCTTTCTTCCAAATAAATGTTTTACAAAATTAAATTTTAAATCAAACTCTTCGAATTAAATTAAAATAATCAAATGTTTACAGATCAAATCATTCAAATCTTCATCCCATTGTTGTTATCCAATTTCTTGTATTTTTTATAATTTTTTCTTCTATATTTCTATCAATAAATTTTCTTTTTGGTCTTTGTCATCCCCTACTTTTCCATATATTCAAATTTCTCTCCGATCCATTTATTAATTTTTGTCGTTGATCTTCAATTTTCCGTTTCGTTATTTTCTTCAATTATCTGGTTTCTGTTCTTAATGCAGGATTTTATTTTTTTCAATAATTTAGTCAGACTTGCACTGACTAAAACCTCTCCCCTACCCCCCATCTCGACCAAGAAACCGCCGTTAGGCATTACTTTCGATCGAGTGGGGGATGTTCGTCTTCCGGGTGCTTTTTCTTCTTTCGCCGTTTGTTTGATGTTGTAGCTTCTGTTCTTTGTCCCCTTTTCTTTTCATTAGTTTCTTTTGTTTCTCTCGCTCCGCTTGCTCTTTTGCGGACAGGACCGTGTGAATCATCTTTTCGACGGCGTTCCAGTCCTCCGGGCTTTTCAGCATTGTGGTTACTACGTTGTCGGGCGTAAGTTGCGAGTCCGTGCCCAACTCTGCGGTGACTCTTGCCAGCTCCCATCTTGCAAATTCGAAAAAGGTGTGCTCAGCAGTGTCTTCCGCGTCGCAGTAGTCGCACTTGGGGGCCGTTCTTCTGACGAAATGGTGGAGGTATGCGTTAAAGCATCTGTGACCGGTGAGGGCTTGCGTGATGTGGTAGTTTACCTCACCGTGACTTCTGGCGACCCAACTTTTGATGTCGGGTATGAGTCGCCGTGTCCACCGTCCAACCTCGGCTTCGTCCCATCTGATTTGCCAGAGGTTCATGGTCGTGTCGTTGGTGTTCACTTGTCCGGAGTGGGTTCTCGCCCTTTCTCCGGCCTGTAGTTCAGCCGGTGTTATTGAGGCTAACACCAGCGCTACTTCGCCCGACACGGTCCTGTATGCACTTATCACGCGTAGAGCGGCTCTTTGCTGTACTCTATGTACTTTGTCTCGGTTTCGTCCTATTTGGAGGCCGTCGTGCCAAACGGGTGCAGCGTACAACATGATGGAATGCACCACGGTTGCGAGTACTCTTCGCTTAGCTGCCTTCGGCCCTCCCACGTTGAGCATCAAGTGTGCGATGGTGGATACCGACGCCTCTGCTTTCGCCGCCGTTTCTCTGATGTGCTGGGAGAAGTTGAGGTGTTTGTCCAGTCTAACTCCCAGCACCAGAACGGATTCTTTGATTCTTATGGCCGATCCGTTCATGTGGATGCGGATGTTGTGTATCCTTCTCCTTCCGATAGCCATGACGGCTTTGGATTTTTCCGGGACCAGCTGGAGCCCTTTGTCTCTGATCCACTGAAGGATGATGGAAATGTCCTGGTTTGCCTTCGTTTCCATAGCCTGGGCCTCCCGATCGCTGACTATTAGCGTCAGGTCGTCGGCGAATCCTATCAGTGTCGCTCCCGCTGGTAGACGGAGTTTTAGCTCGGCGTCTTACATCAAGTTCCACAGGGATGGGCCGAGAACTGATTCCTGCAGCACGCCGCTTGTTGCTTCCATGTTGTCGTCCTCTCCTTTCCTTCCAAGGATTATCGTTCTCCTGCTCAGGTAGCTGACCATGATGTTGTAGATGTGCGGGTCCACCTTCGTGTCTCGGAGAGCTTTTAGGATATGGCTCCATCCGGTGCTGTTGAAGGCGTTCCGCACGTCGAGGGTCACCACCAGGCAGTACTCGCGGGTTCGGTGTGTTCCCGCTTTGGCCGTCCTCACCGTGTCTACTATCTTCTTTAGCGCTACTCAGAACGACTAAACAACCTAACAAATCCAAACTTTTCTTTTGTTTTCTTATTAATCAATTTATAATTTTTCGGTTTTACCCCCTCATTTTTATTTTTTATAACCTTTCTTTGATCTGTTATTTCTCCACTGTATATCATTGAATTATTTCTTCTCCCATGCTCCTGATATCTTATTATTTTATGTTTAAGATCTTTGTTTTCTTGTTCTTCTTTTATAGAAATAATTTTTTTCCCATCATCTCCTATCAAATCGCTCTTTTTTTCAACACATCGACTCCGTTACTTCTTTCTGAGTAATCTTCTTTTTTGAGTAATTCTTGTCTTTTTGTTCTTTTTCCTGGTGTATTTCTTAAAAATATCTTTTTATGGCTATCATGTTTGCCGATTCTCTTATTTTTTAATTGTTTGCTCGGGGTAGCTCTGATGTGCGGGAGCAGTCGGGCTTACTCAGGGTCAATGGTTCGACGTTCGTAAAACAAAATATTAATACCAGAATTCGATTTAAAAGATTTCCGATCGAAATTATTTTAAACTGTAAAGATTTTATACTTGGTTCGAGGATTGAACTTACGATTTCAAATTAATAATTCTATGTGGAATCTACTAATCCACACGTTGCTCTTTTAAATGTAATTTTATTTTCAAATTTACACGATGCCGGTCCGCAGATGTCCGGCTTATCACACACTTTGTCGTTCATCCAAAAAATAAATATTTTAATAATAATCAAAGAAAAAATTTAACTCAAAATTGGCGGAGCAAAAATCTAGACCTTCGCCGTTTTCGTCATCTCAGTTTTCTCAGTTTTCCGCCAACCTTACATTTTAAAATTTTAATCGCTACAATTTAAATTCAAAATCACAAAACTTACAAAAAAGTTTACAAATCACTACAGAGGCGGTTAAATCGCTTTGTAACTTCTAAATGCTTTTGATCTTGAAATAAAATTTTACTGATTGTTTTTGTCTTTTCTAATGCTTTACGTCATTGTCACAGCAAGATTTGCGGCAAAAATTTGTACCGGTCTGCCTCTGATACCATTACCATTATTATGTTGTAGTATTATAAAAACATTATTATTCAATTTATTAAAGCTGCGTTGGTGGGGGTGTACAATCAACATATTGTTGAATGCAAAGTCACGGAGGTATGCATTTCCCAATAATATTGTACAATTTACTAATGCACTCTGTTTATCGTTGTATTAGAATACTAGACCGCACCTTTATTTCCTAAATCGATTAATATGTAAAGTGTAATTTAGTACTTTATAAAAACAAATTAATTAATGTAGTCAGTGCGGTTCTTCCGAAGTTACACACTAAAAAAGCCCAATATTAGTTTAATATTCTGCTGTTTATTTAATTTAAATTTTTTTTATCTTTTTCTATTTTTTTTACACTAATTTTACACAAAATAATAATTTTTCATCAGCTTTTCAGAAGTACCAACAACTTGCTTTTATAACATACCGAGTGGTGCAAAGCAAAATGCAACTTAAAACAAAAGTTATATCAGTATTTTTTTTAATTAACGAAATAATGAATTTTGTATTGCTTAACCGCAGCGAAACGATATTTTAATCGGTTTTAGTTCGATGCGCAATTCGGTTTGATTTGTAGCTGTTGTCCATACTTATTATTATATAAAATAGAAGTGGTACATTTAAAATGAATTAAAAAATAAAATATCACTGAAATTTATTCCGACTCTATAGTTTATTTCTCTCCTCAAGATTAAATGTATATTTGAATTGTAAATCCTTTGTAATCGCTGGGATAATTTTCGTTTCAAGGAGCATACATTAGCTTATAATATTGTATTGGTATTAGAGGTATTGATTTTTGTACTAAGGTAACTTATAATCCATTATAATAAATCTGTTTTGCGATTATATTCCTGTCAACGATTATCTGTCTTATTATTAGGATTAGAAATAGATAGTATTGGTTGGTAGTAAATACATTCAATAATATTTATAATCTACGAGTCAAGCAGCAGAACAGAAACTTCAACTAAATGTCTTTGTTGTGTTTTGTCTTTATCTCAAGTGTGCATGTATATTGCAATGTCCCGAGCTATGCAAATTTTATAAAAAATTGCTTTATTCCAAAAATCAATCCAAATAGCTGGGCATCTATTTTTTTTGTGTATCAAGAGACTCTTCAAATTGTTTAAAAATTGTAAATTAAAATTTAATGCTCACTTTTGTTACTTTTGTGTGTGGTGTTGGAGTGCACCTGGCATCCCAGCTGGCCTAACAAATTTGTTGCGTTGAAACTTTATGCATCGAATATTTTCACTATTTTTCTAATCTTATTCACTTGTTTCACTTTATTAATTAAATTAAACAAAAACTTAAATTAATTTAACTTATTTATTAAAAAAAAAACAATTTTTAATTATATCGGGAATGGCGTTTCATCCGTTTGATCTTTCGACGCCACGGCCGTAGCCTCTCTTTGTATCGACCTGCTGGTCCCACTCCTACTCTTACTTCTCCTTACCTTTTTATTTATACTTTATTTTTCATAGCAAAACTTAACAACAACTTAACAACTTAAAACAAATTGAATTTAAAAAAAATTATTTACAAAACAAATTAATTTGTGTTTTTTTAGTGTTTCGAAACACGACAATATATGCAATAATTATTGATCTCAGAGAAAATTTAGTTTAATATAAAAGTTACAAAGTGCCACGCCACTAGACTGTCAAATAACATATATACAGTAAATCACACTTGACAATTTATTTTGCACTTACATCACTCTGCTCTAAATCAAATGTTGTCAGGGTTTATTTTTTTAATATTACAGAAAAGAAATTGCAATATTTTTGCAAGCTTGTGCAATGTTTTGACTTTAAAAAATAACTCACTAGATTAACACGAAAAAATTATCGAGTAAAAAATGTCTAAAACTTTTCTAAAGTAAGAGATCAAACGTTGCCATAAAAAGTTGCAAAGTGTAAGTCTGGAGAAAAGCAAATTTAAGTTCCAACTATCTACCATTAGTAGATTATAATAACAAAATAAGTATTTATAATAATTTTGGAATTATTGTAAGTGAATGCAGATGAAAATAGTAGACACTGGAAATTTTGATTATTTTAATGGAAATAGTTTCATGGATGGTCAACATTGAGTTAGCGATTTGTTAACGTGCATGTTATGCAAAACAAACATGTTGTGAGAACTGAGTTATGCCGAAACAAAATTAGGGAGTTCTAATAATTCCGAATGCGAGATATCTAATAAACTGCAAATAGACACCAGTTACAAAATTGATATCAGCCCAAATTTGCAAATTAATTAAAAAAGTTTATTTAACACTTTGTGAAAAAAATTGGATTTAGAAAGAAGTGATGTGTATTAAAAGTTTAATGGTTAAAAGTAGGTCATTTCAAACGACAGCAGATAATCTGAAAAGTTGTTAAAGTAGAAGCGATAAAGTATGTTAGAACGTAATACCATAGTAATTTATTATCAAAGCATTAAACGACAAATAACTTAAATTTATCAAATCCAATTAATGCCAATTTTCATACCACCGTCGGCGCTTTCCCATTTCACATTTTTTCGCAGGTAACGTTTTCAAATCAAACTGAAAATGCAGGTTCAAGATAAAATAAGTTTATGTTAGAGTATACTCATTCGTTTGCAACCTACAAAGTATTACAAATGAGCGATAAACTAACACAATTACAAACTAAAATATTACTCGACAGTATTTATTTACACTTTGCAATCTCGATTTATCCTTGCAGTTAAAGTGTCACTTGTTCTACTATTTTGAGTCGAACAAACCGCACTTTAATATCTACCACAGCTGCGATAGCTAACTATGAATAATATTTTTTAAAACAAATAGAATTACACTTTACCCTCCATTTTTAGCTTTTCACACCTTTAAGTTTATCTACATAGTCAGAAGCCTGTATTACTCTATTACGCAGTTATTACTTCACTTAAGCCGTAACTTCTTTATTGCTTAACTTTTTTCTTTTTGGAAATTTTTTAGTACGTTTGTGGAGAGGGAAATCCTCATAAACACTATCTGAAGGTGGTAGTGTTGGACTACCACTACTACTAAGATCCTCTTCACTTAAGGCAACTGCAGGGGTGTTGTATCAGTCGTTAGACATTACTTTGTCCCTCCCGCAGATTTAACGCAAGAGTTTCTTGTTTTCTTCTTTAACTTTCTACGTTTTAATCGCTTTGGCTTGTGATAACGCTTTTTCAACCATGCGCGTAGCGACTTTGGCTTCTCGTTCGTAAGCTCTCTTCCTGAGCATATTTACTTAATGTAGACGTGTATCTGCTTTGTTCTTTCTTTACGTCACTTTCTTTTGGCTGAGGAAATCGTGTATGAACTATCGACTCTTGTCAAGTCTTCCGGGCAGCACAGTATTTTTGACACTACCTTGTCGAGAGTGAGTTGTAAGTTCACCCCCCAACTCCACGGTCGTCCTGACTTGGTTTCATCTTTACCATTGAAAAAGGGCATGCTCGGCAACGTCTTCCGAATCGCCATGGTCACAAATGGAGAGCCCGAATCTATGAATGTATTTGTATAAGATAAAATCTCACCTATGCGACCCCAGCCAGGATGACAGCTATGAACCGCCTTGTCAACAATCCGACTTCTGATTGCTCTCAGCTGCACCGCCACACGATGATGATGTCTTCTAGGTATCCCAGGCTAAAGTGGGTTCTCGCTTTTTGTCAGGTTTGCAAGTCCGCCAATAGTATGCAGGCAAGAACTAATGCGGTTTCGACGAATACGGTTCTGTAAGCGCTGTAATCCTAGGGACCGCGTTTCTTTGTACCATTAGAAGAGATTTTCGGTTTCTTGCTATTTGCAGAACATCATACCACACAGGTCCTGCGTATTTCAGTATCAAGAAAACCACTACAGATACCACCCTTCTTGACGTTAGGTATTAATTGAGCAATCGTGGTTGCCGATGCCTCTGCTTTAGCCGCCGTATCCCAGATGGATTTGACAAAATTGAAACTTTTGTTCAGATGTAGATGCTAATAAACGGCACCCTTTTTCTTCCCGAGATCATAACGGCCTCTGATTTATCCGGGACTAAGACCAGTCTTCTTTGCCCTACTCAGTGAACGATGGTGTTTATGACCGTGTTGGTTTTCACTATCGTTGCATATCTGTGGCTGACTATTAGAGTCGAATTGCGAATTCCAATAAAGTCGGTCTATTTGGGAGTTGTAATCAAAGAATCCCGTCGTACATTATGTTCTACAGAACCGGATTTAAAGCCTTGTGAAACCTAACTAGTCGTCTCTATTTCATGTGGAGAAGAGCCCTCCCTGCGCAATCGAATCGCATGGTTGTTAAAATAGCTGGTTAGGATATTAAAGCTGTATGGGTCTATTTTCCCTTCTTGTAGGGTCAGAAAAATATGTAATCATCCCGTGCTGTTGAATGCGTTTCGTAGATCCAGCGTCACCATCAGGTAGAATTCTCTCGTTTGTCGGGTTCTGCTTCTGGCTTTTTCGCGATCTTGACGATTTTAAGCAGAGCGGCTGTGATAGACCTACCCTTCTTGAAACCAAATTGATTTTCGGATAGACAGCCGTCACTCTCAATGTCCTCCTTCAAGGGTTTGTTAGTTTCTCTGATCAGGGCCAGGTACGCTCTTTTCCACATGGCGGATCCTTCCCGGGGTAAGGACGCAGTTATTGAAAGCGGCATTTGGCATCAATTGCTATGGCTTTCAGTGTAATAATTTCAAATTTTTCTTTGTCCAGTTTGTGGAACAAGGAATTAGTGGACGAGATTGTCAAGATGATGTTTTGAATCTCCATACTTAAAAAGATGTACCCGTCGTCACTTAACGTCTACTCATCCAGCACCATCCACTCAGTCACTATTCGGACAATGCCCCCTCTCAAATGTACAGAGAATCCCAGACTTGATCTGTATAATGTATGCAAGAATAAAACAAAAAAAATTTAAGCGATATCTACTAGAAAAGTTTTTTTTTATATTATTTTGGTATTTCGTAAAACTTAGGACAAATTTAAAGTGGATGGTTTTTAAATGTATACCCTCTATAATATTTAGTTAGCAAGTGGTTTACTACTGGCTTATAATTTGACCACTTGTGTGTAGTTCAAGTTAAAATATAAGTATAAAATGTTTTGCTTTATGCTTTCGCTTTTATGCTATGAAATTTTTGATTATTTGATTAAAGCATTTTTTATTTAAGCACAATTACATACTTGATTGCTGGAGGGTATTCCATACCCCCCAGACCCCCCGGATTTAAAGACCGAGGTTAGGTGTGTATTGAAATGCCCTGAGCTGTACAAATTTATAAAATTTGCTCATTACAAAATCACTCCTGCTCGGATACATCCATTATTTAAAAAAAAAACTATGAGACTCTTGTATTTGGTTTTTAATTTTCTTAACGTTTTTAATTTGGTTTCAATTTTTAATTTCAAAAATGTAATAAAATCGTTGCTTTGTTAAAAACCTTACCTTATGGTATTGAAAACGCATGTATACGTCTTGCAGCTGTTGTCCGCGCCTCGTTAACAAATTCGTTGTATTATTTTTATTACACAATTATCCAAATGACTTCTAATTTTCAAACAATCATTACTTGCATTAATTAATTAAAACAAAAACAACTTTAATTAAAATTAAATCACTCGTCCCGTCTTTAGCTAACGCAAAACTGCGTCTGCCTTTTTTGACTTCTACGACCTTAGTCACTTTCTTCACGCCACTCCCACTCTTCAAACTTAAAATCCAATCTACAGAGTATTTACAAATTTACAGTCAACAATAATTAAAACAAAACTTCAAAATAATTTTACAAATAAATAAAATTAACGTTTTTAGCGTTTCGAAACACGACAGTATATTCTGAGATTGATTTTAGTAAATGTGAACCTTTCACTCTCTTAAATACGAAAGAGAACTCAGGCCATCTACAAGGATAGATACAATAAAACAAAAAACAGTAAAATATTGTCAAAAAGTGGTTTGATTTAAAATGCAAAGAAAAAATATATTATAAATGAAGATTAAGAGAAAAATGGTTAAACACAAAAGAAGAAAAGAAAAAAATAAATTAGAAAAATAGAAAAATTTCATTTCTATATTTATTTGTTAAGAACTCAATATTGTTCAAAAAAATTAACGAAAACTACTATAAAAAAACTATAAAATTAAAGTAAAAAGAGATGATGGAATGAGTAACGAAAGATCTGCATTGGTTAAGAAAAAATGATAATTGCTCAAATAGGAGGTTTTAGAAAAAACGAGTTGACGTTGCTAAGTTAATTTTAAATTTTAAACTGTAATTGTTGGTTCTTCAATTTGAATTACCGCCTTCTTAAATCAAAGTTACAAACCAAACCAAAGCTGTGATCGTCAAACAAACCTCGCACGATGTAATCCCCTCGTAGTAACACTTACAAGTCCTTTTAAATCTGCGGATGGCTCTTTTGAATGCTAACATCGTTACTTCGTTTACTAACCTCTAACCTCACCTAAACTTATATGTCTAGTGGCGTAAGCACTGCTAGGACACCTGAAGGAATAATTAGTACTACACAAATTAAATAAAACACAGGATTCGGTTTAACGATGAATATATATATTTAACCGAAAAGAAAAAAGAAGGTAGTCCAACAACCAATTTACTAGCAAAGTTAATCTCCTTGATATCATTTAATTCAGAATACTTTAGTTTGAAATTTGATTTAATAACTGTTCGGTAGTTAATCCCTCTGATCGTAATGTTTTCTAATTGAATATTCATATTTAATAACCAACCACAATCTTTATAGTACTTTGTAAAGAATATGCGCATATATGTATTTCGGTGTTCAACTCAATTGTTTTATATTATGTAAGATCTTTAAGCTTAAAGATCAGCTTAAAACTAACTTTGTTAATATTTATTAATAACTGTCCTGAAATATCAGAATTTTGTAGTATCTCATTGAGATATTTGAAAAAAGAAAAATGAGAAACATGTTCACAGGATTTGCTGTCATTTCCGGCTCTATAATTATAGATTAACCTTTTCAATGATCAGTCATTACTGCGATATATTGCCACGGCCATCTTATGATTTTAAGCGTCTATTCAACTGTTGCGCAATTAATCTAAATTAAGTTATCTAATGCTATATATATATTTCCCACTTCAAACCACCGCCTTCTTTTAAATTATCTTAAACAACTATTCTTACTTCTTATTTAAAACTAATCACCGCCCGTTTGTACTATAAAGACACCTCATAGGTGACCATATGAATCATCAATTTCTTCCATTAAATCAGCACATCCCGTTTTTAATATAATAGTATATTAATCCTAATTTCAAACTAAAATTTAAATCTTAAAACTGAAAATGAAGTAATAAAAATATGATTCAAACTCGTCTTAAAATTATCCAACCACGTGGCTAAGAATAATTATACATAAATTCTAACGTAATTTTGTATTAAATCTTTTCTTAAAACATTCCAAGCACCAAAACCACCCACAACCTGCCATCTCAACGTTTAAAAATATAAGAGCTTTTGTTACCCTCTATCAGTACAATTCTAACGAAAACTCGACTTCCTGCGTTTAAAACCCGCTGTTGCCAAATCGTTGTATTTTAAAGTAACCAGAAATGAACTAAATTTAAAATTTCGCGCCTATTATATTCAAATTCAAATTTACAATATTACAAAACTGAGGAATATGAAGATAATATTGCCTATTAAAAAAACACGGCAATATAATTAAGAGACTTAGGTTAGACTGCAGAAAATCCAGTCTCGTGCTTAAACCTAGCCTAAATTTAAGTGGTTTTCTAAATCCGATTAAGAAAATGTTGCATATGTAAATTTACTAACTCCGAAATATGCCGTCATATCCATAGTATTTCCGCTACATAATATCTAGAAAATGTAAACTATAGAAAACAATGTAGAAAATGTAAAATTTGAAAATAATAACCGAACATTAAACAATAACATATTACATTATTTGAGAGATAAAATGTAAAATTAAAATTAAATATTTACGAAAAAATTTTCATTTAGGTTTTATATGATAATAATTTTTTGCAAACAAATTGGATTAGAGAATACTGGGCAGCTATAAGCGGAACGGAAGCAGCCCGCATATTATTAATAATTGTTCAAATTGGTTCATTTTTAATAAGTAATCATTTTACGTTTTCATCATAATTTAAGCTTTCCCTGTATAAAAAAGTAATAGTAGCAACTTGTGTTTTATCTAAATACGCTCTCAGAATGTAAAATGCGAAAAACCGAAATCAATATAATTTCTAAAATCCGAATAAACGCATTTTTGTACGCCCATGCTATGATTTTAATTGCCAATCATCATCTGGATGTAATATCAGATCTTAATCAACTTATAATCGTTTCCAGATTAAAATGTTTTGAATAGCTAACCACAACTTTTTACGTGCTTTGATCAACTGGACCCTAAATCAACTTTATTTAGTTTGAACAAATCCTGTTTTTGCATCATCTAACAATTTTCATTAATATTCTAAAATTATATTTCTTGTTGGCAAAACTAATTTAAAGTTGCATAAGAAAATTAGAAATAAAAGAGTTAAAACTGACGGATAAAGAGTTTATCGTGTTTGGATGATGCTCTAAGTTTCTTTTTTGAACACACCGATGTTTAGATAGGACAAGAAGTTTCAATTTTTCTTTTTGCACTAGGGAGCTTTTCTCGTCCATTGACAAGTTTCAATTGCTTCAAGCATCGACGAAGAGAAAACAGAAATTTGCTTCGCATATTTTTCTTCCGCCAATTAGCAGAAACAAAATTTATGGGCTCTACATTGGCAAACTTATTGCGTTAAGTGCTAATATATTATTATTGGAAGTTGTAGAAAAAAAAAAATTCTTCACCAATTTTCTTGCTTTTATTAATGCTTGTAATAATTAATAAACGTTAAATATTCAATTAATTTTAAAAGTTTTATGATGTTATAATCGCAGCATCGATCGAGATTTAGGGTTAAACTTTTGGAGATATCACAATTTGAATCCGATGTCTCTTTTAGAAAAGAAATACACAGAAGTGGAAGTGCGTGACGTATTTCTTTATATAACTCAAAACTTTCCAAGTTATATAAACCAAAGTATGTACATATTTTTTACAACCAAAAACATTTTTAAAAAGAATTTCCTTAAGTTCTAAAAATTTAATATGATTAAAATTTGAACGGTCCGTGTTCAGGTTTGCCGCAACATAACTGAAACTTTATAAACTACATTCAATAAATTTCACGCACTTGATTGTGAAAAAATTATTGAAATATATTGTTTAATTTAAAAAGACCTAATGCTTGGGCAAAATAACTTGGTTGTTATCTAACCCGCATTGATTTTGTCGCTGCTGATTTACTATCCGGATTATCTATTTATTTATAACTAAATAATGCCCATTAACCATTAAAATTAGACTTAATAGTAAATAAGAGGATTATGAAACTATGTTTTAACTCGCATTAAAATTGAAAATTTCTGCGTAACAATAAACATCATACATTTGAGCATTCAATTTGAAACTAAATTTTGATTATCAGAAGTAAAAACACGAAATCTCGGTTAGCGTAAAGCTCAGAACTTGGAAAAACATCGGGCGAATGTCCAAAACATTTTTATTTTTAATCGAGTTTGTAATTTATTACAATATAAATTATTGTATTCTGATTATATCACTTTATGTGTTTATTTAGATTTAATTTATCGGACTTTGTTGTCCGGAATTTTTGTTTTAACGTTCTGGTTTTGTAAAAAATTGCTCGTTTTGTAATATCTGGTGTTGATACCTTAAACTTAAACTAAGCGTCCAATATTTTATACGTTTAATAAATATTATTGCCGGCTTGGAAAATCTTATTGCCAAAACAAAATTTATAACCAAATCTATAAAACTCGCATCTCAAAGTAGATCAAGATTTGAAAAACTAGCCGGAAAATAAAGATTTAAGGAGAAAATCTGGTATGCTATTAGTTTATTAAAATTTTCAACAAACTTCCTACGATAACCGTGCTTACGATTTTAACATTTCCTCAATGAAATTACAAATACAAATATTAAATTTTATGATATGATATTAACTGTTGTATACTTCAAAAAGGAAACTGCCGCAGGCTCCGCCCATTAAAACAGGTGTTGAAACGTCGAGTACACGTACCGTCAACAGCATGCACAGAACACCGACTCTTCTAATCTAAATCGATATTTAAAATTTAATTATTTTTAATTTAACTTTTTCTAAAAGCACGACAAAGTCATGCGTCAGGTTTTTAGTAATTAATTTGTTTTTGCCTTTAAAATTCACTCTATTTAAACGATTTGTCAATAATTATTTATTTTCTGCAAGTTACATTTCAAAGGTTTCCGATTTTTTCACGCATGGAATGGGCTGTATGGTTTTAGAGTAATTGATTTTTCGTCTTGATATTTTAGAGACTAAAATAAATTAAAATTTTGTTGTTGTTAATCTTCGGCTAATTTGTGATTTTGGCAGGTTTCAGCGGCGTAGCCAAGCCCCCCCCCCCAATTATAAATTCGTAATTTTACAATGACTGCAAACCATGTGTAGATTTCTATATAAATAATTTTCAAGACACTAATGATTACTATATTTGAAGGCAAATGGCTGATTTCGCATCAAAAATAAAAAACCATAAAGGAAAGCTTCCAAAATATAGAATGGAAGCTCTTAATCAATTCAATATTGATGTTTCCGAAAAAACCACAAATTAATTTGTTTTGTAAATAATTTTTTAAAATTTAATTTTGTTATTTATTTAACACATTGTAATATAAAGTTTGTAAAATTAGCTGTAAATAAAAGTAGGGAGAAAAAGAACTGAAAGGAGTGGAGCTCGTAGGTTGTAGAGAGAGAGGCCACGGCCTTGGCATCGAAAGGTCAGGCGGATGAAACGCCATTCCCGAAATAATTAAAATTGGTTTTTAAAAATAAATAAGTTAATTTGAGTTTTGTTTGTTTTAATTAATTTAATAAAAGTAAAGTGCAAATAAAACTGAAGAAATTGGAAAATTTTGGTCAATGTGCAAAAGGTGCATAGCAACAAATTTGTTAGGCCAGCTGGGATGCCAGGTGCGCTCCAACACCACACACAAAATTAACAAAAGTGAGCATTTTTAAATTAACAATTTACAATTTTTTGTCCAATCCAATTAATGGATGAAACCGAGCTAAAGATTAAATTTTGGAAATTAAGCAAATTTATAAGATTTGAATAGCTAGGGTCATAACAATATATTATTTTAGGAACATTAGCGGTTACTACAGCCTCTGTAGAAAGAACATTTTACAGCTTAAAACAAATAAAGCCAAATTTGAGAAGTAGTACGGGCGTTAAGCGGTTTAGCTTTACTAGCAGTTCACAGAAATGTTCCTATATTAATGTGGAAGAGGTTATAAATAATTTTGGAATAAAAAAAAGACACAATGATTTTGCAATTATAATTATTTAATAATAATAATAGTAATAATTTCTATAATTTAATTTTTAGTGTTTATTTATGTCTGACGAAATGCTTTTTTCGGAGAAATTATTTTTTATTGTAATTTTTTAACTTTCTATTGAGCGCATGACCTTGAAAATTTAAAAAAATTTTGCCTGCTGCGCTATTCAAGAACGGCTCCCCAAGTAACATTTTGTGCTGAATATCAACTGCGAGAGCGCTGTGTCAGCTTAAAATTCAGCTAATGAGCTGCTTCAGCTGCTGATTTTTAGTAACGTCAGAAGCTGATTTGCTGCTGAATTGCTAATTTGGAGGCAAAAAACCAGCTGAAATTGCACTGTGTCAGCTCTTGAAAATGCTGACTCAGCTGATATTCAGCGCCGAATCAGCTGTTCTTCAGCGCTGAATCAGCTAATATTTAGCTAAAATTCAGCTGATGTTCAGCGCTGAATACCAGCTGATTCAGCTGTTCTTTTTTGGTTAATTATTAACACAAAAATTCCTAATTTACATAAATCGATCATAAATCGGTAACATATTTTTAAAAATTGTTTTACTATGAAAAAAAATGAAAATAAAATTAATATAAATATGTCTACATTGGAGATCGTAAATAATCGTCCGTAAAAACGTGCACAAAATTTTATAAAATAATCAAAAATATAATTACCACGCGAAAGTATATGACTTACTAATGACAAAAATTAAAAAATTTAAAAATAAAGTTAAACGATTGATGATATTTTTGCGAATTTCTTTTACCATGCGGTCGAATTTATGCGATTTCGCTTTTGTATGCGATTTATGTCAAAGCGAAAGCCCAATATTGCATTTGTAAATAAATTATAGATTTACATAGAAATTTAAAAATAGTAAAAATTGTCTTTTTTTGGTTAATTATTAACACAAAAATTCCTAATATTACATAAATCGATTATAATCGGTAACATATTTTTAAAAATTGTTTTACTATGAAAATAAAATTAATATAAATATGTCTGCACTGGGGATCGTAAATAAAATTCTGCTAAGTTCGTAAAAACGTGTACAAAATTTTATAAAATAATCAAAAATATAATTACCACGTGAAAGTATATGACTTACTAATAACAAAAATTAAAAAATTAAAAAATAAAGTTAAACGATTGATGATATTTTTGCGAATTACTGTTACCATGCGGTCGAATTTATGCGATTTCGCTTTTGTATGCGATTTATGTCAAAGCGAAAGCCCAATATTGCATTTGTAAATAAATTATAGATTTACATTAAAAATTATTTTGATTTTAATTAACACTATTTTTATTTATTGGTGCTGAAAATGATGAAAATTAATACAAATTTGTGCACTTTAAATGTTGTTCCATTTTTTAAATTACTAATCAATTGACAATATAAAATACAAATAATATAATTTGTATTATAAATGTTCGCTAAACGACCAAATATTGAAAGGGCGACAATTTAATTAGATAAATATAATTATCAATTTAAAATAATTTTTTTAATAGCTGTTCAAAATGCTGAATATCAGCTGAATTTTAGCTGAATTACAGCTGATTCAGCGCTGAACATCAGCTGATTCAGCGCTGAATATCATCTGAGTCAGCATTTTTAATAGCTGACGCAGCGCAATTTCAGCTGGTTTTTTGCCGCCAAATTAGCAATTCAGCAGCAATTCAGCTTCTGACGTTACTAAAAATCAGCAGCTCATTAGCTGAATTTTAAGCTGACAACAGCGCTCTCGCAGTTGATATTCAGCACAAAATGTTACTTGGGTATAGCCCTTTAATTATTTTTCTACACTGCTGTGTTCATAAAATAATAAATCGATTTATAAAAACACTTGCTCAACTGAACCGTATAACTAGCTTAATTAATTTTAATTAATTAATGGATTATACTTGTTGAATGTATACTTGTAATAATTATAATAATCTTCAATTTTGACGTACGACGTACAACGTATCAAAGCGTCAGATTAAAATTCAGCTAATTTGCCGAAGCTGAAAAACAGCTGAATTTGAAGCTGATGCGTCGAAACGTCAGCTTAAAATTCAGCTAATGTGCTGAAACTGAAAAACAGCTGAATTTGAAGCTGACGCGTCGAAACGTCAGCTTAAAATTCAGATAATGTGCTGAAGCTGAAAATCAGCTGAATTTTAAGCTGACAGACCGCAATGGCAGCAAATAATTTGCTGACCAAGTTTTTCAGCACCAAATGTTACTTGGGGCCCCTCCCGAACCAAATTCCTAGCTACGCCACTGGCAGGTTTGCACAGTTTTGACAAACTCTTCGTGGTTAAAAGAGACTTTAGATTTGATTTAGTCTTTTATAAGAACTGAACGAAATTTCATGTAAGATTGTGAAATACAGATCTATTTTATTCATCGCATGTGTGAGTATTTTAAAATCAATGGAGTTATATAAATTATGTCATTTCAAAGGCTTTCGAAGTTGAATAGAAAAATTGCGCTGTAAATAAATTAAATAAATTAACAAATTCATATTAAAATTTCGTAAAAGATTAATTTTTGTCGATGTCAGTTGAATATGTCTAATCGCATTGTCGCACAGTGGATTTCATATATTTTTGAAGGTTTACGGCAATAAATCTGCTATTTGAAGGATACATCATAAATTATAATTGAAACGAAAACTTTGCAATTTTTGCAAATCGATATTTCATATTTAATGCATTATGTAAAAAATCCATGTTTTACCTTATGTCGATATTCGGTCCCAACTCATTTCTTACGAACGATTTACTTAGAGCTTTAACGCACACTTCCTTCGTTAGATTCGTTGGAATTATCCACGAAATGCATTAAGTTCTTTCTATTAATGCTGTATTTTAGGGAGGCCGATCCATATTTTATAGAAAGTGCTAGAATAAAAGATCAATTTGAATCATAACTTTTCTAGTAATAATTATCGAACAAAATAAACAAGCGGAAGATTAATTAAAGTAAGGTAGCTTGCGTTAAATTTCGCGACCTTAATTTAGTGCCTAAGTTAATTGTAATTCGAAATTTCTTTTGTTTAGAAAGTACGACGGATCTTGTTTACCTAAAGAAGCTCAAACAATCCTTACAGCTTTTTTATTTCGTTGTCAAACAAACGAGAAAGGTTTCCAATTACAATCCTCTGAATGTAATAGAGCTTTTCGTTTATTTTCTAGTGCCATTGTCATATAAATTATATGATTTATTATTATTATTAACAAAACTTTTTTTCGTAAAAATGCTATTGAATCTTAAGCAAATAAGGATTTTACTTAAAATCGAGTCGTTAGAAAATTCTACCGAGTTGAAGTATATAAAATATTCAATATCCGATCCACGCTTAAACGAAATTCGAGAGTTTACTTTAAATTTAATTTATTTTTAAAGAAAATAACCTAAAAATAAGTATACGAGTTTTCCGGTGTTGCATTAAAATGTGATTAGGAACAATTTAAATAATAAATTGATACTAAAAGCGATAATTTTCATATTCAACCCCTTTTTTCACTTTTAATGAAAATTTCATTTTTGGTCGCTTTATGTATTTAACGAAACTTAAGCTGTTTATAAGACCAGAATTAAAATTAAGGATCACTTAAAAAGGTCAGAAGTACCTAATTCGCCATGAATAAAATTTTATTTATTTTTGTTTACGAGAAATTTCTTAAAATTAAAAATTTAATACCGTTTTAAATATGTTTTCCTCTAATGATTTTGTATAAGCGGCTCAAACGAAGCGAATTTTGTAGATTTACAAAAAATAATTTTGATTTTATTATTTCGTACCAATAACGACATATTTGCGTGTTTTACATAATTTTCAAGTGACTTCTATTTATATAAAATAATGTATACCTAAATGCTATAGTCAGTAATTTCTGATCAATAAAAAGCACATTGCCTAAATTTAAAATTTTAATGCCAAGTTGAATAATTTTTAAGAAATTATATTCAAATTTACATACCATCTAATAAAAAAATAATAACTTGCTTAAGATTAAAAAAAATATATTGCTTTTCAAATTGAAATTTTCACAGTTAGTTTAACGTGGTGCGTGCGTGTCATATTTTAGGTTAAATTTTCTCATACAAATTAATACCCGCAAAGTTTTATGAGATATTTAGTTTGATTTTCTCACGTGTAAGATATACTATAAATTATTAAGTTATTCATTGGTTTACGCTCTTATTATATTCGCTGCGTCAATAAATAAATCTTGACTCGAAAATTTATTTTTATATTAAAATAGCTATATAATAATAGTGTAATATTCTACCTTCCAAATTTACAATTCTTTTAAAACTTTTGCAAACTAAGCACAACGTGATCAAACTGTTGAATTTATTATCGTTGACATTCCTTCACTTTATATCAAGGTTTTACGCGAATCATACTTTATATCTTATTAAGACAAACAAAAAAATTCTAGTACACAATACCTTTATAAGTATTATATTTATTAAAATTTCTGAAAAAAAACACTTATAAATATTAACCTGAAATTATTAAAGTTTCCAAACAATCTGAAAAATATGACAAGATGTTAGACCACTTTAAAGTGGTTTTCCCATCCCCAAAAGTAAATAGAAATTGTTAAAGAACTTCTTAAAATACCTTGCAGCAGACAACAAAAAAGCACATTAAGTTTTTCGAATTAATGTTAAATTTGTAGATTGTGCAATGAGTTTACATAACTTCGTCTATCAAGAAACATCTTTAGGGAAGATTTCGGTTTTTATATCAAACTCTGTTTTTTTTTGGAAATAAAAATATAGAAATAAAAATATATATATCAAAATGTGGAATTTTACATGAAATGTACCGATGTTTGACTTTAATTTGATGAACTCGAGTTATCACCCGCATTAAAAAAATCAAAGAAATTTATAAATAAAATTAACTTAAATAAAATATAAATCTAAATCCGGTGCAGAAAGTATCTTTTAAGATTTAATATTTCAAAGATGCAAAAATAAACCGAAATCCCCCCTTAAGGAGGTTTATCTCAAAATAAAACAAAATAAAAGTATCTCAAAATAAAAAAAAAATTTTTCTTTCGGATCAACCGTCGGGAAAAATTCTAGAATGCCCAAACAAAGTTGACAAAGACTTGGTTATACTAACCGATTGGTTAAATATTATAATATATTAACTACTATAAATTTTTTAAACATTTTAATTGGGTATTGTAAAATGCAATACAAAATATTATGAATTGAGAATAATCAATATTTAAAAGCGTGTAGATAATATTTTGTAAGTAATAACTTTCTTTTGAGAGAACTTAATTTTGATTTTTAATTTGATGTCTACATAGATAATACAAAATGGAAAGAACAAAGTTAACTCTAGCAGAAAACAATCTAAGTGAAGACGGGGAGAATTGTTGATTAAATTTCTTTTTCAATTCTTTAAAAACAATTGCAAATCAAATGTTCGCTTTTAGATGTAACCTTTTTAACTGAATTACATTAAAAGGTATCTATATTTACAGGGTGTCCCACAATCTCACACTTTTAGCTCAAAAAATGTAATATTATTATATTTACGTTATTGCATTACGGCATTACGTTAATGTGAAGTTTTTAGAGAGCAGTCATGGGTAATGAATTTGATTTAAATACACGCTTTTTGTACTGATTTTTCAGAGATAAACCGATAGCAAATAAAAACTGATAAAAGTATTGTGGTGATTTTTTGTACAGTCAAACCGCAAGTCCAGATCGTGGTCAATTTATTTGTTTTATGTACTGCAAATGCGTTACAATTTATTCAGAGAAAAATTTAAAAAGGCTAAATTTTATACTTTGAATACATCCGCGACACATTTTAAATTGTAAATTTTTATAAACGTTAGAATGAATGATATTTGTGCTGTGCTTCGAAAACTATCTACGAAAAAGAAAAGAATATTAATTTGTGCAACATCCTGTACGAAGTTGAAGAACTTACGGGGATTTTCTTAAGGTTGAACCCAGGTCTTCCATAGCGGCTTTAAGGCGAAGTGGACGCTTAAATTTGCGTAGTGTATTTTAATTTGCGAATAGTAAAATTTTTACTTATAAACTAAGTAAAAATTAGTTCCGGAGCCGTAGAGGTGAATATTTGTGACAATTCGTCAGTTTCAGTAGAAAATTGCTGAAAAACATTATAATTTGAAGAAATCGTAAGTGCAATATTACGAAGGTGAAAATTTAGAAGCCGTGGTCATTTTGAAAATCATTGAGAATTTTTGATGCTATTGCAAATTGACTTACCTACGTTGGATTTAAAGTTGGTTACGTTGGATATTATTGAAAATTGGATCAACGGTTTTGAGATTGATAAATTGCAATCAATTTGAGTTCGAAATTCAATCCTACAACAGAAGGTCAGCTGAAATTTGTTAATTACAACACGTGTGTGCCACTCACTGATACAGAAGCAAATGGTGATCGACAAGACAAGGCGCGTACCCGACCACATTCGAGATCTATACAAGGTATTGGAAAATTAAAAAGTTCCATCGTAAAAACATTTTATTATAAAACAAAACCAAAACTTGTAATTGCATTATAAAAATTTATTACTAGCTACACAATTAACACATACCGACAAATGAAATTGAAATTTAGCGAGATTTTGAGTACAGTAAATAAAATTTTAAAATCAGTGGTCGTACATAATTACACACTAAAGCCTAAAAGCGAGACTTGTCGCTATCAAAATTTTCCATTGAATAAAGCAACATTTTTTGTTATTCAGAAATAAGGACCTACAGGAATTCGCTACTGGGTGTTTTAGGCTCTACCGAACCGCTAAGCTAGCCGAGGTAATTTTAGGTAGGAAAAGGATTTTTTTTATAAAATACCACCACAGTATATTACGCTTGAAATTTTGGGAATGTACTACCATGAGCCGTCATAATTGGTAAATATTATCAATAAATAAATTTGCACTTCTTGAGTGAGCATAACAAACGTATAATTATTGAAAATGCTTCAGTGAATCAAAAGTTCAAGTTATAGAAAACTGATGACAGACACGTGGGAGTGATAAATGTAATTACTTTTTATTTCAAGTTAAAAAATAAATATTAAAAATATGATCAATATTGTGATTTTTAATTAAAACTTTTAAAGCAGATATCTACTTATATTTAGATATTTTTCAAGAAGTGGGAAGCAAACTGTGTAATACTTTTTTAATATACTGTAGAATATAATATTAAATATTAAAGAATTAATTAAACAATAAAATTCGGATTATTTTTATTGTTGCACCTCGAATAAATTCATTTGAAGTCTTCTAAAAACAAAAAATTTGTAATTTTAAGCTTCAAAAATTTTAAGCTCTTTACCTTAGGAAGAATTCAGAGTTTTACTCTCATTTAGAATTTCTTAATTTTTGTATTTTCTATATTAAATGAAAATACCAGTTAACTAGAATTTTTAACTTTTGAAATATAATAAATTAAAAAATATTTAAAGAAACTAAAATGACAATAATTCACATTTAACAGGGTCGAACTTAGAATATTTGAATAAACAAGAAAATAGAATTCTGAAAAAATTACGCTATAGAAATGATAAAAATTACTTAAAAATAAAAAACAAAAAACTCTGTAACATAATATAAAGGTTTTTATTTCACGATTATTTTCGATCATCAGTCATGTATAACAGTAAAAATAACAAGAAGTGAGAGCAAATATACCAAAAAATTGAAAAAATTTAAAAATTAAAAAATCAAGAAATTAACCAAACTTTAAATGTTGCGCTTGCCAAATAACCAAACTAAACGACAATTTATCCAAAAGCAAAAAAAAATAAATTAAAATTATTTCATCGTTCGGCTGTAAATCTAATACAAAAAAAACAATAAATAAAGCAAATACAAGGATTCGAAAGAGATTTGAATTCTCAATTGTACAACATTTAATTATTTTATAAATTTTTAAATTATTAGTATTGTTTATTTCGGTTTATCAAAATCTGCAATTTAAAATATATATATTTTCATTTAGAAATCTCTAAACACTAATCAGCGTAATCTATTTACAGTGTAAAATTTTTTGTTTCATGTACCTATTAGGGATAAAGCTTAAAATTAAAGCAGGTTGTTTAGTTTTTCATTAATTTTTCTGTAGAGTAAATATTTAATTAATTAAAATTGAATTACCGAAGTAGTACAAAAAATATCCAATGTGGAGAATAAATAATAAGCGAAATTATTTTGAGTGGAAAAAAATTTTAATTAGCTTTTCACCTCTTAAAAAATCTTACGCTCATGTTAATATTAAAAAATTAAATACCAAACCGACCTAAATATTGCCTTCTAATATTCGAGGTTTATTTTGAAAGCAAAAGATAATAAAATGTTTCCGAATAACCGAATGCCTCAATTTAATTAATTCAATTAGTTTTGTACATTTTATTCTTATATAAAAAGTTATTCGTATTATAAAACATAATATTTAATTATAGCTGCCCAATGTTATTCCAAGCTGAAGATTTTGAAGCTATAATTTTAAAAACATATTTAAAGCTGAAAAAAATGTTATTAGCATACCAGGAATATTTAAAAACACAACTTTTTTAATATAAATTGTCAGTTATTGGATATACAAACGTTTTTATTCAAAAAACTTTTATACAATGAAAAAAGTTTACATAATTTGAAAAGCGCTATAGGTAACCTACATAATATAATTTAGATATGTAACAAATAATGAACTTTATTAACAAAGTTGGAAATTTTTAAGCTTATTTCAGCAACGTTTCAGATGTTAAATTATTTTAATTCTTCTATATTTACATGTAAATATAATTTCATTTACATACAAAACACTTTTAACCAAAGAAAGTGACAAAAATTGCTTAATTCATTCTGTAACTTGGTGATCTATATATAGGGTAAGTAAATATTTCTAACTCTTCTGTTATTTTTTTCAAGAGAAAGTTTATCATTATCCTAGTGAATATTTAGGGCACCCGAAAGAGACTTCATTATCCTTACGGTAAATTAGCTATTTGATTATTGACTACATAATCAATAAATACTCGTAGTTTAATTTAATCCTATCTTGACATTATTATCAAAATTTATGAAATAACAACAATAATAATACAGTGGCCACTGGTGAGTGCCAAAATTAAGTCGACGGAATTAATAGGATGGCATCCGAAGTATAAACTTAAATCACTTTAATTAATTTTAACTTTGCGGTTTTATGACGATTCTATATTTTCATTGAATAAATGGAATATTAAATAATGAAGAAAGAGTTTGAAAATAAAAGTAATAATTACTATAAAATGCAAATGTCGCAATGCAATTAGATAAGTCCTATTCTGGAGTTTTCGAGTTTAAAGACTGATGAAAATGTAACGAAATTGTGCGGTAGAAAATAGGAAGGAGTGAAAAGTAAAGAAATATAGCAATGTAGCTATTAGGATGTGGGTTACTGCCGCAGTTGTTTCTGTTAGCAGGGTAACTATATTGGGGGTTGCAGCTTCTAAATGGCAATGAAACTGGGTTATGATGTCTGGTGCGGTGCCAACTGGCCGTTATGATAGTAAGAAATTGTATCATTAGAATTGCATATGCAGATGATAACTTAAGAAAATAGCTTTTATCTTTTTTTCGCAAAAAACTCGACATTTTTAGTTTAAATCACGCTCGATGTTAAAACTTGCAATAAATTCGATTAGGCTGAAAATAAGCTTTGTAGTTCAATAAAAATCTGTTTTTTTCGTATAAGCTCATCCCTTTGAATTGTCTCCAAAATGAGGGTGCATTTGGACCAAAATGAACTGCCATTAAAAGATAATCGGGGGGTTAATAAAGTGTTATCAGAAATATTGTTATTATCATAAAAGAAATTACCGAAACCGGTATTGTGAATTTGTGTTAATAAAAATAATTAAATATTTGATCTTTTAAAATTAGAAATTATTAATATACATTTTACACTAATTAGTTCTTAAGTAAGTTCGGTTTTCCCTCTACAAGAATTAATGAATTAATCGTGTAAATAGGAAGTTGGACATTAGCACTCTCCACTGGGGAAGAAACTGCCCTTTCGTGGCTTAAGACAATTACTGCGTCCCTTGTGTACTAACCGCTACATACTCATTTCCTACACAAATTTATTTAAGGGAAGTTTTCCAATAATATACTTAATCAAATTTAGTCACGGTTTCAGGCATTTAAACGCATTTATGATGGCATAGTTTAAAAATTTTACAACTTATTTAGGAAAATAAATACATATACTAACATTTTATGACTCCAAAAGTCACATTTAGAAGTAACTATTTTGAATAGTCGGGAATTACTGAGCATGACTTGGAATAGGCTGCGTTACATGCGTCGCAAAGTTAATCTAGTTGTAAGTTTAGAAATTTGAAAAGTTTATATAGGTCAGCTTAAGCCATTTCCCGAGTAAGTGAACATTTTTCAGAACAAACTTAGCAAACCTATGTCATAAACAGTTATTAAGTAAAACTTGACTTTTGAAAGCCTCTTAGGAGAATATTCGATCGTATTTAACAATGTTTTTGACCACCTCGTTTGATTCTTTTCCTTCCTAGACTTCTAATGGATTAACAAACTTGGACACTTTATATCTTATTAAAAAGTTGTTGTGTTATTTTTCAAACTCTTTTTTACATATTAACTAAAGTAAGTCCTTTTATCATAAAAGTTTTGCAAAAATAACTTATAATAAATATGCATGTCTACAGTACGCAATAGGAAGCTTTAGAGTACTTGAAATATTTCATAATTTTATAAAAGTGACAAGTTACATTTTTAAATTTGTCTAGAACTACGTATATTATTCTATTAAAATGAGTCATACTTTTAGACGATCACAGCTTTAAGTTTAGGAATAATTACGTATACTTAAAATTTAGAAAATGGATATTTACATATTATATTGCTGTGCATGTAAGGGATAACTTCTATTTAAAATAAAATTTCTAAATAAAATTTTGAGAGTGTTTTCAACCCATTTATTTTGGAGAAGATCACTGCAATATATAGTTTTTTTTTTTTATATTGACACCATGATTGATTACAATCCGTCCAATGGACGATAAGTAACATTATGTGACTATTATAAAAATATATGACATAGTGGAAAATCTGCCCATTGACAAACCTCCTTAAAAATATCTATTACATTTCAGTAAATATAATGTTTGACGTTATAAACAATAGCTAGTTGCGTCGATGTAGGTCCGCCGGGTCGTATCTCTTCAGTCTCCTTGTCGATAGACCAACCAGTACGTTAGGGTGGTCTATTAATCGTAGCTGATATTTTTTGCTAGCCGATAAAATTTCTTCCCTTATGCTGCTGATTTGTAGGTCAAAAGCAATTACATTATTTGTAACGTACCAGGGAGCATTGCAGATGCCACGCAACACCTTGTTTTGAAACCGTTGGATCTTCGCTATATTGAAATCGCTGGCTACGCCCCACAATTGAATGCCATATGTCCAAATGGGCTTCAGGACTGTCTTATATAGCAACACTTTATTTTCTATAGATAGATGGGAATTATGACCCACGAGCCAGTACATCTGTCGATATACGAGTCCCAACTGCAGACGTTTGCTCCAAATGTTCTTGGCGCACGTCAAGCGTCGATCGAGGTGGAATCCCAGGTACTTTATTGATTCTTGCACAGGAAGAATGTTGTCGTATAGCATTACACTTAGGCAGCTTCCTCTTCTGAGAGTGAAAGTAATGTGCACAGATTTGGTGGTGTTTACTTTAATACGCCAGGTCTTTAGCCAGATCTCAAGTTTACTTAGGTGAACCTGTAGGTGATGAGATCGTGAGATGCTATTATTCCTGTATCATCTGCATATGTAGCTGATAGAGTGTTTTTAGTTACCGGCAGATCTGATGTGTACAGGAGATACAGAAGCGGTCCAAGGACGCTACCCTGGGGTACACCAGACAAAATTGGTTGTAGAGTAGTATAGGCCTCTCCATGTTTGACCAGGAAAAACCTGTTAGTTAGATAAGACTGCAGTAAGCGACTATATGGATGAGGTATGTCCTTTTTAATTTTGTATAGTAGTCCACTGTGCCATACTCTATCGAATGCTTGTGAGATGTCAAGGAAGGCAGCCGAGCAATATCTCTTGCTTTCCAGGTCGTTTCTGATCCTTCTTACAACACGATGCACCTGTTCCACCGTTCCATGACCCCGACGAAAGACAAATTGGTGATCCGGAATTAAGTTTTTATCTTCTAGGATAGGTTGTAATCTTTCCAGAAAAAGCTTTTCAAATACTTTAGACAGGATGGGTAGAAGACTAATCAGTCTGTAGAAAGAAGTTTCAGTTGGATCCTTTCCTGGTTTTTGGATCATGATCACCTGCGCGATTTTTCATTGAAATGAGAAGTAACCTAGTCTGAGAATTGCATTAAAAATTATTCTTAGTACTACTATTCGTAGTAGTAGTATTAGGTCGTATCCAGAAGCTTTTTTTGGATTAATTCTTTTAAAGACGGTACGTTTGATTTCATTTATATTGAATTTTTCGATTGGTGGATTCATTTGGTATGGAGCCTCGAGTAGCTGATGCACAGAATATTCATCTTCAAGGGTAATCTCTCTTGGTGGGGGTTGAAATACTTTGACGAGATGTTTGGCAAAGCTCTTGGCCTTTTCCTCATCGTTCCGAGCCCAGGCGCCAGCGTTTGATCTGATTGGTTGGTTTATTTTTTGTGTGTTTTTTGTGTTACGGGTGACTTTCCACAAAGAGTATAGTCAGTTGTTTTACTAGCTGTAAGGTTCTCCAGGAAATCTTTTATGCCTTGATTTTTTTGATCGATTAATAATTTTTTGAGCTGTTTTATCGCCTGGAACGTGAGTTGATTGCCAACGCTTACGAAGTTTTCTCTTTTCCTCAATTTTCTTTTTAATATGTAGAGGGCAATAGCCAGGTTTGTCGATGTTTGTTAATTGTGGTGTTGAACTCCAGGAGGCTTGTTGAATTGCTACTATTAGGTGTTCTACTGCTTCATCGACATCTCTCTCTGTTTTCAATGGTATGTCTAAGTGTAGTTTCACAGATAGGCTAGTTTTGAATGCTTCCCAATCCATGCTTCTGTTAAACAGCGTAGGTGGTTTAATGGTTTTAGAAACAGTTGTATCCAGGGTGACCATGAGCGGGGTATGATCGGATGATAAATCTAAACATGTTTTAATATTTAAATAATTATGAGAAATACCTTTAGTGACACAGAAGTCGATCACGTCAGAAATTTTGTTGTGATCTGTAGTCCAGTGGGTAGGTTCACTTGTTGATAGTGTAAGTAGTCCAATACTTTGTAATTATTATGACAGATTTTATCTCGAGTCTATGATTTATTAGTCCGTTAGCATTCCATACGGAGATTTGAAGTTTATAGAATTTATGAGGTTTGGTGTTACTGCCCATTACATTTTGCTGATCATGGTTATTAGGAGATCAAGCATCTTATCCATCTTCTCCATCATTTTTGTCAACATACATTCGAGGTTATTCTGTGATTGTTGTGGCGTAACTGTTGACATTTGGGTTTGATGCAGGATATTGGGATGTTGGTAATATTGGGCGCCACTCGCAGTCATCTGTGCGTATGAAGTGCTGGGTTGGATTTGATTTCTATTTTGGGTTTGATTTACATTTTCATTAGTTGAGAGAGGTGGGAATAAATTTACATTAGTATCTTGTTTGTTAATGGTTGTAGCGGGTGAAATGTTGGTTTGCTTGTTACGTAGAGTTGGAAATCTTTTTTGCTGAAGCTGACGATTTTGGTCGCAATTTGTGCACTTGACATTAGCGTCTTTCTCCTTCCGAGGGCACTCTGCAGTTGCGTGATCTCCAGTACACTTGACGCATCGTGGTCTACGTTGGCAATATTTTTGTGTGTGGCCAAAGAATTGACATCTAGTGCATTGAGGGACTTCGAGGTTTGGGATGTGGAGGTTCTATTTTAACTATTGCATTTGCTAGTCGTGTGATGTTGTAGATTTCCTTGTTGTTTGGCTTAGATTCCAGCTCTAGATTGAATAAGGGTAGTAATAGTTTGGTGCCCTTTTGTCTGATACAGGAGATATTTTTCACTATATGTCCTTTGGCTTGAATATCTTCTTTGAGTTTATCTAAGTCTGAGGTAGGGTGGATATTGCGTATTACTACGCGGAAGGAACGGTTTTCTTTTAATTGATAAGTGTGGAATTGCGTGGCTTTTGCAGTGAGTGCCTTTACTATTACTGTGTAAGTTTGAGAAGTATCTGGTTGTATTTTTACCTAATTGTTGTTTAGGCTCTTGATGGTGTAGCCATTTGGTGCGCATTTATGAAGTTCGTCAGTTAAGGGTTTTATGTTTTCAACTCCCTCTACAAATATTGGTGGAGGTTTTTTGCTACTAGGGTGTCGTTCTGTTCTTTACCTTCTATTTCGTCTTTGTCGTCATCATCATCTTTTTCAGTTAAGGCCTGGAAGGTGTTTGAAATCGGTGTTGATTTACTCAGCCAATAATCGTTTGTTTGCGTATTATTCCCTTATGCTCTGGGCTTTGTCATTCATTGTCAAACCATTCGTTACTTAGACAGGGCCAATATATAGTAATATTTTAAAAATATCTTAGCTAAAACTGTTAAAATAATTTTATTTTAACAGAAAGCAGAAATGCAAAGAAGTTATAACTAAAACAATAATTGGACGAAAGCGATTGAGATCTTGTTCTTTGAGGGTAGTTTTTGGGTTTTGTTTTTAATAAATTTAAAAACTCTGAACAAGGGTGGATTTGCTATCATCTTTTATTAATAATTGAAAATAGTCAACAAATAAATTTTTATACTTTCTCAAGGATCGAACTTACAATTTCAAATTAGTAATCTGATGGTATGTCAGCTACGCTATACGTTCGGCTCTCTTAAATGTAATTTTATTATCCAAATTAAAATTAACTTCAAAAACCAAAATTATTTGCAAAAATTATCGCAGTAACCAAACTTTTCGAAAACGCAAAATGGCGATATCGATACCAGGCTACAGCTGCTAAACAATAAAATTCCATCGCTTCTTCGACAAAAATTTTATCCAATAAATACTATCAACAATTCCAATAAAAAATAATCCTTCGTCTAATAAAATTCACTTTATTCAAAAAAATTTCAAAAACTCACAAAATCAAAAATACTTTCAAACAATATTCAAAAAAATTCAATTGCAAAAACTATTTCTTACAAAATATTCAAAATCTACGGAGTCAAAATTCAATCAACCGCTCCGGCTGCCATCTTTGGCAAAAAAGCCTCCTCTTTTTTCAATTTTCTGCCAATCTTATATTTATACAGTTAATACAGCAAATTTTAAATTCACAAAAATTACAAAAAGTATTGGAGCGGTCAAAAACTACTTTGTAACACGACGATATATTAGTATAGTTACCTGTTTTCTTAGTATCTGCTTGCCAGTTCTAATTCTGCTGTTTTACATGTTCCGTAAAAGATTTTATCAGACCTTGATTAAAAAAATACATTTTTAACGATAACAAACAAATACAATCATAAAGAACAGAATAGAATAATATGTAGAAAAATTAAATGATAAAAATTTAAAATAAAAAGTTTGTAATACGATATAAAGGCCCTTATTTCACAATTATTATTGATCATCAGTCGTATTTAACATAACCAGAGAAAATATACCAAACAAAAGAGAAAAAATTAAAAATTATGTATTCTTTACTGAACAGTTAAAATTCATTATTTTAACATTTGTTTAGTTTGATTATTTAAAATAGAATCACTTTATTCAGGATATTACACTACCAAAGTCATTTGATGCGGGATTGTCAGATCAAAAATCTTTATAATAGAACTTCATAACGACTGTTAGAATTTATACTGAATAGATTTAGTAAGGGCTTATTAAATTGTTCTATGCATGTGTTTATCTTTTCAATTAATCGCCGGAACTGCACTTTTGCTATTTTTGTAGTCCAAGTAAAGCTTTCACTTTACTTGCCCACTTGTCATTTCCAGTTTGATTTTGTTTACTTCGACAAATTATGTGACTATCAATTTTGCAAGCAGTAAATTTTATAAAGGGGTAAGACAAGGGTGCTTTTGTATTTTTATTTCTGTAGATTGAATAATTAAACCATTCAAAGAACTGTGAGTGATGAGGACTTTATTATTGATTAGTTAAATTAAGAAAAACAGATTACTTTAGATAAATTAATATAAAGGTAACTTAAATTATTTAAATTGATGATTTTAGTGCAAATGTAGGTCAAAGCCAATGATGACTATAAATTTTGACTACCAAATAATTATGATATTTAATTATTGTAATAATTATTGTAAAAAATTACGCTTGAAACTTTGGAAAAATTATAAAAACAGTTTTTAAATAAAAGTGAGGTGAATTTTACTTACTTACCACGAGATGTTTTGGTGAAATTTTCTTCTCGTGGTGTAGGCGTTGTTGCTCGTTACATTACCTATTTTTTTCTTGGTCTTCTCACAGTTTTTTTCTTGCGGCTAGTAACAGTATCTCGAAAATGTAAATTTTGAATTTACAACGGAAAATCTCAATTTTTAATAACGGATAACGTACGAATGCATACACGAAGAAAGGAAATTTATGATTAGCATTTATAAAATCGTCGATAGACTGCATATTAATTTTATTCTTAAACACAAAATTTGATCTTTATTATTTTTGAAACGGAGACTCATGTGTGTTTATTTAACCGGCTGAGCTAAGCAAGAAATAAATGTAATAAGAATACAAATTTTTTATAAAATTATTGGGACAGGAAAAATACGTATAACCTTATATGCCCGTATTGACAGCCGTACGTGACTCAATACATCTGTTTGTGCGTGCATCAACCCGCAAATATTAACGTCAATATTTGGATTTTCAAGATATTTTTTGTGGATTTATACAATATTATTCATAGCTTTCAGGAAATATAATAGTAATTTAATGTACAATTGTAATATAATGAATCATCATTAATCAGGAGTGAAATTGTCCAAGTATGAATCAGACTTAGAATTTAAAAAGATAAAACGTAAATGACAATTATTTAAACTTTAAGCAAATTAAGTTGTAAAACCAATCATGTTTTGAATAATTTCGAACTGATACACTAATGACTGTAATGGTAGTTTTGATAGCAAATTAATAATGTAAATTTTGGTATTTTAATTGAATTTCTAGATTGCGATTAAAATTAATACTAAAATTCTAGTTCTATTCTATGATTAAGAAGTTTTATTTATAAATTACGTTTACAAAATTTAATGTTGATTCCACTTTTGGTTTTTAAAATTAAATGAGGCGAAAAAGATACACTGGAAAATTTATCTACGGGCTTCAAAATGTATTTATGTATTATCGATATCAATACGGTTTTAATTTCCAGCATGGCAAACTTTTGTCCTAAAAGCATTAATATTAATTTAAGTATAAGCACTTAATTTAGATACACACCAATGCAATTTCTTGGACCGGCACTAAAAGGAATATAAGCAAACGGATGACGACCCACTGAATTTTCCGGTAAAAATCTGTCGGGATCAAATTTTTCAGGATCGGGAAAAATTGAAGGATCGCGATGTATGTCAAAAATGTGAATCTGTAATATAACACCTTTTGGTATTGTATAACCAGTAGCGGTTTGAACATCCTGTTCCGAAACCCTTGAAATGAACGGAACACTTGGAAACATCCTTAGAGACTCTTTTATGACCAAATCTAAATATGTCAATTTCTGCAAGCTCTGAATCGTAATTTCATTTTCCTTGTTTGAAAGTAGGTCGTAAGATTCTTCGTAAACTTTTTGCTAAATTAAAAAAGTAATTAAAAAGCTTTTCTTCAAAGATCAAAGTTGTTTTTACACGAACACAAGCATCCGAAAAATCTTACCTGAATTTCCTCGTGACAAGCCAATGCAAATAATGTAAAAGAAATGCAAGCCGAAGTTGTATCGTGGCCCTAAAAATTATCCAATAAATTCTGTACAAAAAATATAACAAAAAATTTAAATTACTTCAAACATAAAAGTATTAACTTCTTCTTGGATACCTTCGTCGTTAATTAAGTTGTCCGAGTTTTTAGCAGAAATAAGTAAATCCAGCATTGCTAACTTTTTCTTTTTAGAAGAAATGTATTCGTTTGTGTCTTGTGAAAACTGAAGTTCCTCAAAATTAACTTGTCTTTCTTTAATAACCGCACTCGTAAAATCGTGCAATATTTTGATATACTGATTATGTTTCTTATACATTGAAGTCCTGTTAAAAATAAAATCTACTGCATACCACGGTCTCGTTAATCGATATATCATAATCTCGGCAATTCTGAAATTTTACTCTTTTTTTAAGTTTTACAAATATTTAAAAACTACTGACTCCGCGATAGCATTTATGTATTCTCTTGATTTACTATTCTTTTTATCCAATTGGGTGCCCATCGCAGTTTCTTAAAATAAAAAGTAATACATTTGATACAACGCAAATAAACATAAACATACCACAAATTGATTCTAAAGTAGATTGCGAAATAATAGGAAGAATGTCTGTATAATCCTTATTTACTTCTACTTCAAGTTGTTTTACCAGACGATTGCTTTGTTCTACAAAAACCTTTAAAAATTGTTGCAATATGTTGAAATGAAACGCCGGAGTCAAAATTTTTCGCCTTTGGTGCCATTTGGAACCTATGAAATTAAAAAAGAAGTACCTATTTGATAAGCTTAATAACTTTAAATGTGTCAGGCAATGGAAACAAAAAAGTACTCTAATCTTCCTTAATATCACACGATTGACTCTTTCGGTGTGATTTGCCTAAGGGTGATAGTAATTTTATTGGTCCAAGTTTGATTGTTTTTTCAAACATTTGTTATCTAATGTATGATTTAAAATGTTGGAAGTAGTCAACTCGCGGTTAACAAAGTTGTTATTATTTAATTACCTTCACTTGTCAGTAATCCAGTACCCAGCCACGGAATCAATATATCATAAATTATACTTTTCGCTGAGTGTTTCATAGTCGACATTATTATCTAAAAGTATAATAATTAAAAATGTGCTGTTATCATGAATGAAATATTAATATTTTATTAATTACTTCAATATCATTTGGATCTAGTAGGTTAACCACAGGTTCGTTTATAATCCAATATCTGTAAATTGGATAGTATTGCTTAGACCACGTTCGAATCGGTAGCAAAACATTCTCTAAAAAGTAAAATTTCAAGTTTTAGAGTAAATAAACTGAAATATATTTTTTAAGTCGCCAATACCTTTTGAACCTAAAAATTCGGCCATGCTTCCAATGATTGGGTATCCTTTTGGACCGGGAATTTTATCGATAACCATTCGCCTTCGCCATCGAGTAATATACCAAAAAATACAATATAATCCAGCTAAAGTAAAAATTGTTGTTGATAACATCGCGAAACAAGCAATGCTGAAAATATATTTTTTCGAGATTAACAAAATTTATTTCGAGTGTAAGTATACTTAACTGGTCTGGCTATAAGATGTTATTAAAATTATATTTATCTTATTTGTTTAATTAATCGGGATTTGATAGTTAATAATTACGCATCGGTTATCAGTTTGGAAGTAACCTTAAAAAAAACTTTTTATCGTGACTGCTAATATTTAATTACTGATAATCACGTAAACATCTTAATTTAATTAATGTAAGTATAAAAATTCTAAAATTGAAAAAATTACCTTGTGATATTTAATCCTTCTTTAAAATTATTGTTTTTTATTTTTATATTAGTAATAATATTCTTATATTAAACACAAAAATATTATAAATTTTATTTTCTATCTAGAAAGTCAAAGTTTAAAATTGTTTATATTGTAGTACAAAAAATATAAATTAGTAGAGATGATAACTACAAAAATATAATAACATTGTCTAATATTAATAAATTAAATAATATTGTACAGACTTTCTTGTTCTTTTCAAATAAACAAAACAATAGCTAGGTTTGACTTTACTTCTTCTTCTTCTTCATTAATGCAGCAAGCTTTACACTTGGCACTTCTGGCATTCGAATAATATTCTAGTAAGGTGCTAACCTTGCTGAAAGAAGAAAACAAAATGCTCCAAGTGGTTACATGGGTTGGCTTGATATCTACATGCTGTGAAATCGAGATAAAACAATTGAAGAAATAGATCGTATTCGATTGGTTACAAATTATGATTGTAAAATACTTCCTATGTTTAACGGTTAATATTATTCATGACACTTTATTTGCTTGATTCTGCATATGCGTTGACGTGAAATTTAATTTAAAGTGAATATTTCGTCTTTATATTTGAATAACGGATATGCTTCGTTTAGTTATTTACTCACTTGTAACTTTGCCGCCCACAAATACAGAACTGTCCGAGCACTTAATATTACGTCTACTATCCATTTCATAGTATAGAAATGCTTTAATTTTAAAATTATGTTAAAATATTATAATGTTATAAATGTTATAATATTATAATTAAATGAATATCGTTACATAAATCAAATATCCCAAGGACTTCCTTCGTACGGTATTTATTTAATCAATTAAATTAATTTGCACTCAAATATTTTGTTTACTCTTGTATGTACCAATTTATTGCATTCAAGTTTAAATATGCGTAAAATAAATAAACCAAGCGCAAAGATCATTTTACGTTAATTTAATTTGGATAATGATTCTTACGCAAGCTGGATACGTGCAGAGCTTGAAAGCTTTACCACGATAATGATATTTTTATTTGTACTGTTTTATTTTTCGTTTGATTTATGATTTCCTACACGAAACAGTGCAAATAAAATTTGTATCATTACCATGTTAAAAATGAGTTTAACTAGGATGTAGCCAGCACGCGTTGGAATGATTATTAAAATTAATTTTACCTAAGTTGGATGCATTATAATCACTTCCATTATTTTAATGTTCTGGTTATGCACGGATTGTCGGTTTGGACTTGACAAATGGAAAATGTAGAACTGAAAAATATAAAAACAATGGAAAATTTGTCAATTAAGTAATTTGTGGATCAAACATCCATACTGCGGAACAAATTTGTTTATTCCAAATTTTATGCCTTTGACGCAGATATCCGAAGCATCTCATCGTCTCAGATAATTCCGAATAAAAACAATTTCTCTAAGAAAATCTCAGCTTTGGGTAACTTAAGCGAGTCGATGGACGCCGCTATATATGCCTCCAGGTCTTCCAGGTCGACATAAATTATTTTTAAAAATATTTTCATTATTTTCTGAAAGAAAAATCAATCGATGTTTACCATGCTAAACTAGAAAATCCTCTAACTTCCTTTCAATTTCAATGCCATACCAATAGGCCGACTGGCAGTGGGTCGGCGGTGATTAATAATAAAATAAATAATAATAATAATAAACTTAATCATAACATTGCTGCTACTCTGAGGGTTGAACAACCCACGGTGCTATGGTTACATCCAGTTTCAAATAGGCACAATAAAATAAAAAATCGTTAAAAAGCATCAAAATTCTCCTACACTTTATTAACTGTTAATTGCTGGCTTTTTGATGTTTTCTCTATGTAAAATACTGTTTTAATTAAATTAAAATTTTATTTAAAAAAAAATGTTTATTAACAGAATTAATTATAAATTATAAAGCCTACCTGTAGTCTTCAAGAATACTGATACTATTTTATCAAACGTCGATATATATTTGTACCCTTTTAGCACTAAAAATTTTTAAAATTAAATTACGAACTCGGAGTCTATTAACACTTAAAGTTGTCAGATAAAACGTTGCGGTGCTGATCATTGAGAGAGTGCTTTCATTGATTTTTTCTTTGAATATATTTTCCAATTATATAATAAATTCTTTACTCTTTTGCAAATTTAACTAAATTTATATTTTTTTAAATATAAATTTAAATAGCTATTTAAATAGCCGGCGTCGAATTGTTCGAATACATAGAAAGTCACCGCGGCGGAAAGGCCGCTTGACCTGCAGATATAAATAGTATACTACTATTTTACGGTTGCGATTAAATAGTTTTGGCCTCGATGCACGTCATAAGACCAATTACAAATTTATATACTACTTGGGACTGAAATTTCCACAGCTTATGAAAATGTAAATACTTCTCTTCCAAGATAACAAAATGTTTTCGGCTTGAAATATATAATACAATTTACCTTAGTTCGTTATATCATTACCCACCTGTTTACTTTCTTAGCTAATAAATTTTAGACGACGCTAATTAGCCGATCATCAATAATTAACAATTAAGAGGGGAATATTTTTCATGTAATTAATTCAAATAAAAAATAAAATTTTTTAAATATTAGTAGCACACACCTACACTTAAAGAACAATTTATTTTGTTTGATTAATTAACGCAAGCTGGTCAAGTTTGAATCACGAATTATTTTAAATTACATACTTACGTTTTTTAATTATTTTAATTGACCATCTTAATTAACTTTTATTACAAATGTTTTTAACCTTTTAAATGTTTAAAAAATGCCGATATCTAAGAAAATCAAAATAGAAATTGTTAGATTAATGCAATTTTCAAATATTAATTATAATTATGGAATTGCATTTGAGAGAATAATTAATCGTGCAATATTCCGACCAGAACATTGAATCTCAATATTCAGTATTTGTACTATAGTTGATTTAATTTAAAGTTGACCAAGAATAATATAATTTTATAAAATATACAGTAGCGTAACAATTTGTGCAATTTAATGAAATCATAATAATTGCATAAGCTCATTCGATTGTTTATCCAAAGTAATTCCCATTATTTTTGAGAAACTTGGACCAATATTGTCCCGACATTGGCTGGTTTTTGGTAATATTACGTTGATTACCCAATATTGGTACATTGCGTCAAAATTATGTGCTAAATATAAACACATAAACCCTTGGTTTGGTTTATTATTTTTCCGATGAAAGTAAATTAATAATTCACCTTAGGGTTTCATTTCGCTGTGAAGTTTTCAATGTGAGTTAAAACAATTACATAAATTAGTTTTATTATTTGCATACTTCATATTAGTAAAGTTTGGAATAATTTTCTAAATTAAATTGTTAAAGAAAGTGTAATGTAGTTTAGTTTAGTTGGAGAACTATCATCAAAACAAAGGGGTTTCTTGTCTAGATTTTCCCTGATATGCTTCACAATCTTGACGCAAAGAAGCGTTATTTTCACGATAAAATTATTTTCTTGTTTTGCTTTTTGTGTCTCGACAGCAATTTTATTTTGCATTTACTCAAAAAATTAAATAACATTGTGAAAATTTGCAATTTTGTTATCATTCTTATCGTCCTTTTTGCGCCAATAAAAAAATCCGCTATTTCGGAATGACTGCTGCGTAATTATTCTACGGTGTGTTGCCGCCGTTCGCGTAATAAAATAATAAATTGTATTATTTATAAGAGGTTTCGAGAACCAATCAAATAAAAGTATTAAAGGGGAGAGTTGAGATAGTTTAATTTGATTGGCTGTCACGAAGTTCGTCTTTTGTTTTCATCTTTAAAATAGTTGAGAGAATTAGGCGGACGCAAAAAAATGTGAAGAAGTATATAGAATATTTAATCCGCTATTTCGGAATGACTGCTGCGTAATTATTCTACGGTGTGTTGCCGCCGTTTGCGTAATAAAATAATAAATTGTATTATTTATAAGAGGTTTCGAGAACCAATCAAATAAAAGTATTAAAGGGGAGAGTTGAGATAGTTTAATTTGATTGGCTGTCACGAAGTTCGTCTTTTGTTTTCATCTTTAAAATAGTTGAGAGAATTAGGCGGACGAAAGAAAATGTGAAGAAGTATATAGAATATTTAATCGATATTAAAATTTAACAACTTTTGCAATTGTAAAGCCTTTTCTCGAGTATTGCTTTTTATTTCGACTTCTCGAAAGTTTTAATCATTTATAATGATGAACGACGGTTAATATTGCGTTTTGAAAAAATTAAGGTCATAAATTTTATTAAATTTTCGAAATGGTTTATTAAACATTTTTGTCAAAATTGCGCTATATTATTATTAATTATTAGGAAAATGCTATTAAAACGAAGAAATTAATTGTCGGGATTAGAGTTACGTGGATATAAGTTGAAATTACACTCGCCGAGACTACCGTGGTGAGACATTAAATTGTCAATTAAAGCTACAATTGTTTATTATGTGGTACGTACATGTACAATACTTAGACGCATGCATAAATTAATAACCTCCTCATTATTTACGAGGCCAACTAAAGTGTAGGATGCCCTAAAGCCGTATGCAATCGATGTAAAACTCGCAAGTCTTCCTACCCTTTGTGGACCATGTGGCGCCAGTGCGATCTCGCGCGCGGCTCGATCATCTCGCACCCACAACCCTCAATTCGCAAACTTATATTATACTTCGTTACATGCCCATGCGATAACCAATTTTAAATATAAAAACCCACCTGTTTCTCTAATCACAAAAATTGACAATTTTCGCGAAAAACCAAACTTTTCGCGACTTTCAAAAAAACAGGACTATTTAAAAAATTAGTGCATCAGTGCGAAGTTTTCTTCTATGTGTATTAATTAATTATCGTAAGTATTATTTTACTGGTCGTAAAAATTTACGTAATTAAGGATTCGTTTCCGCAAATTAAGAAAAGTTTCCAAAATGTTAATTTCTTTAATTCTGTGACGCAGTACGATTTATTTTTTAAATTCACCTTAAATTTTCGATCCGCTCAACAAATTAATTCATTTGTAAAATTAAGGCAATTAATCTTATACAATACATTCGCTTTTTTACGTACTAATTCAAATTAATGTGATCTAAAATTCAGCATTCAAGTTTCTTCCGATTAAAATATATTTTGAAAGTTTACAAAAACTTCTCTTTTTAATATATTTTTGACGAACGAACGAGTAAATCTAACTGGTAATTCGTTGCTCGAAACTTCGCAAAAACTAACCACTGAGGGTCAAATTTATCTATCGATGTATCGACAGCTTTCTAATGGAACGTCTAAAATTAAAATATCTCGAATCACTTGAAAAACCCAAACGAGAAAATTATTTTTCAAAATTTAAGTAACATAAAAAGTTTCGAAAGTTTTCTTGCACCGTACAAGGATAATTGACTAGAAAACTTGAGCCGGGCAAGATGAAAATTAGTTGGGCATAATTTTAAATTAATCAAATTGTTTTATATGTAAATCAAAACATGTTTCGTATAATTAAACATCATCAGGTGCTGCTCTCGTAATATTATGTTGCTGCACTAAGTTGAGTCCTAATTGATTTGTCTAGCAGTTTGCTTTTGTTCTGTTTTGCTACCAAGCATTTGTTTTGTAAGATCGTTGGATTATGTACAAGATAAGATTATACCGTAATCTATATATTTGACAGTAACCACAATAACGTCCATGCTAAGTGACAACTTTAGTTTTAACGATGTATTTATTACTTTGTAATTTTGCGTTCCACAGACTTCATGAAAATAAAAGATTTCATGAGACTGCACAAAGTACTCCATGAAAATTCATTTTTTCCGTTCCACAGACTTCGTTTAGTGATAAGGCCATAAGCTCTATTTCACGGTTAGCATGGTTATATTTACAAAATACGCGTTAACTGCACAAAAGACCAAAGTAAAATGCAATTTATCCTTCTTCTCTTTTGGTTTTCCATCCCTCTCGGAGCATTTCCAAAAGATCTACTAGATTATTGTCAATTGCCTAAAAAACCAAATTACAAAAATATTTTCTAGAAGTTAATTTATAATTTAAATTAATTAAATTTCAATTTTTAAAAAATATTAAATATTTCTATTACAATAATTAAAACCAGGAAACCACAATAATGTAAAACTGAAATATAATTTCATAAAATTATCGAATATGCTAAAATGTTCAATGTAATCCATACGAATCAATAATGCAATCAACTAATGCAACAGTTCGCAGTTTCAATCACTAAATTGGAGTAATAATAATTTAATGCAATATGTATTATATTATAGAGATATAATATAATCAAAAAACCACGTCTTTCTTTCTTCCAATTTTTCCGAAGTTGGTGCGGCCTTCAGGTCGCACTCTGGAATAGAAGCAATATCAAGCTTAAAGTTCTGCACATTGGTCGTTGTTCTTATTTTCATGAGGCTAGGAGTGAGACAAAATGAAATTCGCTTTTCAGAAATTTCCTCACAGCAACAGATGATAAAGCTATGAGTTTAAAAATAATAATTCTTTAAAAATTAAACACAATAATTGTTTAGAAATGTAAATAAACTGTAAAATTTTTCAATTTTTAGCTTTTAAAATCCATGGTGCGATAATAATTCCCAATACTTTTATATTGTATTTTTTGTAAAACAAATAATAGGATTGAAAACTAAACAATTTTTAATTTTCTAAACTTGGAAAATTTTATGAGCTTATATTACAATCATAATGCTGTATGTTATTTATATTGATATAACTTTCCAATAATTTTAAAAATTGTTGAAAGCTTTTATTAAATTTTCATTGTATGTTTATGGAGGTACTACGTATTTTTATTAACAATTAATGTAATCGATTTTTCGATTATTTCTACAATCTAAAGTTTTTTGTATTCTTTTAAATTGTAATAATTATTGTTAAATTCAAAATAAAATTTTTGGTTTGGGAGGTAGAAATTTAAAAATTTGGGCTCATGAATTCCAATATATAGGAAAAGTCCATAGTAAGACTAAAAGCACAGACTTCCGTACAAAATTTAATGTTTCCATTACTTTTGATTATACAGCGTTTTCTTACAGTTGGTAGTAAACAGGATTTTCCCATTAAAAGATTCCGATTTCCACTTTGTTTTTATAAATAATTTCTAAAGTTTTGGTAATATTTGTTTATTTGCCGTTAAAATCAAAATAAAACAAAAATTTAAGAATTTAAACAAATTTGTTGGATTTTTTATGTAAAATAACTGAAATTTTAATCGCAGAAATTTTATAGTCTCTCTCTAGATGAAGTTTCTAGTAAATCACCTTAGATTTTAAGCTTAACTCTTCTCTAATTAAATTCGATGTTTCAGATGAAATAATCCTCACTATATTTAAGAAATTCTGATTACGTCGTGTCAAAGTCACTTTACTGTCATAAGTCACCTCATTTTATCTTAGCGTTTAAGTATGTGAACGGTTACGTCTGAAAGTATTAAGTTAATTTACATTTATAACAAATAAATTATTTTGTTATAAAAAACTAATTCAAATATGAGAAATTATATTAATATATTAATATTAATAATTTCAGAAAAAAGATTTGTAGCTATAAAAAGATTTTCTTATAATAACAATTAATTTTTTTAACTAACTTTCTTTACATTATCTCTTTTAGAAATTTTTAAATCGCTATAAAAACCGAAACAATTTTATACCGTCTTTAATTTAAAAATATCTCAACAATGTAAAATTCTTGAATTTCAATTATTTAAATTAATTATGAGGGTTTTTTACTCCACACTTTTTTCAACAACTTTGTTTTTCTTCCGCTTCCATCTAATGATTTTTTATAAAAATTCGTCTTTAATGTTTTTAATCGAAACATTTTTTTATCCTACATTTTTTATTAATGTCCTTCCTGTATTTAATCAATTTTTACGCTAAATTTGTCGAATTTGTTTTCTTTACTGGTTTTAAACTTCTTCTTGTATTGTAATTTTTTTATAATTTGCTTTCTTTAAAAACTATCAACTTCTTCATCGTTCATTCATTTATTTCCGATTTTTTCCCCTATCTTTTAATTTTAATTTTATTCTTTTACTCGGTTCTTTCTCTATGATTTTCCAAATTATCTAACGTCTGTTTATGAGTTCTGCATTAATTTTTCTAATTTAAAACATCCAATATCATTATTTTTAACTTTAAATTTAAATTAAATATTTTTTATCAAAGTTATCCTTAAATTTTGTTAATTATCCAACTTCTTACAATCGCAATTATTCGAAGTCTGCGACTTAACCGCTGAATTGCTCTAAAAACTAAGTCTTCTTTACATTATCTCTTTTAGAAATTTTTAAATCGCTATAAAAACCGAAACAATTTTATACCGTCTTTAATTTAAAAATATCTCAACAATGTAAAATTCTTGAATTTCAATTATTTAAATTAATTATGAGGGTTTTTTACTCCACACTTTTTTTAACAACTTTGTTTTTCTTCCGCTTCCATCTAATGATTTTTCATAAGAAAATCCTCGTGATTGGGATACAAAATTTTAGAGTCGCGTTTGTCTTTGATGTAGATGTTCGAAATTTTACATAATTTTCAGTTTTTCAATCGAAAAATTTTTTTATCCTACATTTTCTTTTATTGTCTTTCCTGTATTTAATCAGTTTTTACGCTAAATTTTTGGATTTTTTTTTACTGGTTTTAAACTTCTTGTATTGTAATTTTTTTGTAATTTGCTTTCTTTAAAAACTATCAACTTCTTCATCGTTCCTTGATTTATTTCCGATTTTTCCCCTATATTTTAATTTTAATTTAATTCTTTTACTCGGTTTTTCTCTGATTTTCCAAAGCATCTCAAACATCTGTTTATGGATTCTGGATTCTGGATTGAGAGTAGAGGACAGGCCAAAGCCTGCATGCACTCAGGCCACATATCGGGCCCATTATGCTGCCTCCGGCTGTTCAGCGGCCCACCTTCCCTTCTAGTCCCCGAGCCATCCCAAACTTAGAACAAACTCGAGTATTTTTGAGGACGGTGCGTCACTAATACTGGCCATGCTAGGCCAGAAGTTCCCTAACATGGATCCTCTTTTTGACGACGGGCAGTTGCAAAGCACATGCTCGTTACATTCACGACAGATTGGACTGTCAACCAGTCCCATTGTGTGTAAATGTTTGTTTAGCTTGCAGTGTCCCGTGAGAAACCCAGCAATAGTACGCAGACTATCCCGAGACAGCTGCAGGTAATATTTTGCATGTTTTTCAGAGAGAGAACGTATTGTCCCCCGCGCCTGTCGGCATCCAATTACATTTGCCCACCTTTTCGAATGCAATTTTTGTGTTTCCTTCTTTATGATGACATCTAAGGTTCTGACCACCAGCGCGATAAAAGGCTCGGGACCACAGGGCAGGTTACCCGAACCCAATCTCGCCAACTTGTCAGTCCTTTCGTTATCCTCATTTCCTATGTGCCCTTTTACCCAGCTAAGAGTTAGGGTATTGTGTGTTGATATCACATTCAGTGCCCGGATACATTGTAGCACCAGGCCCGAGATAATCTTATGGCAACTAAGTGCCAAAAGAGCAGCTCTACTGTCTGTGATTATCTGAATTGTCTTGCCCTGGATATCCTTTTCCTGAACTATTTGTGCGCAGTGTAGTATGCCCATGAGCTCTGTTTGGGGAACGGAGGCATATCTACCCAGCGTTAGGTTTATATCTAGCTGCAGTTCAGAAGAGAAAACTCCCGCACCTGAGCCAGTATTGCTCCTAGAACCATCCGTTCTAGGCCGTCCTGGGCCACCAAACAAGTGCTTCATAGCATAGAATAGGCCTTATTATGGCAGTGTAGAGCCAGAGGGCGATCTTTGGAGGGAAGCCCCACGATCTTCCCATTGCCCTTCGACACTGCCAGAAGGCCATGCCAGCCTTGGTAATTTTTGCAGTAATATGGTTGCCCCAATTTAGCTTCCTGTCAAGTATGATTCCCAGATACTTGACCTCGGATGCCATTTTGAGAGGGGTTCCTTTTAAGCTGGGCATTTTCATGTTCCTCAGCTTTCTTTTTCTGGTGAACAGGACAAGCTCTGTCTTGGTCGGGTTAACCGAGAGAGATTGCTCCGTGCACCTTTTTTCTAAGATTCCAAGAGCATCCTGCATCAACTCACACAGGACATTTTCGAACTTTCCTATAAGCAGTATGGCTATATCATCTGCGTATCCAATGGTATAGTAACCATGTTTATTGAAGCGTCGCAAAAGGCTGTCCACTACAAAGTCCCACAAAAGTGGCTAGAGTACGCCTCTCTGCGGGCAGCCTTTGGTGACAACGCCTTTTATACTCGCATCACCCACTCCAATCATAACCGCCCTGCTGCCCAGCGTAGAGCTGTTCCACCTTACGATGGTACAGGAAACGCCATGACCTTGCAGGGATGCCGTAATGCTTTTGAATGTGGCCTTATCAAAAGCCCCTTCTATATCTAAAACGCTCCTAGGGTACATTCCTGAGACTGTAACGATTTCTCGATACATTCCACGACTTTATGTAGTGCGGACTCAGTTGATCTCCCTGAAGTGTATGCATGTTGATTCGGATGTAGTGGGTTATGCACCAACACACCATCTCGAATTTCTCTGTCGCACAGTCTTTCCAGTTTCTTTAAAAAGAACGAGGTAAGACTTATTGACCTAAAAGATTTTGCCAGTGAGTAATCAGCTCGACCTGGCTTGGGTATGAAGACAACCTTAACCTTCCGCCACTCTTTCGGTGTGTAAGCATGCGCAATGCATGCTCTATACACCTTCACCAGGGGACAGAGCAAGTAGTCCAGGCCCCACTGAAGTAGAGCCGAATACACTCCATCTAATCCTGGCGATTTGTGAGGGCTGAAGGTTTTAATGGCCCAGGCCACTTTGATCGGGTTTACGATCTGGATTGCAATTTCCCAATCCATTCTAGTCGGTGTCCGAGTTGTGTGCTCAGTCCACTCGTAGTCCGGGACGGTTTTGCTATCGGGAAAATGTGTTTGTAGCAGTACTTTGGCAGTCTCATCGAGGCTCTCTGTATAGGAGCCATTGTCTCGGAGAATAGTGCCAAGCTGTTGGTTTGGGTTTTTGAAGATAATCTTCTTCAGTCTGGCAGCATCCGTAGTGAACGCAATGCCGCTGCAGAAGCATTCTTTGATTTTTTTGCCTTGTTGCAAAGTTTCGTAACCGCCTTTAGCAGCCGACTCAGTTCGCTGTACCACCAAGGTGTTGCACGTTTTCCTGAATCAGCTACCGTCAGCGAGCACGAGGCTTCGAAAGCTTTTGTGAGAGATTTCTGTAGTACACTACTACATGTCTCAATCTCCTCAATACTGTCTAAATTGACCTTCGTGATAATTGATCTTGGCATATCAGTCTCCAGAGTGCCCGACAAGACGTCTAAAAAGGCATTCCTGTTCAGCTTTCTAGGATTCCTAAACTGCCTGGGTTCCACCTTAACTGCTTTAATCTTAAAGCATATCCATCTATGGTTTGACATAGTCTGTTTATTAGTTCTGTTTTATTTTAATTTTAAATATCCAATATTATTATTTTTAACTTTAAAATTTAAATTAAATATTTTTTATCAAAGTTATCCTTAAATTTTGTTAATTATCCAACTTCTTACAATCGCAATTATTCGAAGTCTGCGACTTAACCGCTGAATTGCTCTAAAAACTAAGTTCTTCCTTCCTTGCGTAACCCACTTGTGATTGGTAAATTTTTATTACCTATCTAAAAAAATTAGGAAGGCAAACAAGTTTTTCTCAACTCAATCTCCATCAAAACCAGGTGAAACTTTCTTAAAAAAGTAGTAAAGTAGTAAAAAATGTAATTATTAATTACTTACTCAAAATTTAATGTTAATTAATTTTATACCAGGTAAAAAAATTCATTTAGATTAAAAATTTGTTAATAATTGTAATATATTAACTTTGTTTGCTTTGTAAGCTGAGCCCCAGGCTGTGCAAATTTCTAACAAAATATTCATATATTTTTTTTGTACTTTATTACATTTGGTTTAAAATGTAATATACTTTGCATTGAGCATAAAGAGCGGAGGGAAGTGAAGTTCTAAAGGTATTGAATTAAAAAATTGAAATTTGCAAAAACAGGATTGATGGCATGAAGGAACGAAAAGAAAGCAGTGTAGATGCAATTGAATGATGAAACTTTGAAGCAAATATTTGTAGATTTTTTTTTAATTAGTTTTTGATCAATGCTAAGGATTTGTTCCTTAGACATGGGACAAATTCTCAAACCTTTAATTTTTACGTATTGTAGAAGTATGGTATACAAAAATTATTCGAATCTGTTTAATTAATGTTTGTCATGTTTTTAATTACCGGGCTGAGCTGATCACAAAGGTTATTTGGTTTGACCGCTTATTAATTTATAGAGCGGAAATTCGGAGTCGAAATCCTTAGTCCAACTTTCCATTAGACAAAAATATATTACATTCGCGCTCTGCAAATTGGTGTGATCGATAGAAAAAAATTACTGTGTTGCCAATTTTGTTTTGAAAGTTTGAATATTCAATATTCAATAATTCAACTATCGATTTCTGAAACTGATATTATAGTAGGTACATAAATACCACAGCAATAATAATTAACTCTAGCATGGAATTACGGATGTAGTGTAGTATCTCAGCTGTGCTGTGGTATATTATAAAATATACAGATTATTAGCAAAATCACGAGAATAAACTGGAAGATTACGTCTGATTTTTTCCTGCCTGTTTTAAATAACAATAGAAGTAGGATAATAAAGTTGCAAGGATATCATTTTTTCTTATTTTATAGAACTACAAGCCACGCGTAAACTTATTGCAACTGCCAGTTTTTGACATTTCTTTAGGGTTCAATTTTCAACTTGATATAATCTGTGAACAGATTTGTCGTCTTAATCTTTGCCCCTTTGTGCAGCCTTAAACAAATCGTTAATAGGTCCGTGTAATTTATTATTAGTTGTCTAGAATTATATTTAACCCTGCTTTTGGTTTCGGGCTTGTAAAGAAAATTAAAAGGCTGAGCAAGGAAACTCTTTTTCAGAAAAGTTTTAAAGTATATCAAATAGTGCACGGTTGCCTTGTTACAGCTTGTAAATTGAAGAGTAGATTCATTAGCATATGTAGAAGGGCGTAAAGCGTTAAGGTACTAGACTTTATTAATGAGCTTCCAAAGTTCCAAAGGTGCTTTGAATGTAAAGTTGAAGTAATTACGCAATTAGATATAACGTAAAACCACTTCAAGTTGAATAACAAATGAGTCAAGATTGAAATATTTAATGTAATAATCACCTTGTTGCTAATAAGTTATAATAACTTCTCGCCCGCATTACTACGCGAGAGTAATTTATTTTCGATATTAGAAAATTACAGAGAAGTAACTAATTACTTTAGAATTACGTACAAATCTTTGTATCTTCGTAACTAATCGAATTCGACACCAATCGACGTGCACACCAATCGCATGTGTTCCCACTTGCGTAGTGCAGTTTGTTGTTTTTGTAAATGGGACAACCGTATTAATATTAACAAGAAATTAGAGAGAATTTAATTACTTTTTAACCGAAGCAGTTCTGCTTTTATATTATTTAAGTTGTATGGCTAGCTATCTTTTACACCCTATTAAGTTTTTCTCGACTAAGTTTACAAAATTACGTATCATACAAGTTCATGTTTCAGTTAATTAGCTTGCACTTTAGCTGAGCTTTAATTAACTAACAGTTTATGTATATAAATATTTTAATTACTTTTCGTAGTTCAAATAGAAGTTTCTTATTCAAATATAAAATTATCGTATTGCTGTCTTTATTTCATTACTTAAGGGAAATTTAGTGTAATCTTCGTAAGTAATTTAATTAAAATAATTAACTACGTTTATCAACAATTTATCAAAGTCTTCGTTGAGTAAACATTTATTCGTAAAACAGAAATGGTCATCTGCAGTGTATTTATCAGGATTTACTTATCTTGATGCTGGATGTCATTTCTTAATTGCTTATTAACTTAATAGTTTTGAAATTTATGGCATTGTGCATGCCGATTCCAGATAGCGCACTTTCGAATAATTAATAAATTTTAAAATTATCCACTTAAGTTTTCGTTACAATTCGAGCGGAAAATATCATCTGAAAGTAGGCATTACCAAACCTATTTGAAATATTCTATTCACATTTTTCGGGTTAGTGTCGATAAGGTATCCAGATTGTAATGCATTTTTATAACTTATGAGCTTTTAAGTTAAAATGCTGCAAGAATTTTGAATTAAAATCTTTTAAATTCTATTGATACTCCATTACGTGATATTTTATATATAGTACTTATGTTTACGAAAATATTAAAATTCATATTTAAATAAATTCCACGTTTCGACTATTAATTTCGGAAATCTATTTTCGTTACCGTGTAAAAATTTTCTGAGCTTTTAGAGATTTTTCCCCAAGGATACCGAGATCCGCACTTAAAGAAACACCGCACTTACATCACGTAATAATATTTGTTTAACTTTTAAATATGTATCGTGGTAGATTTTCGTAGTTTATTGTAAGAAATAACCTGATGTTTGGGTCTATGTTGGGTTTGAAATCTGCAGGGGGTTTTAAGACATGATTAACCTAATTAAAATTTATGTTATCATTAAGAAAATAATTTATTTCATTTAGGTAGTGTTAGCATGGCAAAAAGAGAACCATAAAATTGTTATGAAATTTACGCACGACTCCGGTAATTTAAAATTTAATAAATATTTCATGCATTTTTTTTGCTTCTCTGCTTTTATCAATGATAATGTGTGTGTGTATACTTATATATTACGGTGTTATATTAAGCGAAAGGTTTCTATTTACATACATAATTTTATAGTATAAAATATAATAATATTTACATATTTATTGTTTGCATGGCCATGCTACCAAATACAATTACATTTTACATTCAGGATTTCGAGAAAATTTAAATTAGCTTATTTTTTTAACCAACTAGCATTTTAGACATTATTTTAAAATTAATTTTAAATTCATCTCGGCCAGAAATGGCAAACCACCAAGGCAATCGTGTTGAACAAGAGAGAAAATGACGACGACAATGAAATTGTTGCTCGATGAAATGCAGGAAGTTAAACAACAATTTAACATAAATTTATATGCTTAAAAAGACTTAATTTTGTATGCCAGTTCGGAATTTTACATTTAATTATATACGCACAAAACGGTTATTTAATTTTATTATTATGTTTATGTTGAATATGATGGATGTACCCTGCTACAGATTAGTTTTTCAAAATGATAAATTCATAAATTATTCATACCATTTAGTCGTAGTCTGACACGTAAAATCTGATATTGATTTTAATATAGAATTTATTAAAAACACCAACATTTTAAGAATTATTTTTATTTTCAAGACTTATAAATTGAAAAATTTTACAATGCAAAATTATTTTAAAATTTTTCTTATTAATAAATAGTTTCTGTAAAGCTATACATACACACTTTTTGTTTTCATTTTAAAATGTGTCATACCCTTTTCAATTCGATATTAGTTTTAAATTTATACTATGCCATTCTAAAATTTATTAAAAAAACATTTTTCTTTTCAAAATAATTCAAGAATAAAAGTGTGATCAAATTTTGCATTGCAGCTTAATTGTATCACATCCGAAAAATTAATCTACCATTTTTCCAATCCAATATTTTTTTATTTATACTCTTTTCGTAAGGAGGAAGGTCGGGAAATATAATAAATATTCTGGATTCTTATTCGGGGGGGGGGGGGGTATTGTGATCTATCGCCCGTCAGAATTCTTGGTTTAATATTTAAACTTGAATTACAGTTAAAAAAATCTTGAATCCTTCCAGACTGCCTATTTCAAGAAATTCATAACACTGCATAGATTGGATTGGTATGGAATTCCTTTATTAATTAATTAACAAACTAATTAATTGCTAAAAGTTATGTATAATAATAAAACGGTATAAAATTTCATAGAAAAGGTTTCAGTAGTGTATTTATGAGCTAATATAATTTTAATTGCCTACTTTCATAGTAATAGGGTAATGTAAAATTCTAAACAATGCAACGATTTTGAATTTAATGAAAGCTTTGCTTGTTGAAATAAAAGATATTGCTGTAGTATTCTTATTTAATTTTTCTTGCTGGTTGTTGCTTATGGCTCTTTTATAATATTTTCTACAATTTATCGTTCAAAAATATTATTCTAATTAAATTTGAACAAAGGTAGATTTATCTCGTATTTGCAAATAACAAACTTAATAACTAAAAATTTAAATTTAAATAGGTAAAAATTATTATTGTCGTAGACAATCGGCTTTCAAACCTCATTATTAAGTTAGGACAAAATTTAGTTTTCTTGTTAATTTTAAAATGTGAACTATGAACATAATTTGAATAATATTGACACTTAATCACTCATCGATGTTACATCAGTTCCACCGCATACCCACAGGAAGCTCTATATTTCAAACAAGATATCCAAATTGGATGCATGTATCAAATAGGTATCTAGTTTACAATAGCTCAATGAGAAATGATGTAGGTGCTGTTAGTGAATAGGGGAAATATTTGCCTAGTTGCTAAAGGACCAACGATCTTTGAACCAGGAGGTCTTTAAAATTTACCTTCAAAGGGAAAATTAGCAAGTAATAAGCCGAAATAATAAAATATAAAATTATTTAATAGTTTCGAAATGATTTTTTAATTAACCCTGTAGGATAAATAAAACCGTAGGTAGAGGATGTTTTTGATTTTCTGCTTATTTTGCCTTACTTTAACTCCTTGTAACTTCCTAACGAAGGATTAGTGTATTTGTAAAATTATTATAGCAAAATTTTATTTTATTTATAGCAAAATTATTGGAAATGTATTGAAAAGTTGCAATTTTAGTCCTTGATGAAGTGAGTAGAAAAGATCAGATGACAAGAAACGATTGAGCAGAAGAAGTTCAAACTGTTCTACTAACTCAATAATATTTTGTCACATTATCCTGGCTGCTAATTATTTCATGCTCCGCTTTACATTTTAGATATTATAATTTACAAATTAATAATCTCAATAGTTGTATGTCATCTGAGGCAGATATTCATCGCTTGCATGTAATTAATTGAACTTTCTCGAGACGAATTTAATTAATAATCAGCTTACTTTTAGTATCTTAACAGAAAAAAAAGTTTAAAAAATGTTTTAATGGAGCAATAAATTTTGTAATTTTATTATTAGATGTAAAATGTAATTTCAAATGCCTTGTTTCCAAGTTCGATACCACTTTTACTTATTTTATAACGAAGTTTCACGTAAAATTTAAAAACTTTTTCACAAAGTGTTTCAATTAGTATCTGTATATTTTTGATAAAAATTCTTCTTTGATATTATTTTTTTTATCTGTTTATTGATTTTTTAATTCTCTCGTATTTTGTCAGTTTTTTACAGTGTAAGCTATGCCACAGGACCTGCTAGGACAAGGCAAAAAAATATTTATGGTGAATAAATAATATTTTAATTACTAAATTAAATAGTATTCAAAAAAAGTAAACGACTTTTCAAATTGAATTTGTTTGAGAGTGTTAGATATACTTAAACGTTTAAGGACGTTCATTCAATCTGTTGAATTTTGTCGACCCTTTTAATTGTTTGCTGTTTAGTAGCTAATTCTAGTTAATTAAATAAGTGAGCAACGTATAGTACAATTTCTACGCACAACGTTTAAATCTTATTTCTAAAACTGTTTATTTTAAGTATAAATTAGAACTAAATGCCATAAAATACTTACAGCCATTCAGGTTATTACTTGAGCACTTAAAATATTATCTCTAACTTCTTATATTGCCTATTCCAAATATTATTCAAATTAAATTTAACTCGAGGTGGGTTTATCACGTATTTGTAAATCATAAAAATAATTTTAACTGCAAGCTTAAACTAAATCCGCCTCTGTTCAAATTTAATTAAAGTACAATCTCTAATGTTTCGAGTAAAAAGATGTTTTTGCAATTTTTTTTGAATTTATAAAAACTTTTCCATTTCAGGAAGTTTTAATTTATTGTGATATTAATAATTATTGAAATAAATCTTGAGTACTTATTTTAAAAGTACACGAACTACGTAATACTTTAATCCATGTTATACCGGAGCATAATTTAATTTTACCTTCATGTACTAGTAAATTTTAAAGTAAAGTTAAGAGGAATAAAATATGTTTAAAGTTTGAAAGTTGGCCAATTTAAAAATTGAATACAAAAATTATTTAAAGTTTAAATTAAATTAACAGAGTGAACTATAAGATATAAGCCCAATTTAATAAAGACGAAGGAAACTTTTATGCAAATTTCTTACACTTTTCTTAAAATAATATATGGTATTAGGGAAGATGGTGGTCCAATTTTGTGAATGCTGCTGAGTAATGATAAACTCTTAATGGTAATGAGTATTAAAGGTTAAGAGGTTTAAGTTTCTCCAGTTTACATTTTCTGCAGTACGGGTGTATTTAAATCTTTCCTTTACCTTAAACATTTCCGGTCTTAATGTATCAACATTAAGCATTCTCTACTCCGGTACCAATGTTTGCAAATAAGGTGCGCGCACTGATGAATATTTATTGGGGATGGCAATTACAGTTTAACAAAAATATTGCAGGCCTTCAAGCTCCCGGTTAGACCTTCTAATAAACTTGGGAATCCGGAACATCGACATAAGTATTTAATTTTTACCCAGTGACCCAATTTTGCAAAACCGAGATATTTTATTTGTTGTATTCTCGTGATTTGACTTCACAAGCAGACACAAAATCTTTCAAACAAAATCTCGAGTTGCAAACTATAATCCAAGTATACAAAGCTAGTTCTGCTTGTTTGAGTGATGAAAGCTTATCAGTCTTCAGTTTTCATAGTAAAATCACGTCAACTCACTTTGACGGTTTTAAAAATTTTTGTGTAGAAAATAATGCGAAAGGAATTTCGTAGCTGTGCAATTCGCCATCGAAAAAAGTTTTTATTTTTAACATTTAAGCTACATCAATATTTTAAATTAAATTCGACGTTTGAGGAACCTTTTGATGAAACAAGTTTCTATAATATTCGAATAGACTTGTATTTATATTTTGATATTAAATTGCCGAATATTTAAATATCCTAGCCCTCCTTTACTGTGTAAATCTTATCAAAAAAAATTTAATTAAATTCCTGCTTCGTTGTAATAATTTAACTTATGCACAAATGAAATAATTGGTAACGCAATTTGTAAAATCACTACTTAAACTTTGGTTGCTGTGTTACCGTTTTTTATTCGCGTCACGTGTAATCATAAATAATTAAAACACATTCATAACTGAGCTTAAAATGTATTGTGTACATGTGTGTGTTTGTGCGTTGGGCAACGAATATTGTCAAGACTAAAATAAAATAGATTTAACAATTGTGCCCAACCTACACGAATATACGAGATTTTGCATAAAAATGGAAAACCGAGAGATAACATTTTCTGCATAAAAATCCAAATTGAAGAAAAAAGTCAGAATAAAATTTTATTTTATCAAGTGTATAATTTTTAAATTTTTATTTCCAACAGAAATCAGTACGCGATTACTCGGTTATCCGATATGATATGGTACACAGCAGATACAATTTTTAAATCGGATATTGGATGTAGTGTTGCTACTTTTCTACTCAACTTTTTACTTTTCGCGCCATTAAGAATAAGCATTAATTTATACCTCGACACCCCAACTAAAAAGTTATTAATAATTTTGGTAAAGCATAATTCAAATTATTAATCTTTTTTTTCGGTCGTCCTGTTGGACTGAATAGCTTGAAATACAACCGATGTAATCGAGGTATTTCTGTAATCCATATTGATTGGTTTCCATTTTACCACATATTTTAATGAGATTTTGCTTAGTTTGCATAATAGACTTAAAATCTGAAATTGGTATAACTATTCAGAGATTTTTTGAAATAAAAAAATCCCTTTCTGAAAGAGATTTTAGGGATATTTTAAAACAGTTTAAATTTTTAGACGAAATCTACCCGAATATATAAAAAGATAAACCACCTGAGCGACATAAATTTTGTCGAAACTCTCGTAGCGTGGAATATCATACTATATTTTTAATAATTCACGTTACAATTTAATTAATTTCCAAAAAAAGGTTGAAGAAAATATACAATCTACACGTTGCAATAATTAATTATTATTATTGCGTTCCGTAGCCGAAAGTTTCAAAAGTACATCAGAAATATAACAATAAATTCAAAGAAAATTTATTAGTATGCGGCAGAATATAAATTCTGGATTTTTCGAAAGTTTCCTAAAACTTTTTGTATTGATATTAGATATAAACTTTTCTATCAGGTTTATTGTACCTCACAAAAGATTACATTATAAGTAATTTTTTTACTCTTTTGCTTGACTTGAAATTATATTATTGCAATCGCTATTCGTAGACTTGTATAAAACTTCCATATTTTAAATTTCGCATTCAAATATTTAAATCAAAGTATATCGTGCGTGAAAACCGAATGGTTACCATCATATCACTAAAAATTTATATTTATATTTGAATGTAACAAATATTACAGTCTTACAATAAATTTGCGTCGACTCTAATTTTCACCAAATATTTTTTATAGACAGCCATAATTTAAGTTTATTAGGGTTTTAGCATGTTATACATAGGTAATTTCATTTATGTCATAATGTATAAGTTTGCTAAACTTTATTACAGTAACTATCTTGAAATTGATAAATAATATCGAAATTTAGCAACTTAATAGCTTAGTTTGTTGTTGTACGTACTGGAAATTGCAAAGTTTTATAGAAAATTGGGTATAAAAAATTCATCATTGATACTAAAAGACGGATCCCATCCTGCAGAAACCTTCTTTCTGTAATTTATACTCAACAAAATAAATTTTACATTATAATTTATTAGAAGGAACATTAATGACGATTTCCCATATTGAAACACAAAATGCAATAGAATTGCTCGCTTTAGGAAACCGAGTACAGAAAACAAAGAAAATTGTTGCTATTGTAGATTTCGCTACGTGGAAATTTCTCATCTTGTCATAAAATTACCGCAAATTAAAGCCTTTCAGACAAAGAACTTATTATACCATCATTAAAGCAACATTTTATACCCATCTGGTGGAAAACTATTGGTAAGGTAACTTTCGGCTTAGAAGTGCAGATTACACCAATAAAAAAATCAATAACATATGATTAGTTTTCGGATTCACGATAAGTTTTAACTGCAAAGTTCGAAAAAGAGAAATAACTTTTTTTACCTGCAAGGCATCGTAAATCGGATAATTCTAAATTAAAAAATCACGTGACTTAAAATTGAGTGTCCTTTTATATTTTTATAATATTAAATATTGTCAAGATTATCAATGTTAAAATAAAAAAGATATAAAAAGTTAAATAATAAATGCTTAACCCAAAAATCTAAAGGTTAGAGTAGAATTCGCTGAACTGAATTTTAGAAGCCTAGCAATAAAAATTTAAAGACGATATCTTGCCATCACAAAGCAAATTAACTTTGAAACTGTTGAAAAAAATTTGGGTAGGTGCCTGATCGGAAAAAGTGCAATATTTAAATATTTCTGAAAAAACATGAAAAGTTAAGGACTGTTTACCTGTTTCAAATATTTCAAAAGCTAAAGAAATATTTCATTTTGTACTAGGAGAAAGAGAATTTGATCAATGAACATAATTTAATCAATCTCTTAGCAAATTTTAATTAATAATTCTGTTTGCATTTTATTATAGGATAATTAAACTGGAGAAACTTTACAACAAGAATAAATTAGAGACTTATTGATTTTTCTAATTACGAACAAATATAAAAAATTTTATACGTACATATTATATCAAATGTAAAAATTACAAAAAAAGCATTTTTAATTTGTGTAAAAAACATTCGAGTTTTTACTACTCACAGTAAAAAAGATGATAAAGTGTAACATTTTACTGCGACTTCGGAAAGGCATTTGTTGCTATTGGAATGGCAGCAATAAATCAAGTATTGAAAAAGATTAAAATTGATTATAGGTAGCTCGTATTTAAATTTGGCCAAATAAGTTAGTATTCTTCATATCTTCAGAAAACCATTGTATAATTCAAAAAAAATCGTAAAATTCATAATAAAAATTTTTTATTTTTATTTCGATACTTATTGGCTACAATGTAGCTACATCGAATAAGTGCTCATTTTTTTCCACTTGAACCTAAAGGTAAATTTTATTAAATTAATTTTAATAATTAAAATTTTTTAATTTCCTTAAATTTTACAAACTGGGTTTTTAAATAAAATTAGCCATAAATCGAATTTAGAGTATTTAGATTAACGAAGGGTCAGAAATTCATGTGCCTTTTTAGCACATTAATATTTATAACAGAACCCTCATACAACTTTTGAAAGTGACATTTAAGCACCTCACCTTCCTTATAAAATTTTCAATTATCCTTAAACATTCGTTTCAATAATTTATTTGCGTGTTTGATGGACCAAGCTTTCCGCAAGGCAGGGTTAACGAAAAGTTCACTAATACTTAATTAATATTAGCAGCATTATAGTGGCAGCAATCGATGCCCTTTATTCTCAAAATCTGGATAATTCAACAAGTGAGTTATTCCCGCTTTAATATATTTCGAGCATTTAAATTGGATGTTTATATCACCCATTAAAAACATATTATTACAAAAAAATTTAATGTGAAATTGTAAAGTATTGCTCTGACATTTTAAGGAAATTGTTAAAAATGAAAAGCGGATGAAAATATAATGTGAAATATTTTTTTCAACTTACTATAATATATTAATAAATACTTTTAAGTGATCAACTCGAAATACAACAATAGTCCATTTACCTTCATTTCTTTACGAATTTCATTTGCTCTAAGCTCTCAGTAAAACTTCTTTGAAATATTATCGTTACTTCAATATTATACAGGATAACCAATTAGATACTTTTTTTACTAAAAAGTATCAAAATATATATATTGCAGTGATTTTTCTTTAACTGTTAATATCATAAGTTCCCTAAAAACTTTAATTTCTTTTTTTTTTTTAATTTGTTCTATGAGTTTGTTTTTCAATAATTTGTCTCTTGATAATTTTTAAATATTTTTCTAAGAATAAGATTCTGGATCTTAATTTCTTCACTTATAGCTTTCCTGTTCCTTCTAAGTTCATATATCACCGTTGACATTTCATTCAAAACTACGTAAAAAAAATTGTTTCATCTTTTTATTTTACAATATTTATAATGTTTATTAGATAGACGTTCGCAGACGTCTTGGAAAATTGGAAAATTATAAGACAGTGTTCATGTTAAAAATTAATGGTTGTGGGAGTAAGACGATAAAGTCCATTACGAATTTAAAAGTATTTTAATGAAATTATGGTACGAAATGGCGTATATTTTAATTATATAAATAAAATTTTGGGCATTGTTCAAAAATACACGTAATAAGGGACAAATTGGACAATTGGCTGTTTTCATAAAATTATTCCCGCCCATGATGTGTTTTTATTTTATTAAACTATTTTCGAACATAAGTTGCACTCGAAAATTACCTCTGACTAGATTTTAGAGTGGATCAGATATTTTCAGCTTCTTACGCTCCGGTTACCTCCGCTTCGGACGCTCCGGGCTATTTTAACAAACGCTGTACTAATTAAAAATGCCTCTCTAGACCGGGTCTCTTCGGCAAAGTACTAGAGAGGGATTCGAAAAAATATATTATTTTTAATGATGTTAACAGGTGCATAGACTGAAGTGAATTGTTGAAATCTTGTTACATTGTACACGAACAACCAACTCAATGCGACATTTAACGACTCTTGCATGAAAAATTATTAATTAACAGTAGCGCTACAACCTACAGTGGATTTTAGCTGACCTCTTATAAAGAGTTTTCAAGGCAAGCTTACCTGGGTGGTTTGCCATTGCCATTTATTTGCCGAGGGAAGACGGCCAAAATAAAAGTTCTCTCTCCACTCGGATTCGAACCAGAAACCTCCGCTTAATAGTCAACATACTTAAGCATCAAACTGTAACCGTCCTCCGTCCGTAAAAACTCGATATTTCAAATTCGATTATTTCGAAATTTTAAGGAAAGAAATAAGTAGAAAAATTTCTTCTTTCAAATTACACAAGAATTATATTAGTGTAAAATTTAAATTCTGTGGTGCACTTAAAAATCCTACAGCTAGATAACTACGAGTATGTCAAACTGTGTCGACGGAGGCTCGTTTCCATGGGATCTCCTCATTTGTAAGAGATTCAAGCTACTCTGGTCCAGAAAAGATATCCTTGTGGTGCCCGGAGATCTGAGAGATAATTTAATGCCTAGATATGTTCACCCGTCACTACCAGTCACTCGTCTGGATACGAATGACGTGAAAGTCTTGATCCAGGGCCTCTGATTCGACCCGGGTACTTTCTGTAAAAGCTGACGGCAGCCTTCCTGTTCGTACAAGGGATCGTGTGATCTTATGCAGATCTTCTAATATCTGAGAGTCCAGATTCAACAGAGTAGAGATCTACCCGCTGGTATACTTTGGTCAGACTTTGCCGTCTAATAATAATTAAAACTGCTGGAAAAGCATTGTCCCAGAGGGGGGGGGATTCCTGTCTGTCTGAGTGTGTTTTTGCAAAGACTGTGGTTGGCGTGTGAGTGTGACTGTCAGCAAGAGTAAGAAAAGGTTTACACTCCAATACAATTTACTAAGTGATCTTTTCTGTGCATGCAAAAAGATTACCGCATTGATCGGGAGTTAAAGTACCCTCGATTCTTTCCTTTATTATCCCAATTTATAATTTTATGGTCAAATATTTACTTTAAACTTTAACCTCCCTTATAAGAAGGTTATTTTAAGTTTTATCTCTGAATTCCTATCTAAATCCATTTGGATATTAGGTTCGTTCTCTAAGAGAAATATTTCGGCATTTAGACACCGCTGCTATCCAAAACAAAATTGTTAAATAGTTAAAAAATTTTAAACTTTTATTATTCGCTTAGATTACACTTGAACCTTTTAAAAATCAAAATCAGTTTCAAATAAAAGTGAGACGAATTTTACTTACTTGCAACAGGAAGATTTGGTGGTATTTTAAAATTATAAAAAGGGTTCAAATGAATAGATGAAATTTTTTGAAGTATTTTATCAGAGTACTTTATTTATGTAATTTATGTAAAATTATTTCTAACGAAGGTTTTTTTTAAATGTTTTGAATTACTTTTGTACTTATCTAATCTGCGTTGGTATTTTTTCAGATACAAAAATGCTTAAGATGAAATATAAATGGAGTTTTCTCGCTGTTCTTTTATTTTCCTTACTGTTGGGTAAGTAATACAGTGTATTTTAAGTTAAAATATGCAGTTATTTATCATTCAAAATGCCACTGTTTTATTTATGTGTTTTCTTATACAGATTTTGCAGTAATTCAGTTTTTATTTTTCTTTGCTTTTCATTTAAAGGTGAAATAAATAAAATTAATTGCACAGCACATCTGTTACAGACGTTATCTCTGCAAATTTATATAATTGAAAAACAATTAGAAATTATTGTGAAACAAAATTTGTTTCTACTCAACATTCTGTCGTTATTTTTTTTATTTATGTAGAACGTAATTACATTTTCTGCAGCAATTTAACAAAACGAAACTCAAAAACAATCTTACTTAAAGTTTCATGTAATAAAGATTCTCTTATTCTATAGTATTTAACCAAGTTTCTAAACACAAGTTTATAACTGGTATTACTTTATGTTAATCATAAAAATCTTTTTCAAAGTATGCTGACGAAAACTGAACGCTTCATCCTGTTAACTTCTTTTCGTTGTTAATTAGATACAAACTTTGTTTCAAGAGACAAAGTTGTTTTAAATATACAACCTTATAATTTAAATTTTTTTATATTTAAACAAAACGGAACAAAGGTATAAAAGGTGATTAATATTTATTAAAGCATAAAAGACTTTAATGTGCCAATATAACATTAAAAACATTTTTACGGAAAGCCTGTATTTTGTCCTGCATTTTTAATCAAAAGGAGTACAACATGAAAACTAATTATGTGCGCAGATGTTTAGGGAATTCTATCTTATTTCCAATCAAGTTAATTATTTATTTCGATTTTTTTAACAGTATCCCAAACAAATGCCATAGGGAATACAGCATATTAAAAAAAAATAATAATATCAATCAATTTGTTTATCTATAGATAAATTTATTATTTACATTATCAAAATACAAAGAACTTCCAACAAAATTATATCCACACATCCGTATTCAAGTGGGCGGGACTTAACTTATTCTATTGACAGTACGTGCAATATACATGACAACTTTACCACACAGCCGTGCGAGTAGCACGTGCCTTGCAACTATCCGTTATGACGAGACGTAACCAGAAAAAATCAAAGTGACAGGCGGCAGAGGTCTCCAGTAGACCAATGACTATCCAGCAAATCATGACCGCACTCAACGAACCAATAAAGGTTAACGAAGAGCCCCAACGACACGAAATAGCTACAGAACAAATAGCACAGGACCGTACTCAAGAGCAGCAGAAACCCAGCCAGGCCCAAGTACCCGGAGCGATTCATTCGTTGACTCTGAATACCTAGAGTCGCTGCTGAGTCAACGAGCCCAACTAGCCAAGACAATGGAGGAGATGATGTCCGAGTCCAGTGAGCTAGACGAGGAAATCGCTAGCCTATCGGGCGGATCCACCCCTCTATCGCCGGAGGTAAGCAACTCGATGAGCGATAGCCTCTCCAGCACGAACACCGGGAACGAAATGGAAGAGGAGGAGTTCCAGGTGGTACGGAAGAAGAGGGCAAGGAGGTTAACTAACTCCTCCACCGAGGATCTGCACCTGACGAATAGGTTCCAGCTTATGGTGCAAACGCCCGAAAAAGAACCAACCACAAACCCGACAGAGACAGTTGCAGAGGAACTCTCAGTTGGGTTACGATAGTGGATAAACCGAAGCCAGTAAAAACGAGAAACCCCGTACAAAAGCGACCTGACAAAATCCCGCCTATCACGCTGAAAGATGCCGCGGCATGGTCATCACTGACCACAAAAATCAAGAAACAAGGTTTACAATTCAAGAGGGTACGATGCGTACCTGAAGGATTGGCAATCTTTCCAAGCGAAGTAAAAGACTACCGAGGAATCAATCGGATCCTGGAATTCTCTCTGCCACCCGACAGCTCTGGGTACTTCACCCACCAACCCTTAAAAGTGATTAGGGGTATCCACCACCAGATAGAGACGGACAACATCAAGCGGAACCTAGAAGCACGCAACTTCGAGGTCCAGAACTTCGCACGCATGTATAGAGGAAGGAACAGGAAATCCCTCCCTCTACTACTAGTTACTATCCCGAAAGGCGAAGCGAGCAAGAGGATTTTCCAAGTGGAGAAAATCCTGGACATTGACGTCAACATTGAAACACCGAACAGGAAGTTCAGATTAGGTCAATGCCACAAGTGCCAGACATTCGGGCTTTCGCAGAGAGAGTGTCGCTCAACCCCAAGATGTGTGAAATGTGCAGGAGCACATGCGTCAAGCACCTGCACCAAACCCAGGGAGACTCCAGCCACCTGCGCAAACTGCGGTGGGCCCTATCCAGCCAGCTACAGAGTACGTCATAAATTCCCTAAACCTAGGATGGGAAACAAAAATCACACCAGGGCAACACACAACACAAGGACAAATTGGTCCCCTCCCAACCGTCATCCAAGGGAGGCGGCAAATCCAACCGAGATCTCCCCACAGATCATCGCGATTATCACGACACAGCTGGCAATCCATGAGATTGGCGCCAAAAAAATCGCAGCCATAGTAAGCAGTCTGAGAAATCAGACTGCTTAAGTCAAGACAAAACCACAACACGTTAGAAATGTCAATACTCTTACTGTAACTGACGAACACCAAGTGCCGTAAAGAAGAAAGAAGGTAACACCCGGCGACATCAGCAGCAGACAAAGCCAGGACGCAGCCCATAAGCAAACAATCAGCGGGTTCAGCGGACCCTGAAAACCTCAAAGACACAGTTACCTACAGACGAAGGAGCTCATAAAGTGCAAGTGCACGGTGCATTCGCAAGCCAAAACCGTTTCTGTTTCTGTTTTTACGTTTGGAACTGTTAATATCGTAGCATAATTTTGTTTTTAATTGGATTTAGTTAATTATAGCCAAATTTTCTGTCGAAGATCTGTCTTTTTGAGTTGACCTATTACCTCAATTTTTGTTATTTTTACTTTTTAACGTAGTGACGTATAAACTGAAAACTTTTGCAGCGAAGCACTCCTATATATAAGTTTCCCCCGGGAGGGGGGGGGGGAGTAATTGTATAAAAATAATCAATAGTATACTTGCAGTAAAATTTTACAGTACCAAAATTGAATGTTTACATATTTTTTAATAAGACATAGTATTATTCTTCGCTGTAACCATTGTAAATTACAATAAAAGGTGTAATATTTATGAATTTAATGTAACAACGGAATTGCGAAAATTTAAGTACGTTGTCGCTGTATTAATTCCCTAAGAAGTAATTTTGGTTGAAATTAGCCTCAAAGTTTGAGCATCGTTTGAGCTTCAATGCACTGACTTAAAAATAAAGGTAGTTTAGAAGTAATAGTTATTTACAATACTAGTGCTGAAAATTTTATCTTTTTTATCATCTTTATTTTGTATTGTTATATTTATTTTATAAAGTACTTAGTTTATTTGAAAAAAAATGGTTTATTTACCGTAATCTGACAAAAATTTTTCATTTAAAATTGAAGTATCTTTCTTTTGAACTTTTTAAATTAATTCTTTTCTGTTTTATGAATAGAAGAATGGAAGTTAAATTTTATGGTATTTTGAATCGTCCGGGGTTTTAGTAAAGACTTACTCTAATTCGAGTTGTGTTTTTAGTCTTTTTTTTTATGAGTGAGATCGAACGTTAGAGATTGGGATGTAAGTTTTTATGATCAGAGAGAATTAAATAGTAGATGTTTATATGAAATTCAAGAGAAATTTTGCACGATTGTACAAAAGCAATAATTGATATTTATTTTGTTCATAAATTTATATAACTATACTTGACTGAAATTAATTGTGCGATATTATCCGAAATTGGGCTTTCTTTTCCTTTTAAATTTTATTGTTGAAGTATCACATTTCAAATAATTGAGATCTTTAATAATAACGAACGATTTTGTTATCTTTCAGTTATGATGGTATTGCTTTTTATTTATTTAATAAATCTAATGGATCTGTTGCTTATGTGTGCTTATTGTATTTTTTGTAAACTCACTCTTTTCAAAATTCTTTTATAATATTAAACATTTTGGAATCAGACCTATAACCTCGATAATCATATAAAAATATATTTATGTCGAGGTCTGACATAAACAAATTTATTGAATATAAGATTTATTTTGTAGTCTGTCGCAGTAAATTTATAATTTAACATTTTAAAAAATTTTCCAAGCAATTAAACTTGTAAACTTTTACAGAGCTTAATGAATTTGAGCGATGTCTTTCCACATTTAAAATTATTTTATACATATTTCATGTTATTAGTATTAACTTTTGAAATTGTAGAATTGTAGATAAAATTATATTTCATACGAAGTTTTCTTCAATAATAAGGTTTAAATAATTTTCAATGATGCTTTTTGATAAACTCAAAAGTAATTTTTTATATTGCAGATACCGGGTTCGTTCAAAATGTTTTAATTATTTAATTATAATATAAGAATATATTGTGGTGGTATTTTATTTAAAAACTTTTTCAACCTAAAATTACCTCGGCTTGCTTAGCGGATTCGGTAGAGCATAAAACACCCAGTAGCGAATTCCTGTAGGTCACCCCGTCTGTCTTGCGAGCAAATAAAAACTCTTATTTTTGAATAACGAAAAATGTAGGTTTATTCAAAGGAAAATTTTGATAGCGACAAGTCTCGCTTTTAGGCTTTAGTGTGTAATTTGTTCGACCACTGACTTTGAAATTTGTCGGTATGTGTTAAATGTGTAGCTAATAATAAATTTTTATAATGCAATTACAAGTTTTGGTTTTGTTTTATAATAAAATGTTTTTACGATGGAACTTTTTAATTTTCCAATACCTTGTATAGATCTCGAGCGTGGTCGGGTACGCGCCTCGTCTTGTCGATCACCATTAGCTGATGTACGTAGCAAGTATCAGTGAGTGGCACACGTGTTCTAAGTAACAAATTTCAGCAGACAATCAGTGTAGTATTGAATTTCGAACTCAAATTGATTGCAATTTATCAATCTCAAAACTGTTGATCCAATTTTCAATAATATCCAACGTAACCAACTTTAAATCCAACGTAGGTAAGTCAATTTGCATTAGCATCAAAAATTTCAATGGCCATGGCTTCCCACTTTGACCTTCACAATATTGCACTTACAATTTCTTCAAATTTTTATATTTTTTAGCAATTTTCTACTAAAATTGACGATTCTTCACAAATATTCACCTCTACGGCTCCGAAACTAATTTTTACTTAGTTTATAAGTAAAAATTATACTCTTCGCAAATTTCAAGCGCTATGGAAGACCTCGGTTCAACCTCAAGAAAATTTATAGCCCGTAAGTTCTTCAACTTCGTACAGGATGTTGCACAAATTAATGGTATTTTTCTTTTTTCGTAGATCGTTTCCGAAGCACAGCACAAATATCACTCATTCTAAGGTTTATAAAAATTACAATAAAAAATGTGTTGCGGATGTGTTTAAAGTATTAAATTTAGTCTTTTTTTTTCTTTTCTGAATAAATTAGAACTTATTTGCAGTACATAAAACAAATAAAATGACCACGATCCACCACAATATTTTGCAAAGACATTTTATACATTTCTGTCTATGGAATTTTTAGTTTTAATAGATTGGTAATTTTTTGTACTAAACATAAATTTAGCAGATTTGATGTTACTATGAGAAAATTTAGTTTCCTCGACAGTAAAAAAACGCGGTAGATATTATAAAAATTTTATTGGAAAAGCATATTTTTGTACTGAAAATGAAAAAGAAAATAATCCGTTTATGTACCTTAATCATATATCATATAATTGCCAATATCAATCCAAATAAAATAAAATGAATGTCACAAACAAACATTAAAGTTTGACAAATGATTTGATCAGCTAACGGCTATTTTTATTTAAAAAAAGGAAATTGAAAAGTTTGCGTGCACCGTAAGAATTTGCATTTATATTAACAAAATTTGAGATATCGATTAACATTTTGTTGCCAATTATATTTTTAATCATTTGAAAAATGCAAAATGTTTTATTAGCATTATTTTTCAAACGAGTGTTGATGTTAATTTTACCTTGGCGTGGTGGATTGGAGAATTATGGAATCTTAAATTTTTTTGTGAGCCGTGGAAAATTGAAAAGGCAAAAAAGATCTGTGTTGAGCAAATTTGGTGTGCGCGCGTAAGAATTGGGGTTTTAAACAAAAACTAGAGTATATTATTTTAGTTTTTTGCATAAATCCCGAAAATATAAAACACAGTGGCAAGTGAGCTTCATAACGCAAGGTTGTGCGAAATGTACAATATAGTACAATAGAAGAGACAAAATGAATAAAAAAGTGGGTTTAAAACTTCAGGCAGAGCACAAGTTTTTAAAGCTTTATATAAAAGTGTCAGGGGCGAGTTTGAGATAAAAATCACGAAAAAAAGTCAACGCCAGAGCTTATACAATATATGAGTTCCGCACGGCTGCTACTTACAAGGGCTATGATACGTCGTCGATGAACTTCCAGATCTGTCGAGCTATCCTGCGTTTCCGTTTCCCTGTACCCAACTGCTCCCACATTACCCGCAGCTTCTAACGCGAATGACCTGGTGCGTGTTTGGGCAGCGACCTGAATAATTTGAAGCGCTGTGCGGCGTCACAAGTGCAGGAAATAAACATCATCCCAAAGACAAAACAAGCAGAAAACCATGCCTCAAATGAGCTGTACAATCCATAAGCATTTGCGTTTTTCACATTGATTGGTCTATTTTAAATGTGTTTATCACTTGCAGTGCTAATGTTGCTGACGTTTAATTCCTAAAATACCTTCAATTTATTTAAATTAAACGATATTTCTCTTGTGTACGACAACTTATTCATAATGACATAACTGGGAATATAAAAACATTCCTTTCCGAAAGTTACTCTTTATAGCCACTTCTTTTCCTGCGTAATTATGTGCCATATATTTTCGTTTATTATTAACTTATATTACATTTTTGAATTTATCATATTTATCATCTAAAATATTTAACGTCTCCTCGGAAGACAATGGCAAACCACCTAGGTTTATTAGTTCGGAATTATTTGTTAATTTAGGTGAAGAAAGCGATGACGTCGTAAAAAGTAATTAGTCTTAAAGACTAATTTATTGTTGAACTACTAATAATAGAGAAATCGTAGCAGTGCATTTTAACGATTATAATGTAGTTTTACTAGAAAACAAATATGGTACTTTTTCGAATTCTTTACTAATTCACAAGATAATTTTTTGTGATACTGAAATCGCTATTTTAGCGTTAAAAATGTTACTTACTAATTTTCATAATATTATTGTCAGTTTATTGAAGCGAATCAAGTTGAAAGTCCTTTGACAATTTACCTTTTTGGAACTTTGAAGTTATATAAGTTGTGAATTACTTGAGAATAAAATAACTACCTTTATAAATAAACATTGTTATTGTTTATTTTTTGCGTGTTGATTTTAACCCTTTACCCCCACATTTGTATCACCTGTTCTTTTAATAAACTACATTGTTATATAATTTTAATTAATAAAATAATAAAAATTAATTATAGTCAAATCAATTTGGCGTGGGATGCCCAATGTACATATTTAATTTTAATATTCTGGAACATCAAAGCAAATTTTACAAAATACTCGGCAGATAATTATTAACTAAAATGATTTTATTCATTAAATACATATACATAATTTAATTATTCCCGTTCTATGGCAGTCATTCATGCCAGAACAAATATTGCAAATTTCAAAGTTTCAAATTGGAACAAAACTGATACTTACAAAGCCAAATATTTTGAAAATTAATTAAAATTTAATTTTTTTATATTTTAATGAACATTATTTAAGTAGCGTACATGTTTGATATAAATACTTGAAGGAGCGAAGGATAGCGAATTTAATTTATAAAGCTCGCATTAAATAGCAGACACATTATTTGAAATACTGCAAACAATTAAAGTTAAATAATTAATTATTAATACCTCTCTACCTGAATTTAAATAAAACTACATTTTAGGAAAGTTTGTCGTAACATCAATAAAACGATCAAGATGGAAATTACAAAAGGACTATTGTAATTAATTTAATTTTCTATCTGCCGATATTGGATATTCATTCTGTCTATTATATGATTGTAACAAGAATTGTTTATCAAGTTTTAATTATCAATAAATACATTTAAAATTTAATTAATTAAATTATTTACTTACGTGCAATAAGAGGAATTAAATTTTGAAATTTGAAATGTAAAAATTGTCCTAAAATAGGATATAACTACAAAAAAGGTGAAAAGATACTTAGGAAAAATTAGGTGTAGTTAACGCCGTTTACTCTTTATTCTGGGGGGGGGGGGGGAGTTAAGTATTCATTTTATGCTAGTTAGAAACACATTTACTACAATTTTCGTATTGTTTAAATCTGGTTAATAAATTTGTTCATGAGCAAGATCACGTCAAGTGGACCCCCTATTTTCCACTTGTTCATCGAATTTTGATATTAGTATTTTTTCATGAAGTGGTCACTATCAACAATTAATTCCCAAAACAGTTAAAAAAAATCGATTATTAAAAAATTATTAGGGATATTTTAATGAAACTTTCAGAATTTATAGTTCAATACCTGTATTTGAATGAAATATGTAAGAGTTCAAATTATTTATATATTTTCATATTGTTAATTAACTTTTAAGTTAACAAATGAAAATTTAAATAACTTCTCCTTCAAAAAACAAAATTTTTTTTCTCTATATTTCGCATTGAACATTTAAGTAACGAAATCCGCAAAAAAATTTGACTTCTCGTGATTAGATTAAGGAAAAAAAATTTATTTATGACGGGCGGTGAGCGCTGTCGGTACAATGGGCTGCCGCGCGTCATTGACTTACCTTTAGATCTACGCAGTAATTACAAATAAAAAGCAATACTTTATCTTTTAAATGAAAATATATTTGTATTTAAACACTTTATTTATAATAATTATAACATATTTGGAAAAAAGCTTGCACTCGAGTAATATATTATCTCAAAAGTCTGCGTTTTTTAAATCTGCCATTATCAAGTGCAATTTAAACCCAAGAAAACACGCCATAGGTGGGGCTAATCTTATGAAAACAGTCAATCAAAAAATTGAAACTGGATATTTACCCGAAATTTAAAAGTATTCATAAAAATTAATGTTTCTATTAGTACTTAATTTCTTATAATTATTTTTTTAAATCATAAAATATTGTTACGAAAGAACGTCTAATTATATTTGATGACTAATGTATGACGTCATGTATAATGAGTCATGCATGATAACAGTATTAGTCATTCAAATATGGCTGAATTTACGATCTAGAAAACGTAAAGAAGTGACTAGAAATTCCTGGAGAGTTATAGAATTTTCTGTAAGGCTGCAGTGCGATTTCTAGTGACAATCAATTCCACCACATTTCTGCGACGTGCAACAAAGCTAGAGATGTGCTAGCATTCCTCCAACCTTTTCTCAGATTTTCTAGTCACCTAAACAGTAAAAATAAACATCAGGCCTATCCTGACGTATGCAGCTCCCGCTTGGGCACACGCGGCCAAAACTCATATGAGAAAAATTGCAATAATTGCCATTGCAATAAGGCGAGCAATGAAGGCCCCATTCTTCGTCTCAAACACCAAGATCCAGGAAGATTCCGGCGTGGAACCTATCCTCGAATTTATCCGCCGTACCACGGCTAAATTATACGACGATCTGGCTGATTCTGACAACCCTCTAATCAAAGGACTAGGTACGTACGAACTCGGAGATTATAGGAGAGTCAGTGTAAAATAATTTTTATCAACCGATATATTTGACTATAATAAATTGCAACCTAACCCACCTTTCTTTCAGCTATTTGCAGCAGTAAGTCAGCTGGGTAGCTAAAACAGTTACTAGCCACTTTTTATCACTCATTTTTTTTTCTTTCTTTTTTCTTTTCTTTTCCCTTCTATTATTATTATTTTACAAGGCAAGGACCTTGCGCAATAGGGCGATACAATTTCCCCTACGGTGCAAAGCCAAGCCAAAACCAAGCGTGTCTTAGGACACACCCTCCGCAACTGATTAATTTGGTACCGTGAAAGAGAGGAAGGCCGGAGTGCCGGCTACGGCTCTAATCGGACTCGTCGCACCGACTTCCTTCTAAGTCCAGGTAACGCAAAGATGAGTGCGCCGCCGGCAGCGCGCTCGGCGTGGATGCTCTTGCTCTAGAGACTGATCCTCTTGCGACCAAGAACCAAGACCTCGCCTCACCTACGACACGCCTCTCTGCCTCTGCCTCGACATGAACCATGCTAACAAGGCAATTCTTCTGGCCACATCTTGCCATCGGCGATCTTCTAGATGGGATTCCACGGAAACCCCATCGAATTTTCTAACCCGCCGACAGTCTTGATGCGGCTCTAATCGTATCTAAAGTCGGCGGATCCCACGGAGGACGGTAGTGTGCAAATTTCTCTACCCGATGCCTTCAGGTGCAAAACACCAGTCATTTTGAAAGAAGTATAGGCACTCGCCCCGGTATTCCACAAAGGCTATTTATGACTTAGACTTAGACAATCAATTCCAGTTTAAACGCGCGAGTATTAACATAAATCAAGTGAGCATAAATAGTGAAGTGATAAACGATATACCGAGTGTTTAAATAAATCCGGACTTAGTGTTAAATAAATTATAGTGTAAATTAGTGTTAGTGTTAATCTTAGTTATTGTTATAAACCGTATTTGTAAATATTTGTATTAGCCTTTTTAGAAATAAATAAACGTTTTAATTTTCGTTACAATATATAAGAAACTTTGTCTTTCTGTTCGTAACGTACCTTCGGTTGATTCATTTTAAGTTAAAAACCTATAAAAATTGAAAGGTTGTTCCGAATCAGTGCGGCCTTCAGGCCGCACAACTTGGTGCATTGAATTGCCCACCAATTAAATTTGATCATATTCGCATATTTTATATAATATTACGTTAGGATAAAAGTTAAGTTAGGGTCAGCTGTGTAAAGCTGAGATTAAAATTAATCTAACTCAGCCTTTGGCGTTGTGATTTTATAAGCATTTAATTATTTAATTTTAATCCAAGCTTTATACAACTCACCCTAACTTAATTTTTAACCTAACTTAATATACTATAAAATATGCGAATTTGGTCGAAATTAATTGATGTGGTACTTAATGGAGCACATGATTCCTCATAATTAGAGACCGGATTATATGCATTTGCATATTTTGGTTATTTTTTTAGGATATTGCATATTTCGACTGAAATCTACTGACCGTGCATATTTGGGCATATTTTCTAGAATTAAAAAAAGAAATGCATAAGATCCTGCTCTGACAATTTAACATAGCTAAATTTGGTGGTACCAACAAATTAAATTTTGGGTTGGCAATGCAAGATCATTACCTACCTAAAAATATTAAGTATTAAATATAAACATTACTCTATTGCTGTGATTTTTGTAGGCAATACAAATTTGTAGGGTATAATTAAATTTGAATATTATTTTTACGTTATTATTTAATACGTTACGTATTTGCACGTTAACTGCTTATTCACAAAAAACTAAAAACTGTCAAATCTTCCAAAACTTTTTTTAGTTATCACTTCCACTTAATCAAATAACTTTTCAATCAAATTTATTATATCGGGGAATATAAACACTCATATACCCATCGCATACGCACAGCGGCGTCCCACCTGGCTGGTTGCCCTCTCTCTCCTTTCCTTCGTCCGTTACCAACATAATTATTTACAACATTTTTATAACGCCACAAAATTTTAAATCAAAACAAAACAAACTTTAAAATAATTTACAAAATAAATAAAATAAGGATTTTACGGTTTCAAAACACGACAATATAATGTAATGATGTAAATATTGCGATATTGAGTTACATTTAGCTATACATACATTTACCTATAGTCTATACTGTAATTCATTATTATACGAGTATACTGTTTATTTATATTTCATAGCAATGTTATTTAGTTCAATCTTGATTTGAAATAGTATCTATCACATAACAAAGCAACGCTATAAATACAAAGCAATGATACTGCTTTGAAATTCGAAATAGAGTGTTTAAATTCCACGATTTCAGTAAGCTTTGATCATTTTTCCAAGTTTACCAATGTTTATGTTCTTTCTTTCATTTAATTTAATAGCTGTTAAATGTCTAGATAATTTAGAATATAATACAAAATTTTAATTTTAAATACAAAATTTAATTTTATTGGCTAATTAGAAAGTCTCGCGTCTGAAAATCCCGCATGACGGTTTTCTTTATAAACTTGCCCGAGACTTCCTCAATAAAATTACGTCTAAGGTTCTAAGACCATAAAATTTATGGTTTCTTTGAACCACCCCAATAAGTTCAAGTTGCTTTCCACACTAAAAAAAAGTAAAAGTACTTATTACAAATAAAAATTGTAACATTTGTTATTAAACCTGAGAGAAAGTACTTCGAATTAAAAAAATTAGCCCTTGTGAATTTAATGTAAGAAACACTTTCATTAACATACAACCACTTGTTCCTCGAGCGAGTGCAAGGGGAGTTCATATTGTGATGAGGTAAACTGCTTCCCTTTTAAGGTAGAAATTTGTAACTTAAAAAAACCGACAAGAAAGAATATTGAGATCAATAGCAGTATTTTTATTATTTTTTTATTATCGTTAATTAATTTTTTTAATTAATTGCTCTTAAGGTTGCTTTACGTATCTTTTGATATTCTTTTAACAATAGAGAATAAAATATAATAAAGAAAATTCGGTTTACTTTTGTGGTTGAAGTTTTTTAAAAGAAAAAAGTTTTTCCTTCTACTTTGCATTTTATTAATTTGAAATATAAATAAAAATATACCAACTTTGTATTCTGTCTTGTGGATATGATATTTAATATATTTAATTTAAAAAATGTGTCGATATTATTTTTTTTATACGATTGCTAAAATTTTATTTTTTAAGCAATAATACATACTATATAGTTAAATAGTGAAGACTCTTAATCGATCCTTGAACAGATGTGCGTTTTGCGCAAGGATGACAAATTCGGTTACAAATAATAATAAAAATTGAAAAATATAAAATATGAATTTTTGCGTGTTTGAATTTCTGTGTCCATTATCCATAAAATGTCATGATGAAGTAGTCAAACGTGCAACGATTTCAAACTTAACAACATTTGAACCGGAATGTTTTATGCAGCACAGCCTCACGCAGACAAATCCCGGATTTTAAGAATCAAATCACGTTTACAGGAATTAGCAACGATGGAGTTAAGCCTTCGAACAAGAAAGCCTAAGAATTTCATAGAATATCGATAATTATCTCGTAGTTTAGTGAAATACCCTCTTATACTATGTATATTGATTTATTTGCCTTATTCAGCCCTTTTCATTTGTGTGTACAAAGGTTAACAGGGAAAAATTCGAGGACACAATGTGTAAATAAAATTTAGATTTTCACAGTGCGCTACATTTGCGTAGATGCTTTGCTAATTGTTTGCATGTTTTTGGTTGATTAAAAACAACCCCAAAGTTTGGTGAGCTTGCACTTTAATTATTAATTTAAATTAACCCGTTTTACACCTTTCAAACGGGAAATTCTGCCAAGCCACAATTGGATAAACTATTTAAATCATTTACTTTAACAGATATCTGAAAATTGTTCTAGTAAGGATTTAAATTTTAAAATAACATTGCAAATATTCTAATAAGTATGTGAATAGGAACAGCATTCCAAAGATTGACAATCATTTTTAAATTTCAAAACTTAATTTAATTAACATGCAAACATTTTCAGTTAATTTAAAAATTAAATTAAATTTAAAAAAAAGAAAACTGGAATATTAATGGCTCCCACCGAAGGACGATGTTTTACTCTGAGTCCGAGCTAAACACCGCAATATATGCGGCGGACAGTCAATAAAAACAAGATCCCATCTATGGTTAATAATCATTGAAATGATGGATTTGCTAGGCGCCAGGTGAAATTAATAAAACAAAAAAATTATATTTATATATTTTTATTTAACAAAACAGTAAAAGAAAGAAATTTACAACTTCAAAATATTCTGAAAAGAGTTCAAAAATGGGATTACTCTAAAAGCGTAAGTGTAAAGCTCACGTTTCATTTTCACTTTGTTACTTGTATGTTTGCAGATCTTATTATACATAAGAGTTCAACTTTGTCGATATAGGACACAATTGGAAATACAAGTATTCTTAAAGAAATTTGAACTAAATTTAATGGAACATTTATTGTGTTGAAAAGACATCAGTTACAAGGTTATAACCACCATTATTATTGTTAAATAATACTGCCTCTTTTTATCGCATGCTTCTTGACATACTGCTAAATTGACATGCTAAATTGCTGTTGCGTTTGTGGGTTCGATCCCGGACGAAGCATACCTCCTGGCTATTTCGTATTAAATTCCTAAATACTACTTAATCTTGAACTGACGAAGCCTGAAGTGCTTCTCTGCATATAAAGAACTTTGATGCCCCCCCCCCCCCCGTGAGAGTCTGTCTAAAACAAAAAAATAACTGATTAGTTTTCATTACTTTCTATGAAGATTTTTTTTAGGCTTTCTTGTTGTAAAAATAAATTTAAAGCCGCTCGATGCCGGACTTTTCCTAAATATTACAATAAAACTATAAACCTAGATATTTACAAAAACATATGGGCGAACGTTAAAATTTAATTTAGGACATCACTTTTAAAATTTACGACAATTTACGGCACGCTTTTATAAAGGGCGTAGGCGGCCGCAGTTGGCATAAAATCGTGCAACTGTTGACATCATACCATAAACTTTAATTTAAAAACAATTCCTATCATTTCAACTTTGAATATTTTTGGGTACGTTTTTACCAAATTTCTTAACCCAGACTACAGAGCATTATAACTACCTTTGAAATTAACCAATACAGTATGAGCATTTAATTTTTACGGTCTGTGGATTTTAAAATTCCGAAACCTGATTATTGTACTTTTTCCAGCTACAACATATAGATTTTATATTTATTCTAAAAATAAATATTTTCAAACCGGGGGGTCTGGGGGGTATGGAATACCCCCCAGTACCTCACCAATAAATTGTATTTAAATGAAAAATTCTAATATTTACTAACCAAATTAAACGTTAAAATATAATAACTGATAAAAATCATAGTTTACAAAAATCCAATCACGTGTAATTTACAGCTTTTGAAATTACAAAAGAATTAAAAAAAAGAACAAAATGAAATTATGTTTATAAATTATAATTTTATTAGAATGTTTTAAAATTAGAGATACAACAGATACAACATATAGATTTTATATTTGTTCTAAAAATAAAGATGTCAAACCCGGGGGGGGGGGGAATATGGAATACCCCCCCAAGTACCTCACCAATAATTTTTGTTTGAAAGAAAAAATCTTATATTTAGTAAATAAATAAATAATTAAAATTAAAATAAATAAGTAAATAATTTAGTAAATAAATAGCAGTAAGTGTGGCGAAAGCATGCGAAGATGGTTTTGTGAGCGGGAAACCGCGGTTTCAGGCCTGGTTGCGCCGAATACACTGCTGTGAATTTTTTTCTAATTAATTTCTGTAGTACTGATTGTTGTAAAACGGTTTATCCGTAAATAAATTATATTATTATTATAAAAAAACGTTAAAAAATAATAACCGATGAAAATCTACAGCTTTTGAAATTACAAAAAAATTTAAAAAAAATGAAATTTTGTTTATAAATTATAATTTTCTTAAAATTCTGGAACCTAATTATTGTACTTTCTCCAGCTATAACATATTGTAATGATATTTTTTTTACAGTGCGTGGCAAACTGCAAAATAACACCATCAATCTCTACGGCCTCCAAGTCGGTTCGCTAAGACTTCTCGGGGGTGGGTTCAAAATTCCAAAAGATTTCCAATAAACGAAATCCAATTTATCTGGGTGCCAAATTAGATGTAATGCTCAAATCGAGCTCCACGTATGGGCGCAAAAAAAATAACTTTCAAAATAAAATAAAAATTCTTTTAATCCAAACAAATAATTTCTCCAAAAATCATAATCCAATTTAATCCAATATAAGTAAATAATTAATTCTTCAAAAACCAATCTTTGTATCGTAAATAAATTCAAATACAATTTACTGTTAAATTTTTAAATGGGCTCGCACGTTTAATTTTATGCGTATCCAAAACGCCTTGTTATCACCATCTGGCCTTCGCTCGTACAAATGCAAATTTAACTTTTAATTCTTCCAATGCTAAACCAATTTCAACCTTAAATAATTCAGATCCAATTTTTGTTTTAATTGCTCTTTCCAAATTTTACCAAATCCATTAAATCAATCCAAACTACTAATTCAACTCAACTACCGCTCGGTAGCAACGCATCAAAAATTTCCAATTCCAATTATCAAAAATTATCATCCAAAAATTACGCAACAATGCAACCGCATCAAAATCATTTATTCAAATCAAAATCAAAATTCAGTACTCACAAATATAATTTACAATTTTAAACTTATATCAAAAATCTCAAAAACTGCCTCGAGCAAACATGGCACAAGATGCTCGAGGTGGCCGCTTTCGGCGAAAGGCAAAAATCCTAGTCCGTTCGTCCCCACCTGTCTGGTTCTACAGTCTTACAACTTAAAATTATTTAAAAACAAAATTTTTATTTAAAATGTACGGGTAGGTGGAAATCCTCTTTTTCACCACAATATAGATTTTATATATTTGTTCTAAAAATAAATATTTTAAAACCGGGGGGCCTGGAGGGTATGAAATTGATGATATGGATACCTCCCAATATGGAACCCCCCCCCCCAGTACCTCACCAATAAATTTTGTTTGAAAGAAAAAATCTTATATTTAGTAACTAAATAAAACGTTAAAAAATAATAACTGATAAAAATCATGGTTTACAGAAATCAAATCGCCTATACAGATTTTGAAATTGCAAAAGAATTTTAAAAAATAAAACAAAATAAAATTTTGTTTATAAATTATAATTATTTCCTTAAAACATTTTAAAATTCCGGAACCTGATTATTGTACTTTAATCAGTTTAATTGAAGCTTTCGAGAGATAGCACGTGGTCATAGCCCAGAAAATATTGATTTTTAGGTAAAAATGGATTAGCGATTTTTTTAAAGAGCGTAAATTAATCTACTAACTAGATATAAACCTTTTATTGTCTAAAATTAACGACTTTCGAGTTATAAATTAAAATAAGTAGAACAATGTTGAAAAATTAAAAAACCCAATTCAAAACCCTGTATTTTTTAAACAAAACATTTTACAAAAATTTTGATGCCCCATTTTGGATAGGAAATTGAATGAACTACAACTTCTGTCTAGTAAAAATTTTTGAAAAATCAATCTCTTTTACAGTAAATCAGAAAATAATAAACCTAGGCAGTATGAAACAAAAAATAGATTTTATATTTGTTCTAAAAACAAACACGTTCAATCCGGGGGGTCTGGGGGGTATGGAATACCCCCCAGTACCTCATCAATAAATTATGTTTGAAATAAAAATTCTTATATTTGGTAACCAAATAAAACGTTAAAAAATAATAACTGATAAAATATCATGGTTTACAAAAATCTGATCTCTAATTAGCAGCTTTTGAAATCATAAAAAAACAAAATAAAATTTGCGCTTCTAAGACAAAAATCAATAAACGTCAAAAATTTCAGATCGGATTGCAAAATCAACTACAATTGCAAATTTTAAGCGTATAGAGTACAGAGTGTTATCGAATAAATAATGTAACAATTTCAAAATAACCTTTAAGATGTAGAAAAACGATGTTATAAATTTATAAGGTAGCGAAGCTGACTTTTCGCATTTTACAATTTCGCTTAAGGGCCGTGCTCACTCGCTTTATATTGTCAGAGTGATAGCGGTTCGTGATCTTCCGTTAGCTATTTCTTATTCTATTTAACAATTGTTTATTTTTATGGGGTGCAATGCAAACATTAAACCGAGTACAATAAATGCGATGTATAAAAATAACACACCAAGGCTCAATTTATCAATCTTCAGTTATTTTTAGCCAAAGGATAATTTCCATCCTTTGGCTAGAGATAACTGAAGATTAATAAATTGAACTTTAGTGCACGACAACCTGCACTATCAAATTCCGATTGTACTAGGTAAGTTAAAATTAATTTTATTTTACTTGGATTATTGTATTAATCGCTCGTTTGGTATTTTAAACTATAAAGTAAAAGCTTAATTTAATTTTAAAATTAATCAAACCTACTGTGGTTTACAAGCCAACGGAATAACATTTAAGTCTGTGTAAATAGCCATAAAGCGTTTCAAATTCAATCACCACAACAATTTTGAGTTATGAAATAGGTGGACTTAAAAAATTTAATTAAATTTGAATCCATCACGCAAATTCATACGCGCAACAAATTCTGCGAAATTAAATTTTGTGAAATTATCCAAACCTTTTTAATATTGGGTGATGCACACCAAAGTTAATTGAAAACAATTTATTTGTACTTGATTTGATCGACTCGAAAATATGAAATTACATTGAAACCGGACATCATTAAAGTTCCGAGGCTAAAGCAAGCAAACATTTACTACACGAAAGGGGATGGAACCCTTTCTTACACCAGATAAATTGTTTTCCTTTGAGCAGATGCTCACTTACATTAATCAACCGCACTAATTTATACTTGAATATTATAGTATACAATTTTTCCTAAATGTTCATAATTTATAATAGGAGATACAATAAAAGAGTAAAAACGAAACATTATTTGGACCCAATAACATTTTTATTTATAACTTATAACTGGCTAGTGTACCTACTACTTTATAACAACTTGATTGAATTATCTTACAAGGTCTGGCAAAAGTTTTCGCACGTAACAATGAGATACAATAATGAAGTTTCTCCGTTGGAGAATTTCTATAAAAGCAATTTTATAAAGTGTACATAATATTTCACCAAAATTTCATCTTCCAATTGCAATCTAATAGACAGTTTCAAAAAACCGTAAGGCCGACGAATTTATCTAAAACTTTAATGGGATACTGCATTATTGCTTAATTTTTTCTTCTAACTCGGAAACCCCAAACTTAATTATTAATATTAACCACATAAGCACGCAACGCAGTATAATTATTTCATAAAATAAAAAAGATGTATCCACTTAAACATAATTTCCACAAAAGAAAAACAGCATTACCTGACACGAGGCAATATCACTGAAACGTCGATTTTTGCAGTTTCATCAATTAAGAAAGTATTTAAAAAAAAAATTAATTTAACTTCCTAAACCAATCTAAACTTCCCATTGAATTCCTTGTGTCAGTCTTTCAAACGCAATTACTCTTGTAAGTTCACTGGACTTAAATGAATAATTAATTGCCTAAGTTTTAGAAGTAAAACAAGTACCGACCAACAACTACACAATTTGGGTTATCGATCAAATTAAAATACTTAATTTAAATTTAGAGATTTCCATCACCATTTTACATCTATTTACTTTATATTTTAGTTATACGTTTAAATTATACATAATATGTAACCTAACAGAAACGTTAAAATAATAAATACGTTATAGAAATTTAAAATAAAAATTAGTAATGCGATATAAGCCCTTATATCAAGATTATTTTCGGTCTTCAGTCACATATAACTAGAAACAACCGAAAAATAATAAGGACAGGAAAATATATTCAAAATAAATTAAAAAATTAATATGAATTGAATATGACTTACCAAATAACTAATCTAAACGATGTCACGTGCGTAAATAAATTTTTGAACGTTAAATAAATAGAAAGATTCTAAACCGGCGCTGCCGATATTTGAAGTCGACCGCACCTGATTTAAAAAGTACAATTTGCAAAATATAATGAAATTTTTCAACGCTTTTGCACCCAAAAATCAACTTCACCATAAATTTTAAGTAATTTTTTGTGGTAATTAGTATGTCATAGTAATTATGTATTGTTAATATGTATTGTTACGTAATTACAACAAAAATCTACTTGAAATTCATTTTTAAGTTAAATTATACATGTATTCAAAAATAATTAAAAGTTTCAAAATGTTTACTCTTTCCTGGAAAGGTTATAAATTAATTTTGTAAAAGCATTTAAATGGCACGAAATATTTAATTCACTTAAATTTAAATATAACAATATTACATAAATAAATAGATTATAAATTTTAAATTATAAAACAACAATAATGAAAAAACATTAAATTATCACAACAAAAATATTAGTAAAAATTACAATTTAAATATAAACTTACCCCGACGCTGCAATTATTGTCACATGCTTTAAATACAACCTATTCCGCCGATTTCAAAAATTGTTTAAAATATATCTTTTCTTTTTCGGGTTTACTTGGTATTCTATTATATTCCATCTTATTGATGTGTGATCTGCAGTTCTCTATGTTTAGTTGAGAAAAAATATTAAATAAATAATTTAAAAAGACCTTTGTAGATTGTAAAAAGGAGGTACTGTCACGTCTGGCTATCTTTTCTTGAACAATTACTTACAGCAATATTACTTTTTGTGTGTAATTAGCCCGATAGTGGAGTTTAGACTACCAAGATTAAATTACCAGATGAGACTTTTAGAAAAATAACAAACTAATGTTGCAAACGATGGCACATAATCCCAAAGCTGTGGGATTTATTTAGTTCCTTGTTAATTTTAGTAAGTATTCGTTAATAATATTGTTGGAATATCAAATCTTTTTGTAGAAATGCTTACTATAAATCATAAAAAGTAAATTATTTGGTAAGCTAAACATTATGACTTGCTCCTTGCTTTTAAAATACAAAGTACACAGAGTAATAAGTGCTAAGAACTAAGCGTCTTATTCGACATCAACTAAAGATTTCATGCACACAGTAAATAAAGTGCATGTAAAGCTCTTAAACTTTGAGGGTTTACTTTACTCAATTGTGAAAACTTTATAAACTTATTTATGCACATAAATACTTAACGGAGATTATTGAAAACCGATGAAAGGTTTTTTACCTGAATGTAACTTTAGGTTTCTAAACAAACTTGTTTAGCTATTAAATAGCTTTTAAAACTAGAATAGTACACACATGAAAACATTAGTTTCAAATTAACTAAAATGGAATTACATTAAATCGCATTTGTGGCGAAATCTATGTATTGGATTCGTACAACGTAACTGTTCTGCAAACCGCTACACAGTATCACAAGAGAGAGGCACAAATGCCGGTTAATCGAATAATATTATGACTTTTACTACGATAAGGTATAAATGCAATTCTAGCTTATTTTTAAACTTGCATTTGTTCAAAATAACTTTTATATAGGTTTTAAAGGTTTTGAAAAACAATTTTCATTACAATAGCCTTCACTGAAGATATGCGTCTAAGTTTCTATTAAATATAGAAGTTCACTTTATAAAATAAACCGACTTGAAAACATCTCATTTAACCAGCAGTGTTTGTAGGTTCATATCATTGTGAAAGAAATGCGTTATTGTTAGTAATAATATAGATAATACTTTAGAATTTCATGATTATGTATTGCCGTGTTTCGAAAGGCAAAAAACCACAATTTTATTATTTTGTAAATTATTTTCAAGTTGTGTTAGTATTATTTGTTTATAACATTGTACATATTGTATAAGGTTTGTTAAGTTTTGCTATATAAAAATAAGAGTGGGAAAAGCGTAGAAAGAGTGAGACTTAAAAAGTCAGGGGTAGGTCGATACAAGTAGACTAAGATGGACGCTTTGGCGTCAGGCGGATGAAACACCATACCCGCAATAATTTAATTGTTAATTGTTTTTGAAAATAAATAAGTTGAGTTAATGTTTTTTTTTGCCTTAATTATTAAAGTAAATTGACAAAATTAAAAGTGAAGAATTGACGATACTTTTAGTTAATGTGCAAAAATACGTCGCAGAAAGTTTGTTTAACCAGGCGTACTGAAGCCAGCTGCAAGATACCATGTGCGCTCCAATACGACATTCAAGGTAAAACAAAATTTGAGCAATTTAAGTTTACAAAATAAAAAAATTTGAGGAGTCTCAATGCTAATTAATGGATGCCCAGCTATAAAGCGAAAATTTTTGGATTAAACAAATTTAAAAGCTTTGTATTGGGAATTTACATTAACTAAACGCCACCATACGTTTAAAATATTAACTACGTTAGGCGGTATAACCCAATATATTTTACATAAGTTTCTTATGTTTCTTTTGGTAGATATGTGTGCTTTTTGCTGTTGTTGGTATATTGCAGTAATTACACAGGAATAATGTGTTAACATGTGTACGTTTCTAATACAAAACAAATCATGTTATACCGCCTAACGAAGCTATTTTGCCACAATGGTGGCGCCCTCATCGGTAAAGTAAAATCCCAATAGCTCGGGTCATTGCAGTATATTATAATTTATTACGGTAATTATTCAGCAATAGCATAAAATACGCTTTTGTTTAATTTATCTTGTTATTTCCATTAATATAGCATTTTAATAAAACATTCTCTAGTAGTGTGCTAATCTTGCTAATGATCTAACTTGATCCGTTAGAACTTCGTAACCTGTCGATTTTGAGCTTTATACCACATTGCTGGTCAAAACCGACTAAAGTTCTTATAATTTTCTGTTTTATTGTGTCAGAAACTTATATACAATAGATTATATTAGATTGGGTTAAATTTTTATTATTATGTAATTTATTTCAAAATTCTACAGAAGTTTAAATATAATCGGAGTTATTTTAAATTAGATTTTATTAATTGTAGCAAAATTTAATTTAAAAACTTTGTAGATCAGTAATTTTCGAGTTCTGGGTACTTTAGGGATTTTTTTATTGCCAATCAAATACAACTATTCAGTTTTTCAATTTTTATATTTTACATTCTAGATTTGATGTTTAAGTTCTTCAATCTCTGGTTCAAACCCAAGTAGAGCAAAACTTTATTCAAACCATCCAACAAACCAAACAAGGTAATTTGCCTTAAAAATCCATCATGAAGTATCAAGGGTAATTTTCTACTGTCGATGTAACGCTACTGTATAATTTACACCCTCGACTACCGTAATAATTTAATTGTTGTATTCTATTACAATTTTAATTATATTTTATTATAGCGGCCTCGTAACACTTGACTTCCTTGCTATTCAATTCCACACGAAGTGATCGTTTCTTACAATTTAAACTCAAAACAGCTCCAAGTCAATGTTTGTCTCATAAACACAAAATAGTGAAAAAAAATCGTGAAACTATGAAGTCGTGCGGCATGTAGAAAGATGAAACTTGATTGTCTAGTTTGTGCGGCCTAAAGGCCGCATCGACTATTCGATAAACAAAATAAAATAAATATAAATGGGATTTATTATTATTATGCACAGATAATATTTCTTTTCATCATTATGAAACCACACTAAGAAACAAATTTGTATGAAATTTAGAAGTAGTCGACAAAACTTAACTTATAATATTTACCTATTAACCTGCTCTACAATGCGCATCTACAAATTAAGAAGGAGAACACCTTGGGAGCTGATGCTAAAATTTCCACCGAAGATATTATAGGTACGATTAAAATTCTAACATTAACATGAAGCGAATAAACTATGAGCGAATTCTATATTGTCGTGTTTCGAAACACAAAAAAACCACAAATTGATTTATTTTGTAGGTAATTTTTAAAATACAATTTTATAATTTATTTATTTAAAAACATTGTACATTGTATAAAATTGGTTGTTAAGTTTTGATGTAAATAAAGGTGGGAGAAGTAAGAGAGAGTACGGCGAGTAGGTCGATGCAAGGAGAGTGAGGCTCCGGCCTAGGTGCCAGGCGGATAAAACACCATTCCGCAATAATAAAAATTGTAATTGTTTGAGAATAAATAAGTTAAAATAAATTGAGTTGAGTTTTTGTTTTAATTTAATTAAAGTGAAGTGTAAATAAAACTGAAGGAAACCAACATTTGTGAAAAGTTTAGCCAACGTGCAAAGGTGCATGGCAACAAATTTGAGGCCAGCTGGGATCCCAGGTGCGTTCCAACAATACAACGCAAACTAACAAAAGTGAGCATTTAATTTACAATTTACAATTTTTATTTTGAAGAGTCTCTTGCTACACACAAAAAAATGAATGCCCAATTTTTTGGATTGCTCGGGCTTGCTAAGCTCGGGACATCTCAATATATTGACAAATTTAAAAAATAATCGATTTTAAAGTTTCAATTTTTGGCATTGAAAGCCCAAAAGCAATTCATTTGGTGAGCGGTACGTGTGCTCTAGGTAAATACGGGCAGGATTATGTCTTAGTAGGAAGAATCGCCCTTAGTTGACTGTTGGCAATGCAACTGTTAATATCGCTTAAAAATTTATTTTAAATAAGAATTTGTTAATTGTAGCAGAATTTAACTTAGAAACAAAGATCTGTGTCTTTGTAGATCTGTAGTTTTTATGTTCTGTTGGGCGGAACTAATCTTATAGTATCAGCCAATACAGTTTCTAATTACAGTTCCAATACAGTTACAATTCCTAATTTAACTAATTTTTAGATAATTTATTGAGTTAGAAAATTTTTAATTTGTCATCTATTTTCGAATACCTTAACCGAAAAACAACAAAAAGCCATAATAACCAATTTGTTGCTATACTTGACGTTGAGGTCAACGACGTTTGCACCAAGGTATTTACTAGGATTTATTCTCCATAGATCTTCACTATTTAAACCGGTTCAAATCTATCTAGCCACTGATTCGACAAAAAATAATAAGGCCGACAGATGCCGCTGCCAGCAGCATTCCCCATGACTATGAGTACTGCAATCGGCGTACCTTAACCAACCAAACCAGACAGAATACCACCAATAATCAGCAAGGATACCAAGAAAATCCACAATGCCAAGATTAAGTACAAAAGTGTTTGTAGTGTTTCCGATGGCGTCAAAATCAGCTCTGCCACTCCGGACAATTACAAAGCACTAAACGACCAAAACGTGGTTGTTCGGGGCATCCATCAAACTATCAACACCAAACTCATCAAGGACGTCGACCACATCGCTCGGATATTCCGAGGTCGTAACAGGAAGCTCCTTACATTTAAGGATCACGCTTTGCAGTGCTAAACAAAGTTCAAATAATATAAACACTAAGCGCCATTTTGATAGCCACTACGTCATATAAACTATTAGCGGCAACCTAAACAATACAACAACTTGATTGAAATCGGTAATACCAGCATTGTGGAAGAAGTCGATCATAACGCCTATCGCTAAAAATAAAAAATAAAATGTGGTGTCGTGGGACACCAGATTGGAACGAAGTACCTTATTACATAAATATTAATTTCAAGTTCTAGTCGAGGTAAAAAATAAATAATTATTTGGATATAAATATTTTATTATGATTTTTTTATCGATAAAAATCAAAAACTACTTTACAAAATTGCCAAATAGCGATTTCAGCATGTGTCAAAGTCAATGTAAATCCGCAATCATCGCGATCATCTTCGAATCATCTTTGAAAAATCTTCGATTTTTTTTTAATTTTGGGGATTTTATTTTTTGGCTGAAAATTTTTAAAATTATTAAATTATATTTTTTTAAATTATTCGTATAGGTTTAACAATTTTAACGCGTTCTTATTTCGCAATACGCAAAGTGTAGCTTATATAGCGTATCACTATCAATTATAACAATACCCATTGTGACGTAGAGCGAAGGGCTCCTGCTACACATTTTAGCCGAGGGATCGAATCCCGGTGAAGGCAACTTTTTTTCTAGAGAAATTTGCAAACCTATGACTCGTGGTTTCCAAATATGTACTAATGCTGAGCAGATGTTCCACTTTTGACCACCAGATGGTATAATTTATTATCAAACGATATAAAAATCTTACGCATTTTCGTTACGGACGTTTTTTTCCGATTAGGGTACCCCCTTCGCATCCTCCCATAAGGAACTTCGTTCCAATAATGCCACTAAATTTACTGATCTTCGGCCAATTAGTGTGTTGCCTGCCCTTTCAAAAGTATTTAAGTCCGTTTTTCACATTGAGTGTAATAGAATTTTGCCTGATATTCAATCTGGTTTTCGCTCTGGTTATAGTACTGCAACAGCGTTGAGTAAGTTTACTAATGATATCGCCAGGAATATTGACGATTCAAAGGTAACAATTGTGGCTTTCTTGGACTACAGTAAGGCTTTCGATGTGATTAATCACGAGTTACTCCTTTCTAAGTTGCTGTATTACGGTTGTGCCGGCTCGGCCATTGTTCTTTTGCGGAATTATTTGACTGGTCGAACTCAGAGGGTCAGACTGAATGGATGTTTGTCCGGTGAGCTTGCCATAACCAGTGGCGTGCCGCAGGGTAGCATTCTGGGTCCGCTTCTCTTTGCCATTTTTACTGCTGATCTTCCCAGCGTTCTTTCTTCCGACTGCGGTGTACACTTGTATGCTGATGACTCTCGAGTATATCTCTCTAACAAACCAACCTTAGTTGACAGTGTTGCTTAATCTTTGAATAATAACTTAACTTCTATTAAGCTCTGGTCTGGCGACAATGGGTTAATCCTTAACCCCAATAAAACGGTTTGTTTACGTGTGGGAAGTACATACTGCTGTACTCTAGCCGACAGCACTCGATCTCTTGACGTTGAACTTGATGGCTCCGTACTGGAGTTTAGTGAGTATGTTAGGAATCTTGGCGTAATTTGCGACAGTAACTTGTGTTTTGGGGCGCACGTTGTTAAGATTTGTGGTATAGGATACTACAAACTGAAATCCTTATACAGGTACAAATATCTTCTTCCCCCGACGATTAAGTTGCAGCTGGTGCAGAGTTTAATATTATGTCACCTTGACTACTGCAGTGTGGTTTATTATAGATACCTTACTGCCAACTTAAAACACAAACTACAGGTTCTTCAGAACTCTTGCATGAGATTTGCCTGTGATATTGAGTTTGGCAGCCACGTTACTCCTTTTTACAATAAATTTACTTATAAATACTCCTTTTTGTACAATTTGTATAAGCGTGGTAGCCCGGGGTATCTGTTGGAGTTGATGGTGAAAAGATCTGAGCGCCATCAACTTGATCTTCGTTATAGCGGGAACTTGTCTATCCCGTCTCACAAGACAACTAAGTTTCAGGGCTCCTTCGAGTACCGAGCGGCGGAGATCTACAATAGGTATCTGGACGTGTTCTTGACCGGCGGAACCAGCCGTTCCTTTAGAAGCGGGATCAAGGAGATTCTGATGCTTGCGCAAAATGAGTGCTAGGGTGGAACTGAAAAGCAGCTTTGCTGATTGTTTTGCCTCTTCATCGACTCTGCTTTATGAAATGTATTTATTTTTTCTTTTTATTATAAGTAAGAGTTGATGAATAAAGCTATTATTATTATTATTATTATAATTAAAAAACCCTTACTTAAAACAACCTGTCAACCTGTCAATCTTCAGACGAAGAAGCTAAGGCAGCTTCGCTGCAATGATGCTCCGCATCATTAATTAGCATAGCACAGCAGAAATTGATAAAAAACATCTGATTTGATAAAAAACAGTAAAGTTTAAAAGAAGAAGAGTAATTATTTATTAAATTAAAATATGAATAATATGGGATAGAAAATTACAAAGCACTGAGAATAAAAATAAATAAAGGCAATTTAATAAAAATAATATCATATTAAAAATAATAATTAAGTTCGTAACCGTAAAATAGTTTTAAAATTTTTTATTGGCACTAATAACAAAATATTCTTGACTTTGTTATATAAAGTAAAAGTTTATTTGCCGGTATAATTAAGCTACGAGCTTTAAACTTTAACAACGTTCTACTAAATTAATATTGATGTTTTCTGAATCTAATTTACTATACTTAATGCTTTTCTTACTAAAATAAGTTTGAGCAAATTGAATAAGTTATTAATCTTAGTTTAATTATCAGATCGAGATTTTAAAATTTAGCGCGATATCCAAGTTTTCGATAATGAAAAATATTTATAAACTCAGCTATATCAGTGGTAGCATTTTATACTAAAAGGGTATAAAACTTTTCCAATCATATCTTCTTTTCAAGTTACGAAGGCATAAGCACTCGCCAGTTAAAAACCGATTTTTCTACTTCAATTTCCGATAAACAACCAAAATCTAATTTATTGCATTCATCCAAATATATAACGAGAGGAAATGTTTGCATCCTATTACCGATTTAAAAACGTAGGTAAATATTTTCTAACATTTTCCTAAGCAAAACGTTTTTAATAAATCGAATTTACGAGATTCGTTTTAGATGTCTATTTAGAAATAAAATTACCAAAAAATATATTTTAGAAAATTATGTTTCATAAAATTGTAATAAAAGAAGCATATTTATTGCACATTAATAAAGCATTTCTAGTTCTTCCTCCCAACATTTTCAATGTAATGTAGTCTATCCCGGGGCTCAAGGAGACTTTTTCATATTAAATTTACCATGAGAAGTATCAATTTTTTTAAAATGAGTTTTCGATCGCATCCTTCTTGAATAAATATCCACCTATTTCGCAATTTGCTAACTCAGCTTATCATAAGCTTTATAATCGAATCGCGTCTAACTCGACGGATACAATCCTAATTTCACAATCTTCAACTACTGTAACGTAACTCAATCGGAAAATAGTGTTGCTTTCGTAATTTAGGTTTAAGCGAAAAAAATTATTTGCAATCTGTGCATAATAAAATACTCGATTGCCAGATATCGGCACGACACCGACATAGCATATTAATGTTAGCAATAAGGTTTAATGCTAACAGCTATTGGAAATAATGTAATCAGTTTTAACGATTTAATTATACCAGATATACACACACAAACGTTAAATTATGACATATTATCGGTGCAATCATGCTTTATTGCTGTAAATAATTTCAATTGAAAACTAAAAATTAATCAGCAATGAAATAATTGAGCACGCATCTATTTATCACATTTCAAATTCATATTAATTTAATAACTTACGTGTTTTAGCTTTATAACCGGCCCTAAACTGGGTGGATGAATAAACTGATTTTCAGTCCCTCCTCGGGCGCCAATTGTAATGCGCTCTTCTCATCTTAAGTCATTAATCCAACCTTCGTTTTGTATATTTCATCAATATACTAAATTAGTTTATTTTTGTTTGGTCGGGCGTGCGCTAATACAATTTTGTCATTTTTGGTGACACTTGTTTTTTTTATGTACGAACCATTGCATATCCTGAAGGTAATGTTGCTATGCAAATTTAAAATTAAATTCTAAAAATACGTACATTAATAAACAAAAATGTTTTTAAAAATATTCTGTAAAATAAATATTTATTTGCCGGTTTGTTTCATACCATAAAATTATTTCCCTGGTAAAATTAAAAAATACATAGTACATATTATGTTTATGCACAAAATTTATACACGAGTAAATCATTCAGCCACATAAATTATTATTTAAGGTATTACTCAACATATGGGACGCAATTGCATGTTAAATTCAGTACCTGCCTGAAACCATGAAATATGTTTTTGTAAACATAAGCTCTCGTAAAATTATTTTACTATTGATGTACGCCCAGTTTTGTGATAAAACAATACGGTTCTATTATCATTTCAAGAACACCGTCAAGTTAACGCAAACTTACACCTACAAGTGCGATATAGAAGCGCTGTGAGTTATGTTTAATGTTCGACAAACGGTTAAATTTTAATAACGTGAATTATTGGAGAAAACTTTGACTTTCCCGCTTTTAAATTTTAAAATACACTTTTGTTTTAATATCTTAATGTAATGACGTAATGCCATTTAATGTGAACATAACCTTAAAAATTCTGCAAGACAGTGAATAACTTACGTACTCCTGCTTTATAAAAACTTTTATATTTATTAAAAAGTTTAATAATGCATACTTTTTCTTTAGGTATTAGATAGTAGACATATACCTACCTACCCATGTCTATACCTTTTGCTAGAGTTATGCAGCGGCGTCGCCGAGAGTCGGCCTGAACCTTAAACAAAAGAACAAAAGGCGTGACACGTCATATACAGCATTCAAAGAAGAAAAGACCAACTAGAATATTACCTTTAATTAATTAAAACTCTTATATTAATTTTAAATTAGTTTTGATGAGATTGCTAATTATTCTGAATAGCATTTGCATTTAAATTGCATTTTATATTACATATTAAAATGCAGAAAATTAAACTTTGAAATTATTCAAAAATTAAATTTTAATGTGATTTGAAATTATTTTTTATAATTTTTAAATTTGCTTTTAAAAGTATTGAAAAATCTGATTATGTAAACGAATGAAGTCCGTCGCCTTGCTGAAAATCCAACTTTATTTTTGTATAATAAATTACATAAATTCACTTTTAATAAAAATTGCTGAATAAGTATACTTAATAATTACAATTCTTATGTAAATTGTGATACAAAAGCTTGCAATATTTAAATTTTATTATTTTTATTTGCCAGATTATAACTCCATCACAGAGCTACGCCATTGTCATTATAGAAGTTAAAAGAAACTACACGTATATAAGCTTTTCTTTTTCAAAAATGCTAATATTAAAATATTAAAAAGAACATTTAAAATCAATTCGTGAAACGCAGCTGCTTCCTTTAGTTTTTGTTACCGAAAATGGAAGTTCGTAAATGCCGATAACGATGAAAGTTCAACCTCAACCCTAATAGTACTGAATGTTCTTTATTGGTCGTTTTATATTTTACATGGTTTTTAATAGCAAATGAGCAGAAAAATTTCGATTTATACAAACCAATGACGCAAAATATTGAACTGTTTATTTTTTGTGAATTTTCTTACATTTCCCTGATTGCTCTATTTTTTGTGCAATTTTTAGTGTCTACCCGATCGAATTAAATGCTGAGTATTCGGCCAATGTTTGTCAATCATCGGCAATGTTTGCCTGTTTCTTCTGAACCGCTACCTCATCATAACCTCGCAGTATCGAACGAGAAATCTAGGTTAAAAATCAGATAAGTCGGATGTTCGGTATTCCGATTGTGCTCGCTTTGCAATTTTCAAAGTCTGCAAATACAAATTAAACTTTTGTAAACAGTAGAACTTTGAAATTTAATTTAATTTAATTTATATTAAAAATTTACTTTCAATTAGTTTGAATTTCTTTTTGAGTTTTTGAAGTCTTGTCAATAAGTTTGCTACACATTATAGGTGAAGCCGACTCGGCATTAATTTATTTTTACGGCTCAACATGGTCAAATACTCCAACCTGCTAAACAATAGGTAGAGTTTTTTATGCTGTTCAACCATAACAGGGAGTAGTGGTCCGCCAACAGTTTGTGTTTTGCAATACCAGGATTGCATTTTTTAAAATCATTTAACTGCAGTGGCTTTACGACAGTTTAATATTTACTAATAAAATGTTTACGGCTAAAATCAGGTAATATTATAACTAAATTTATGTAGCAGGTATTTAGGATTGTACGTAATAATACATTCTAGTTAATTATAACATAACACATCGTTAGATAGCATTAAGAAGTCTTTAGATAATATAAAATTTTTGGTAGCTTTATTACGTAAATTCTGTTTTGCATACAAATTCTACCATATTAAATTCAAATAAGCTTAGTTTTAGTTAGCGTTTGGTTGTAAACAAAGTTTTTAATTTTGTTTTATGTTAAAATACTTAATATACTGTCTTGTATAGGTATAAGAGCTTTGCATATAAAGTTGTTATGCAACTTCAGTATATTATAAACATTAAGCATTATTGGAATAAATTGTTCTGCTTTCTGCGTTTCTGGTTAAAGATCGACGAAGGATTAGTAATTTTATTTTATTATTGCAGATTTCGTATCGAGCGCCATAGAGTTATCTCATTATAAAGCCACGAGAGAATTGGGTGATAATTTTATGGTAACCTGTACCGATGATGCTAGTCGTTCTGTCACATGGAGTGGACCCAAAGGTACGCTCGGTATAAAAACTCATCCTGGAGTGGAAGTAAGTGCGTACGGGACGTCCCTTGTTTTCATGCCAATTACTAAGGATGATAGCGGAAATTATTCTTGTAGCGCAGCCCAAGACGTCTCCTATTTTCATCTAAACGTTCAAGGTAAATTTTCTTGGATTGTTGAATCAAACTTACATTTGATCGTGTTGGAAATGTTAGTCTCATTCGAGATACGTTAAACTAACATAAAGCGGAAATGTAAATTTCGCCAAAGTGCATTCCTTAAATGCACATCCGCATATCAAGAAGTTAGTTTAACGTGAAAGTTATTCTAAGATTGAAGTCTGCCCTTAATATCTACAAAGTTACAGAAATTCCTCGTAATAACAAATTTAATTTTGTTTATATAAAATGCCTTTTTCGAGTTTTAGCTGCTATAAATAGTAACAATTACTTTTTATGACCAATTGGCTTTAGAGCTTTTATTTTTAAACGGTACTAACTTCATATCGGTGCAATGCTTGTTATAAATTTCGATTTGGGCATCGTATAATGTAATTTTATTATTTTGTAAAAATATCAGAAAATTCAACTCATTGAATCCAATTTAATGCCATCGAATTAAATTTAATTATTTGGAATACTACAGCACAATCAAGGATGAACTTAGCATTAGATTAATTAACCTAATCAAAATCATTTTTAAATCAAAAACTCTTATTCTGAAACATTGTAGCACCTCTGTTATTATATTTCAGCCCCGATGATGGATTAATATATTGAGATGTAATTTTTACAATTTTAAGCCCCACGTCTGAGCGCCATTTAATGAGATGACTGAGCTATACAAATTTATAAAAATTTGCTCATTCCAACATCCATTATTTAATGTTTATATGAGACTCTCGTAGTTGAAGTTAAATTGTAAATTTTTGTTAATAAATTCTGTTACCTTGCAATGTGGTATGGTCGTTGGCTTCGCATATGGTATTGCAGCTGGCGTCAGTTCGTCAAACAAATTCGTTTGTCCATTTATTTTAACAAATAACCAAAATTATTACAATTTCTTTCCAATTTTTAATCTTTTTCACTTGCACTACACCACTAAATTAAAACAAAAAACATCGACTCAGCTTAACTTATTTTATTATTTTTTATTAATTTTCAAACAATTAAAAATTTTAATTGTTTTTACACTCCCCACCTTTTTTACGACTTAAAATTGAATGTACAGCATGTTTACAATAATTTAAAACAAAACTTCAAAATAAATAAAATTAACGTTTTTAATAGTTTCAAAACACGACATTTTACCCCCTTAATTTTTTGTTCTTTCTTTTCTTCGTCGATACTTCCACAGCATGATTTTCTTCTTTGGTAACAACATGTCCGGCATCACTCGCGTCCACCCCCTTCTTTTCCACATCTTCAAATTCCTCTCCGATTTAGCCTTGTTTGTCCTCCTTATCGTTGTTGAATGTTTCTTTCTTTTCTTTTCTTCAATTTTTGTAACTTTTATGTGTTCAATTTCAACATTTTTATTTTTTTCTTCTTGTTAAATTGCAAAATTTTCATTTTTCTGTCCAAGTTTTGTTTTTCCTATTGTAACCGTTAATTTTCCAACTTTGAATTTCCAAATTTTTCCTTTCATTTTATTAATCTCATTTCCGTACTTAATTCAGCGTTTTAAAATTTTCCTCATCTTCAATAATTTTTGTGGAGCAAACAATCTAACAATTTCAAACTTTTCTTCCTTAACTATTAATTTATTGATTTTCCTTTTTATCACCTTTTTTGTGTACGTTGGGAGTAGGAAAATCTTCGAAAGACACCACCTCGATGTTCTGAGGTGGTAGTGTCGGATTTCTACCGACTAAAACCCCACTCCTTTGGACGAACCCGGTTTTCGCGAGTGCATTTCTTCAGGCCCGTCCCTATTTTCAGAATTGTTTAGTTTCGTACGTTCCGTTCACATTGCATTTCTCTTTTGTGCTTTTGTTTGCCAATCAAGATGATTTGGACCATGTTTCGGACTATTGTCTATCTACTTTTGCTGCTCAGCATCACCTGGATCAGGTTTTCACCTGTTAGTGCAAGTCCGAGCGCCTGAGCAGCCTCCGCCCTGATGTTTCGCCAATTTTCGCATATAAAAATTGTATGGTGTGGTGTATCTTCACTCTCACAGTAGAAACATTTGCTGTTTTCTCGCTTTCCATACTTGAAAAGATATAACGAGAAGCAGCCATGGCCGCTGAGAGCCTGCGCAAGATGGAAGCAGACCTCTCCATACGCCCTAGTCACCCATGCCTTGACGTCCTTGGTGAGTTTACTCGTCCACTGATCTTTTCAAGGCTTTAACTATGCTCTCTGCCACTCCCAAAGTAGTTTCAGGCAAGCCTCTTTCCTGTGGTCTACGCCGTGCTTGTAAACATATGCTCTTTCTCTCGCCAGCAGTTCTATGGGAGCGCCGCCTCTTCAGACACCGTTCTATATGTCCTAGTCACCCTAATCGCAAGTAGTCTTTGGAGCCTTGCAAGGTTACGTCTATAGTTTTCCACTCCCATGGCGTTCTGCCATATTGGGGCCGCATACAGCATAATGGAGTTGGCTACTGCTACATGGACGGGCCGTTGACGTTCGGCATTAATCTTGTTAGTGATGCAACCGCTGTCTCAGCTCTTTCGGCTACTCCCCGCGTGTGTGTCCTAAAGTTTAGCGACCTATCCAGCGTAACTCCTAAATATTTAATTTTTTGTGACGGTTTTATTGCCACTCCGTCTAGCTTAAAGACAATGTCCGCTTTTCTTCTTCCAGAAAGTACTGCTGCCTCAGTTTTCTCTGGTACCAACGTAAAACCTTTTGTTTGCATCCAGTTTTTTATAGTTTCCAGCGTCGTGTTGACCTTGTTCACTAGTCGCCCCAACTCTCTATCCGTGGCGACCACCAACAAATCATCCGCAAACCCGAAAATCTCTACTCCGTCAGGCCGAGGCTCCCGGAGCACGCCATCGTACATGATATTCCACAGGGTTGGCCCCAACACCGAACCCTGCGGAACTCCGCTAGTGACATCTATCACCTTTCTTAAAATGATCTTTTCAGGAGCTGTCGTCCGCCCAGGTAGCTTCTCAGTATTCTTGTTAGGTACGGAGAGATGCCCAAGTTTTTTAGTTCAAGCAAAATGCTTGCCCACCGCAACGACGGCGCAGTACCGTTTGGTCCTCCATGTTCCTTCTCTTGCCTGCTTTGCCACCTGCACTACTCTTTGAAGAGCTTGAACAGTGGAACGTCCCATCCGAAACCCATACTGCTGTGGGGACAGATCTCCCGCTGCCTCCAGTTCCTCTCTAAGTCTCTTATTGTTTTATATCTGAATGGCTAAGGTTTTGTACGATTTGTCTACTGAGAGTAGTTTAGCCGGACATTTATAAAATAAACATTTAAGCAAATTTTTTCTGGAAAATAGTTAATAATTTATTTTGACAAAAATAAAAGCTTGAGAGTACAATAGTACACCTAGCGTACCGAGCAGGTATTGTTAAAAATTCAAAGAGAAGGAATGTCTAATTAGAGCGTTGTTAATTAGTGCGCTACATCTTCAACAACATGCAGAAGTTTATTTTTCTAAGCAAAATTGTTGGTTTAATATGTGTTTTAATTAAACTTTCTAATAAATTAATTAGACAAAAAATCAACTTTAATTAAATTTAACTTTAATAATTGCTGCCACCTTATTTGACTCAAAGGGTAGGTAGGTATGTTACGTACTCCTTGTGAGATAAGATTAAATAGAAATGAAATGCTGAAAGGAATAAATCCTTAATATTCAAGTTGCGTACTGGAACGCAGTTAAATATTTGAAATTTTTATATTTCATTCTAGTCTCATATTTCAGCGAAGGGTTGGTTGCTTTATGATTACATTATGCAGCCAATTTTAAATTTGCACTGATTAATTTAATAGAATACATATAGCAGCTATATATCGAATTTGTGTTTTAGCGTTTGCTAACTAGAGGAATCGGTCGTCTCTTCCTCTTTCGAAAGTTTGATTTATAAAAAAGCAAAAAATGAAAAACGAGTGTGATATAAAGACATTTTTTATTATGTCACTGTTGTTATTACTTGAAAACGTTCAACATATACATCCATTTAATCCTTTGTCGTATTTTTAATAACATGTCATTTTTGACATATCTTTTTTGTGTAAGTCATAAATTATTATATATAAATGTGTGTATTTAAAAATTTTATATTTATTTCCATTGTCTTCTTTAATTCTTTTTGTCGAATTCATTAAGTTATTTTAAATAAAACAGGCTTATTTTTTAATTCCAGTGCCATTAACTTTTATGGACACCCCACAAGAACAAATTGGAAGAGAAAACAACGACATAACCTTAAGATGTGAAGTAAAGGGAGGCGATAAACCCGTAGTTACATGGACAAGCGAAGGACAGGAATTACCACGTAATTGCTTTAAGTTCATAATTTTTAATTAAACAGGACTCCCTGCTGCTTGTTACACATAAAACCGGTTGGTTAAAATTTCTTTTTAAGTTAATTTTATCGCAACATAAACAAAAATATTTTTGACTGTTTAAAAAATTGTTATAACTTGCACGTATTTATACGTCGTAGTCTTAAGGGAACATCCTGCTAAACGTTCCTGTAGGCATCGTTGTAATACTATTCCATCGATTTTTAATAATGCTAGCAAACGTGAGTAAAATAAACTCGTTTCATAATACAACAAATTTTAAATCATACAATTGTAAACGAAACCCACTTCATATTTTTGCAAAAAATAATACCTTCCCTTATTTTCTCGAAAACAACAAAGCTGCAAGGATACGACATGGTTTAATGTAATTTTAGCAAATCGAATTCTTGTACTTATGCATTTTCTTTTGTCAATTTAAAAATAAAAATTCGATACGTACAATGTATCCTTTCATTTTTGATCAAATTTTGTAATATTTATTATAAATAATTTTTAAAATAAAGTAAAATTCCCGAGTGGTTCTTATATACTGCAATTACCGTATCGAATATAATACATAGTTTTCATCGATCTCCTTTTTATTGTCTTTCGATGTCATACAGGAACAGTGCAAAATTTACATGGAATGTAATATTACCGTCTTACATTCTGTGGTTTTAGCCATTTAACACAACTTCAAGTTGCTAGTATTTCGAGAATGCGGTTGCAGATTTACAATGTTCTTGTTAGTTTGTATTTTAATTACCATTCTTACGTCTGTAAGCGAATAATTTAATAATCACGACAAAGACATGTACTTACATGCTGTTAATTAGCTAAAATTAACTAGCAAATAATTTGTTGTCATTACTACGATATTTTAAAATGTTAAATTACTATCGGTAAACCCGGTATAGTAAAGCGCTTCAATGCAGAGGTGTGAAATTTTGTAACAATTTTAAAAAGTAGTTTTTTAATATATAATTAATTTTCTGCAATTTAAATACAAATAGGGCCGGTTTAAAATAAAATAAAACACAAATTTCGAATTTATTAAAAATGCAGATTACACTCCCCTTACTTAAAGAGGAATTTGTCAAGTTTCTTCGAGAACTTTGCCAGTAGACTGCAAAATCAATCATATTTTATAACATAGTTTTATTTCTTAATTAAATTTTATCTTAATCTTAAAATCTTAAATCCTACTTAAAAATTTTATTATTTTTATACATATTAAAGAGTTGTTAAGTACCATCAACGTTAATTCCTGACATAAAAACGTTAAATACAATTTAATTAAGAATTTGCTTACATTTACTTTCCTCTGTAAACATGAAGAGTAAATATGTGTACAAAATGCTTTAAAATCGTTCGTTTGAAATTCTCGTGATTACAACTTGTATAAGTTTAAAGGAAAGCCAGCAGCGGATATAAATTATCCTATTGACCGGTCTTTTCCAAATCGATGACATTTGACCTGAAAACTAAGAATGAAAATTTGAGATTAAGCCTGGTGCAGTAGTAACTATCAAAATTTAAATGATAATCTTGAGTTTTAAATCGAAGCACGATGTGTAACAAACTATAATTATTTTGATCATTTCTTTTTTCCTTTCAATTATAAATATTATGATCAGAGTAAATTATTTTAAAAATAACTGCAGTATGATTTATTAATCTGATGTGAATTTATATATTTTCTAAGACGAAACGGTGTAATAAATAACAAGCCATCCTCGTGTTTAGTTCACATTATTTTTTCCAAAAAACGCGAGATTAATGAACCACTAATCTGAATCAACATTTTCATTTTCAGCACCAAAGTATGAGCAAATAGGAGACGGGTTGCTGATAAGGAACGTTACAAGGGCTGACAGTAAAACTTATACATGCAGAGCAATGCAATTGAGCACGGGGAATGTAAAGGATCAGAAGATAACACTCAAAGTCGAACGTAAGTTTATATTAAGTTTTAAGCTAAAACTAGTTGAAAGTCGATTATTGTAAAGCAAAGCATTAAATGAATTGATGCAATCACCTTTTGAACATTGAAGCATTAATTAAATTTCGAGTACAGTTTACAAGATGCTTTAATTGCTTTATTGTAAGTCGTGTAATTACAAGCTTGATGAATTATAAATAAGGGCAGCTGCGTGTGTTAGTATTCATCACTATCTAGCTACAAATTTCGTGTAAATACGAAAAGTATTCAATCTGCAAGTAATAATTACTTCTGATTAGGTGCCTAACTAAATCCTTCAAAGGTCGAAAAAATTAGCTCTTACTCTAACTGTAATTTATTGAAACAAATAATATCCTGCAGACAAAATCAAATTAAAATTGGGAATTATTCAAAATTACTTTTTGGCGAGGGGGTCACAAGTACACTTAACTACCTGTTATAGAATGTCATTCTAAGGGATTATTAAAATATGGCACGTCTTTGCTTGACAGTCAAGATGATTAATATTAATACGCATTTATCATTTACCAAACGTACGGGGGGGGGGGGGCAAAGAACTGCAACAAAAGCATTTTTAAATATACAGAAAATGTTATTTGCAAGTGGATTACATATGGACGACCTGCAGAAGCCAGAAAGTTGAGAAAGGTGTGAGTTTGACGGTGTTGATAATGAAAATTTCACGCTTAAAAGGCTGCACTTGGTATTATTTTCATAAATAATTAAAATTTTATTAGGAAGCCAAGAAAGGAATAATCGCTTTGAACATTAGCCAACAAGTTATCTCACAATTTACCTATTTATTTAAAAATTACTTGATGTAAACGAATGCAGAAATTATGTAAAATTTTGTAACACTCAGCATACAAATATTTAACAGATTTATGTTTGTGTAGTTTTCGTTGTTTTACATTCACCGCATTTAATTACAATACATTAGAATTATCTAGTTTAATGATCTAAATTGCTAAAGGTAAACTGCGTTTTCTTGTTATACTCCAAACCCTATTTAACCTGTAAATGCGAAGCTGCTTTTCTTCCTTCTTGTTATCTAAATGTAATTTGTTAAAAATAGTTTTGTTGTCTATAGTAAGAGGTTTTGTTTAACAAGTGATTTCGATGTAAATTGACTATAAACTTGAATGTACTAAAATATAAATGGTGCTCAATAGCGCTCGAAAACCTCCAAAACAATTTGAAAACTGTCCCAAACGAGAAAACTTTCAAAATAGTTTTATATTTACTTCTTTTATAGATGTGTCAATATAAGTATAATATTTAATATTTAAGATCATAATATCTAGAATGAAGTTTAATTTTATACGATTAAAACAAAATTAATTAAGACTAGGAAGCGTGAGACCGCGGTTCAGATCCCATTCCTGTCAAATATTTATCATCGTTAGAAGCAACACCTAACATTTATTTATAGACATCTTACATCTTTCTTATGAAGTGTTTCCACTCTTATTCCATCTCAACGACTCATGACGTCGGTTACTCGAGATCTTACTCAACGTACGGTATATGAACTTTGAGAGAGTTCAAATTTTTATTTCATATGTCGGCCTTTCTTGTTGTAGTTGTTGAAGTAATTTATATAATCTAAAGACTCAGATGCTCAGTGATATTATTATTATTATTAATAACGGGCTGTGGTACATGTCCCCACTGCACTGAAGCTTAAGCTTATTGTGCACCCATCCCAGTTTACTTAAACAACTGCGTCTCTTCGACCAGGTCGAGAACACAGTTGAAGGGAGATTGTTCTATCTCTTCGGTTGTTGGGTAGGGTAAACCGAGGTGACGCAGCCTGCTCCTGGCCAAGGCCGGGCATTGGCATAGTATGTGGAGTGGGGTTTCATCCTCCTCGCCACACATCTTGCAATTAGGATCTTCCGCCAGCCCCATAATGCTGAGGTGCCTTTTGAGGCAGCAGTGCCCTGTAAAGAGACTCACTAACCTTCTAAGTTGTTTCCTACTTCTTTTTGGCTTTACTGGACGGTGCCCTTATGAACGTACGCAATTGCCTCAGTCCAGGTAGGTCCACCCAGTGTGCAAGGTGATGTTCTGCTAGTATATCCCTAATTCTTCCTTTTGCGGTAGAGTAAGCAATCCCGCAGGAAAGCTCTGGGCCCATTAGGTTTGCGCAAGCGGCCTTCCTAGCTAGAGAATCCGCTTCTTCATTGCCTTTGATGCCCTGGTGTCCCGGCACCCACATCAGTGTGACGCTGTTGCGAAGAGCAAGTCTTACCAGAGCATCTTTGCATTGTTTGACAACCTTGGAGTGTAATTTAACTCCTTCCAAGGCTCTTAGAGCTGCTTGGCTGTCAGTCATGATACAGATTCTCTTCTCTAAAAGGTTCCTCCATAGGAAATCTTATCCATAGGAGTTCCGTAGGAACTTTTTATCACACCTCCTCAGTGATAAAGAGCTTGAACTTTTTTGCTCAGCTCAGATTTAGAAAGCGCATTATTATGAGGTTTTACTGTTTCCAAGACGATCATTAGTTTAGTATGTTAGCCGAATAACTGCTAACACTAAGATACCCGGTTCAAATCCGAGAAGAGCCTAAACTATAAACTTTCTTATGATTGTCTCTGTACTTCAGAAGGCACCTAAAGCCTGATGATTGCCACAATCAACTATTAAAAGCATTCCCTAAACCGGCTTAAGCTACTGTGGAGTTCAAATGCTGAAACTTTCCTTGACAGAGAATGGCGATGATGTTGACAGTTTTCAATCCAAAACACTCCAAAACGGTGCACACCAGACGCAAGCAGAGTAGAAAGAAAAATTAAAATCGTCAAAAAAGTAAAACTTTGAGTTTTTCCTAATAATCAACAAGGCTTAGTTCTAAGTTTTTGTGGCGATGGGGGGAAGGGAGGGGGTAAAAATGTTTAAAATTACTTGACGGATGTACTTATTGTGTATTAAAAACTAAAAAACAATTAAAAAGTTTAAAAAATAGCATAGAAACTCCTGTACCTAACATATTAACTTGTTGAGCCTGTAATCTGACATTCTTGGTGCTTTCAACCCCAAACTTAGTACTAAAAATAATTTAGTACTCTATCGAATCTTATCGATGCCGGTCGTGAAAGTAAAATTATAAATGTATTGTTAAACGATTGGTTCGTTTATATTGCTAACCTAGAAAAAGTGACGGGTTATAGGGGAATGACGAGTCAGTGCGGCCTTCAGGCCGCACAACCAGGGCACTTAAATTGCATACCAATCGATTATTTAAACACTAGGTCATGGCGACCGACACAAGAGCGCAGTAAAGCATAAATATGATTTTTGCTCAGGTAGCGAAAGAGCTAGATCGAATAATTATGGAACATTCGGTATAAAATGAGTTATTTTTACAAATCAACAATTTTCTTTTCAAACCAAACTATTCTGTTCAACTTTTAAATTGAAAACTTAAAAATGTAATTAACTCTGAAAGCGATTGATGATTTTTCAAAACTTCCAGAGCATTTTTGTAAATACAAGCACGTAAGTTGATTTAAAATTTTAAATGAATACAGGCGTCTCGCTAAAAGTACTGCGCATACAGCAACGTCGACAATAAATTTTATTGTTTTGCATTTTAAAATATATAATGCAATGTCCGTGCTTTCAGATGGAATCCTTAGAACCGACTCTAATAAAAAGTTCCCTGTGGATAGTCGAATGAATAATATGTTAAGCGCCAAATCTAAAAGATTAAAATTACCGGAAATGTTGCTGTTGTTGTCTAATAACAAAGATATTGTAATTTTTTGAAAAATTCAGAAAAAAGAATTTTTGTAAAATAAAATAATGTATGTAAATAATGTAATTATAAAAAGTTTAAAAATTATATCTTATTTATTAATAAAGTTAGGCATCCTCATAAAACAAATAAAATCGGAGTTTTCAGAAAAGCGACTTTCAATTTTTTCAGAAACATTGCAATATTTTCGGCTTCATTAAATTTTTTTGGATTTTTATATTATCACAACTACGATATTTCACGTAAGAAAAAACAAAATATTTCCGAAAGCTACAAAATTGCCAAATTGGCAGTGATTTTTCTTATGTTATGCAGCTAATTTTTGAAAATAACGTTATTTATTTTGGAATCTTAAAATCTGCTATCGGCGTCAGGACTTTTTTTAAAACGAAAAAAACGAATATTTCAACACAAAAAAAATCGTCAATTTGCATGATTTCATTTGGATTCAGTCAGCTACATGATTATAAACTTTAAAAAGTTAATATCTTCGAAAGTAATAATAAATCGGTATTGAAATTTGGAGGGCATATAGTGTAAGTATCTCTCTAAAATTTTTGAATTTTTTTAATATTTTTAAAAATCAAAATCAATGTTCCACATCAGCGTAACAAAAACCTTAAATTGCTGAATTGTCAGCAGTTTTTCTTATGTTATACACCGCATTTGGAAATTTTAAAACGCTTCTGTCGGGGGTCAGGACCTTTACAAGGTGAAAATGCTGGAATTTAAACCTACTTCCACTCGGCCTGCATAATTTCTTAGTTCTTTTTTATTAATTGCGTTTGGCGCTCTGTGAAACTGAAAATTTTTAGTCGAATTAAATTTTGGACTATGATATCTTAATGAAGTTTTTGGTACTGCGAGATAGTTAGTTAGTAATAAATTGAAAATGAAGAGAACCTTTGATGAATTACTTAGGAGAAGTCGGTTTATCTTTGATAATTAAACTTTAGTTTGTCGTCATCTGAGACAAATCCAATACTTTCGACATCGTATTTTCTTACAACTCAATAAAATTTCTGCCCTATTGCGTTTTATTCCAAAACTGTAAAACAATCCCGTTCCGGATTTTAGAACGTTTTATTTATTTGGTCCTTCAAACTAGAACAAACCAATAGCGTTGAGTTGGCTAACAAACGGTTGTTATTTGTTTAAAATCTTTAAAATTGTATAAGCTAATGAAAGTGGCAGGAGTGAAAGGACAAATTTGCAAAAGTTGTGTTTAAAAAATTAACATTCCAAAAATTATACTATTATTCGGATTTAGAAGGGAACTTATTTGAAAGGGTTTTAATTAAAGTTAAATATCCAACTTTAACTAAACAAGTCCGTAAATTATTTTGAACATGGCTCAGAAATTTCAGATTTATGACAAAAATTCCATTTTAAATTTGCCTCACTTTAGTGCTTTTTTATAAAACTTGCTTTTATGCTGTTATTTACAAAAACTAAAACCTCGAAAGTTTTATCAATAAAACCTCTAAGTAAAAAAAAAGCAAATAGGATATCATCTACAGACTTCCTTTTTGTTTGGAGGTCACGTCTGAACATCGTTTTGTTATTGAATTATTTATTTAAAACATAAATTCATGTTTCACATAATACCTGAAACTTTCCTGTTTCATTGCTATATTAAATTATAACAAATGGAAGGTACTGTCAGAGTAATATTAAATTACATCAAATTTTCCTAAAGAAGAGATTAAGATTTTTCCTTTGTGCATTTATTTTTATTAAAAAAAAATTACATCAAGAGTTTTTCAACGCAAAGAAGACGTTATCGTTCACAATTTTTATGTAGATTCCAGTTTAGGTTTTTCTTTAGAATATAATGCGTGATTTACGATTTACTCATGCACCACTCCTTTAGCTTGGCTATATTGTAGAAAAATAAAAAAGGACCCAATTCCAATAAATTAAACAATCTAAACAATTGCACCAGCATCCGTTATTTTTTAGGTATTGAAATTTTCAGTATTTGATTTGAGCTTTACGTTCGATTTGTTTTATATTTTGATAGTATATTGTCGCTATAAATCTTTGGTTTTATTATTGTATTACAAAAATCTTTCTATTATTCAACAACTCTTCCTCGTTCCATAAAATTGGATTATGTTCGAGGGTTCTTTTATTTTATTTTTGATTGCCATGCAGTTATTATGACGCCACACAAGAAATAAATATTTTTAAAGAATCAAAAATAATATTAATATTTCAAAGGATTTCCATGTAAGAAGTAAAATTCGTAACTGAGTCTTTGTATTAGGAGACAACGCAGTTGTTATCGTCGTGTGAGTGTTTGACTTCCGCCCTGTTTTCTACTTCCGTTCTTTCTTCTACACTGCAAAAAGGACGGATTGGTTATCTCTAGTGAAAATCGAACGAGCTAATTATACTATAACTCTATCCGGATGAAAATCCATTATTAACCAGCAATATTGTTTATTTTCCAGAAAAGAACAGGTTTTGATTTTAGAAATAATACAATACTCCTGCATTTTCTTTATTTTTTCTTACCAATAACTAAAGGAGTAAAAAATCATCAAAATAATCCTAAGATTTCTGCGATTATTTGATTTCCTTTCACCTGTACACCAAATGTCCCTCGACTGAGGTGATACCACGCTAGAAGTTCGTTTCATTTTCATCTGCAAAAAAACAGACAGAAAAAGTAAAACTAATGAGAAAAATACAGAATTGTGTATTGGAGCTTTTTAACCTCTATTTAATAATTTAACCTGTTTATGCAGAGGCGGATTTATACTTTTGCCGCCTATAGGCACTGAGGTTTCCGCCGCCCCTATTTAAAAGAAAAAATAGTTTTTGTAGATCATTTCTTTCTCTCCATTTTTATTTCACTACACATTTTTATTCGTCGCCTCGTTTTCGACCGTGAGTGATTTAAAGCAGTCTCGGTAAAAATCCCATGAGAAAACCATAAGAATCGCATAGTGCATTTTTAATTTTATTAAAAAGTTTTACCGATGCTAAGATTGTTTCACCTCTACAAACTGAATTGGATTAGAATTTTTAAAATTTCCTGTCTTAATAACATGCGGTAGCATTTTAAACGGTGCTTTAGTAAATAGAAATGAAACTTTTACTGAGTGTTTATTACCGTAAACACTTTTATTTACGACTACACTTAAAAATTTTCAAAATTGTTATGCCAACTGCATTACATAATTTGTATTAAAAACATGTATTTAAACCATATAAATTTCTTGTGTAAAAATTTTAAGTTTTATTTGCCATTTCAGTAATTTTTTATAAGTGTCCATACTTCCATGAGCGGCAGTGTACGTACTACATATTGTACAATTTATTTTCGATTTTTAGTATAATTAAAAAAAAATTTTCTTTCCAAAATTTTGCCGCCCTCTAAATTCTACCGTTCTAGGCACGTGCCCACTGTGCCTTATGGGAAATCCACCACTGTGTTTATGCTCTCGGGAATAATCTTGAATGGTAAACCAGTAAATAGTATCAGATTGAGTGTAAAATGGTTGGTTACCTACCAAGATTGAGTTCTTCTTTATGAACACAAGTATTTGATTATTCCAACACTCCAAAATAGTATTTTTGACCTCTTAGAGCTCTCTCCCAGTGCGAGCTATCGCGACTTAATTATGCATTTCTTCTGTCAAGGCTTTTTAAAAGAGGTATAAAGGGTTAGATTATAGTTTTACACGTAATTGAATGTTGAATGCTTTCTATAGATTCAGCAGTGCGGAGGGGGGGGGGTTAGTGGTTTTCGACACCTACAAATTTATTATTTCAAATAAGAATATTTAAGAAATTAGGTGGAATTATACTTTGACTCTGCATTTTTAATCTTTGCCTCAATATTATAACAAATTATCCTTTAACCTGTTAATAGCTAGAAACTTTGACATTTCTATAGCACGAGTCGACACCACCTCCGAAACACGGAAACAGTCACAAAAATATTTAAACTCTTCCCAGATTCAAACCTGATGGTTTGAATGATGGTTCGCTCCTGGCATTTCAGTACTAGGATAATTTACTACTGAGGACAATTCTATAGATTCCGCGGTGCAGGGGGGGGGGATCGAGTGGTTTTCGACACCAACAAATTTAAAACTGAAATCAGAATCTCTACCAATTACTTTTAAAATTAGAACTCTATTTAACAACATTTGGTGATCTCCTGATAACAATAAAAAATGTATAACGCATAGTGGCGGCTAGTACGGGGCCACGGGGCCACCAAATAAACCGGCCGCGTTTTACCCTTTCTTTCTGGTATGTACCATGTGTTATCTTTGACACAAGTGGTGTAGCCCGCATCGAGAACAATCTCTAACTGCAATTCAGCATTTTCGAACGTTCACGGGGTGTTAAGTTGGCTTTGGCTTAGGGGTGGAGGAACGCGATCGAGCTTGCTCGACATACGCGGCCCATCCAGTTTAGCACTATGCCAACCGTCATTGGTCCGACCTCCAGTGGTGGGTTTTGTCCTGAAATTAGAAGAAAAAAATGTTAGTTTTTCAGTTTTCATTTGTGGGAGACTGCAGGATCGATTTCGGCCTCTTATACCTCAGGTGGTTCTCCAGCTGGTAATTTGCAGTCCGCCGCTGCGTCGTAGAATTTTTCCGTCATACCCCGGATAAACTCTTCGATGGAATCGATGTCACCATCTTCCTGCAGTTTTTTATTTGAGATGTACTAGTCTGCTTTCATGGCTATTCTCACTGCTATGTTTTGCACAACCTGGATTCTCTTCATTTGGTTTGCAGTTGCAAATCCCCAGGCAGGCGCTGCATAGGTGAGAATAGGCCTGACTATTGTTTTGACCAGCGTCATCCCGCTTTTGACGCTGATTTTGCTGTATTTATTTAACAGGGGCCCCAGAGCGGTCATGGCGTTCCTTGCTTTGTACTTACCTGCTTTATATGTTTTCTCCATCGGAGATCCCTGTCCAGTGTCACCCTTAGGTATTTGGAGATGTCATTCCAAGGGATCTCTGCGCCGAACATTTTGAGGTTTGACTGGGGGAATCTGTGCGGGTTTGTCAGTGCTATCGATCTGGTGAAGTAGGTGACCGTGCTTTTCTCCAAGATATCTCCAGATCGTCCAGTGCAGGCTGTAACTTATTAATAATTGGTTTTGTCTGTTTGTCTGTCAGGTAGGTCTCTATCAGGTGCTGAGTCGATGCCGCCATGGATGAGTTTATGAAGTAAACCCTGATGCCAGACTTTATCAAAGGCTTTGGCGACATCTAGGAACACCGCACCCGTTGCCTGTTTTTTATTCCAGTGCAGCGTGATGTGTTCCACTAACATCAGCACCTGTTGCGTGGTTGAGTGCCCTAGGCGAAAACCAAACTGTTCGTTAGGAATAGAATGGTTTTCTTCCAGTGCCGGTAACGAGTCTTGAATGAATAATTTTTCCGCAAGCTTTCCAAGGGATGGAAGCAGGCTGATAGGCCTGTATAAAACAGGGAGTCTCGGATTGTGTCTAAGTTTGCTTATCATAGTGACGTCGGCCATTTTCCAACCACCTGGAAAATGCTCGAGTTGCAGTGCGGCATTGATGATGCTCGTGACTACTGATGACCCGTGATGACCCTGTTCGTGATTTCGTCCGGACCCGGTGTCTTTTTCTTTTTAAGTGCTTTGATTATGCTCTTTACCTCCTGATGGAAGATGCTGCCTATTTTGTCACAGTCGGAGTCATAATTAAAGTTTATGTGGGTGTCTGCGTGTGTGGCCCTTCCTATCCATTCTTCGACTTCCTTATCGATTTTCGCGGTATGGTCGGGAATGAAGACGTCAGTGTTTGGTGCAAACTGCGTCTCCAGACTGTCGGCTAGTGCCTCCGCCTTTTCTATAGAGCTGAAGGCCTGGCCGTGCAGTCCGTCTATGGAGGAGGGTGATAGTGGTTTTCTTGTTTCGGAGTGCTTTTACCAACCCCCATGCGGATAGATTCTGAAAAGAGAGATCGCTCAGCATGTTGCCCCAGTTGGTATCTTTAAACTCCGAAATGGCTGTCTTAACTTTCTTTTTCAAGAAGCTATAATCTTGGCGGTCTGTCGGGTAGCCAGTGCGCTGGGCGCGGCGTCTAGCTCGGTTTTTGTCTTTTATGAGCTCTTTGATCTTTCGGGGAAAACCGTACTGATAATTTTTTGTCGGCACGGTCTTTGAGGCTTCAGCCACCGCTTCTGTCACCTTGTCCTGAAGGTTTTAACATACCTATCGATGTTCTCCTTTATCTGAAGGACAGGGAGGCCAAGGATTTGTATGAAGCGGTGCTTGAAGTCACCCCAGTTAGTTTTTATTTTTGATCTTGAGTGGTGAACTTGCTCGTGTTTGTTTAAGAAGGTCAGATGGTGTAGAAATTTAAGATTTTTGAACACCGCGATATCCAGAACATCGTGATGATGATTTTCCGAAAATCTGTTCACCTTCGGATCGTATGGTATTCTGCAGTCAAACTGAAAGTGTGTGAACTCAGTGAAGGCATCCACCACGAAGTTATCCTTGTCTGACAGAGCTAGGAGGTGCTGGTTTTGCGGCTGTTCCAATCCGGGTGTTTGGCATTTAGGTCACCTGCTAGGATGACCTGGGTGCCATTTCATCCGAGCAAAGTCATAATGTTCTCTTCCAGGAGAGGCTGCTGGGGTGGTTAGATTTCGCCTACTAAAGCAAGCATTGCAAGTATTTACGTCTAGCACACGTACATTTATTTCAATGTCATCTTTTAAATTCTATCAAAATCTTGGAGATATCTAGAAAATACTGTGGGCTTAGTTAAAGTACTATACCCAACGTAATATTTCCCGACAACCTCAGAACTCTTCCGCTCAGCAGTAAACAAAGTCAGAAAACCTAAGACGATGATCAAAATTCGGAACGGATAGATATCTGAAGCAAAAGTACTTTCAAATGAGAGAAAATTTATTACAAACCACAAGGAACGGAGGTGAAATATAGCAAAAAAATATATTGCAGTGTTTTCTTTTATAAAATTAGGGTAGATGTTAATTTTAAATAAATTTGAAAATTTCAACCCAAAATTGTCTTTTAAATCTTAAATACCTGTGGCATTTTAAAATTTCATTTTATTATTAATAATAATACATTTTAAATAATTTATCTTACATTTTCCAGTTTCTTAATGTTATTTTATAATTACACTCTGATTTACTTTTATTTCTTTTACACATTTTTCTTCTTTATAGTTCCTGTTTCATGTTATTAATAATTAAATATACAAGCACCTAATAAGTACTTTCCATGTCAAGGTAAACTATCCACCAGTTTAGATTTTTTTGGATGGGCAATGTATTATCTATAAATTCAGCGTTGCTGTAAAAAATATTTAATTATTATGCTGGCGCGGTATAATGTATTATATTTATTTTCCATTCCTTAATTTCAACTTTCATCAATTATTTCGAAGCGTCATCAAATAAAATCGCAATTTAGCAAAAACTCAATTCAACAAAACTTTCAATTAATTTAATTCCAAATTTGCTAAGAACAGAAAGGCGTTTTTGAATAAATATTATATAAAGGCTTTTATTTACTCTAATTTTATCGAGTTTATTTTTGGTCATACACCAAGTAAAATGGTAGAAAATTAAAACTAAATTGAATAGAAAGGTTGAAATATACAGCTATGTACATGATGATCGAAATGAAAGCGTCACTTAGCGTGCTACCAATCCGGTGTTAGCAGCCTTGTGGTCTAGGTGCCAGATCCCTTCCAGAGTAGGTGTTCAATAAAATTTTTATGGGAAAGTAGTTAATTTATTTCAATTTTGACGTATTTTTGATAGAAACAAGTAAACGTGTCGAAAGCGTATAAAATATTCAACAAAAATTTAAATTTTTCAATTTTTAATTTGGTACGCAGTTTTATTAAGTGGTTAAGCTGATTACTGGAACCTTTTAAACCTCAAATTGTTTGCAATCAACGTACGGTTGTATAAACATTCGCGATTTAATGCTTAATTAATGCTGCGTATTGAAATTTTGCATTTGTTATGTGCCCAATCTTTGGCAGATATATTTTTGTTATTATTTACAACTCAATTACTATTCAAACATTGTACGTATTAATGTTTTGCTAATTTCATTAATTCCGGTTAAATTTTTCATTCCCAAATTTATAAATAAAAAGAAGATATACATCATACCGGATCGGTCATTTATCAAGTGCATTAAAATTTAGATACGCCAAAGCGATAGTATCCGTATGAAAATACGATTGCAGATAAATTTCAATTTTTTAATTATTTACCATTCTTTCGCTATTTATTTTTATTTATTTGACTATTATATTTTCTTGCAGTTGAGCAAAATTTGGAGCGAAACGGCGGCGGAACTAAAGCCAGCGGCATCCATAATTAAATAATCAAATATACAAAAAGATGTAACTTAGCTTAACATAATAAAAGGCGAAAATTCGGATTTGAGTAGATTTGGCTTGAACTGTGTATAAATTTATGTAAATTACTACTTGGGAAAATTTTGCAGACTTGAAGCATACGTGGATTAACTTAATGTAACTGCTTAAAATTTAATTAAGTAGTGGTATTATTATTGGGGTTTTGAATTATTTTAGCGAACTTATGCGCACACATATTTTTGTTTTTCTATTTAATTAATTTGTTTTAGGGTCGAAAATTGTGGCACAAAGTAAAACGTCTCGCGTTCGTTTGTGTTTAATAATGACGGCAATTTCTTTTGCAGACAAGCCCGTGCTACGTCATCCTCATTTGTGGAACAAAATAGATGAAGCTTGGGGATTCATCGGTGGAGACGTTAATCTGACTTGCGAAGTAGAAGCGAATCCGCCACCAAAATTTGAGTGGTACAGGAAAACTCATCTAATCACCCTCAAAGATCGCGCGATTCAGGAGCAGCATAAATCTACTTTACAGGCAATTAATAATAATTATATTTGAGTAAATTGTTAAATTGTTTAATTTATTATTATAGTTACATATTAATAATTCGTTAGTGTTCGGAGAATATAAATGTAAGGCTTGGAATAAACTTGGAAAATTGGAGAAATTTATTACGCTTCGTCAAGGAGTGCAACCGGAGCCACCGGATCTTATTCAGTTGCGAGGAACGCGTACTCGCTCTTTAGATCTGGGAATTAATGGCCCCGATATGTCGAATAAAACTATATCTCTTGGTATGGAGCCAATTGGGTATCGGGTTCAATACAAAACAAACCAAGACGACATTGGCTGGGATAAAGCCGGTACAGTTGATTTTCTAAACAGGAAAGGTAAATATTTACTTTGACTTGAATTGCTAAGAAATTTTTATTCCAGGGCACATTTTATTCCGTGTTATTTAAATTATAAACATACATATATGTAACATATATTTTGTTCCCACAAAATAGTAAATAAACAAGTCCAAGATTGAAATTTTTCGACCGTCCAGCTCGCCGCAATATTTCATTTAAAAAAAGATATTTTTTAAGCACGCACGCTATATTTTTCTAATTAATCTTGTATGCAGTTAACATCAAGAAAGTTTTTGCTCCTCTATATCAACTTCTAATGAAAGTTCTACTTTAATGTTTTTTGGGATTTTGAACAGTTCGTCGGTTTCGTGTTAATCCTTATTAGCGCCTGGTGGGGCAAGTTAAAATGAGGAAAACCTTATACTTTTTCCTACGCCCCAAAAATAATATAATATTACCGAATTTCCTCGGATGTTTTAATATTTCATTTTATATTGTTCGCCATGTCATGGTTAATCGAAAATCAGTCGGTTAAAAATTTTTCGTTAATATGATGGAAATATTTCGAGTAAAAGAACATTCAATTTTACGATATTTGACATTTAAATGTCGCTTTTTATACGAAATCGATATTTTAGAATTTTTTGGTACACACATTTATTGCCTTATAGGTGTTTTATGAAAATAGAATATTGTTGGATTACGTAAATTCAAGCTGATGGAATGAAATTGCCATGTCACACAGAAAATTGTTCAATTTTTAACAATATTAAACTTCGCCGTATAAGTAGAATCTACATAAGTGCCTTAACGTTTTAAATTTTCTTCTTAAGCCTTTAAATATTAACCAAAAGTCAACAAAACGCTCAAAAGATCCACTGCGCCACTAATGAACATACAAAACTTTTTTTTTCATTTATCGACCATATAAATCTCAGTGCCCATTCGTGAATAGTTGCTCAAAAACATTTTTTAGTGCTTACTAATTCACTCTTACCCACTTTCTTTACTATTAAAATTTTCTCTTTCGAGAAAATTGATTTCTTCTCTTAAATAAGTGAAAATTACATCAACCTATTTTTCAGTTGCGTCTTCCGAAACTAACGTGCTAGGCTAGGCACAAAAATCCTTTTACATGCAGATCTTAGGATATTCCGGATTTAAATAATTCAGAATTATTTGAGTAAAAAAATTTACTTTCCCTTTAACTAATTATATTGATATGTAATTTTCTCAAAATCAAATTATTTTTTTTAATTTCTTTCCAATTTTTTAATATTTCTTTAAATTTTCGTATTCTTTGCAATTATATTTAAAATGATAACGCAAAACTTTATACAATACCGGTTCGCAGCTGTCCGGCTTATCACCAAAATTTGTAGTTTCTTCAATAAATTTTTACTTTGTAAATAGAAAATTTTACTTTTTAATTATAATTTTAATTTTATCCAATTCCATTGCAATCCTTTTATTTTTAATTATGCAACCACAGCTTCTGTTTATTTTTATTCATTTTTAAAAAATCACTTATATTTCAAAAATAATGAAACTTATCGAAAAATTTATCGGACTTACAAAAAAACGTCCACTACGTCGGGCATTTTTGATAAAAAGCGTTTTATCATTATTTAACCTTTGCCAACCTTACATTTATAAAATTTTAACCGCTACAAAAATTAAATTCAAAAATATAACAAAAATAACAACTGGGACGGCCAAATCACTTTGTAACCCGGTTTTACCCCTGTTTTTACCCCCTGTGAATTTTATGAAAGAATCGGGAAGTTCACGATTAAAATTTATACAGGTTGTCGTGGTTTGACAAATAAAATCTTTAAATTTTAAAATTTTAAATTTCTTTCTTTCTTCCTTCCTTAAATAAATGTTTTCAAAATTAAATCTCAAATCAAAATTTTCAAATTAAGTTAAATAATCAAATATTTTACAAATCAAATCATACCAAATAAATTTTTGACGTTAAATTGTTCTTTGTTTTCTGTTCTTTTCTATTTTCTTCTTCTGTATTTCCACCGATAAATTTTCTTCTTGGGAGTCCACAATTCCGGTACTAGTTTTTGCCACTCTCTACTTTTCCATGTTTTCAAATTTCTCTCCGTTCCATTGTTCATGTTTTTCATCCTTAATGTTGAGTTTGCTTTTCCATTATTTCAGTGGTCCAATTCTAAAATTTTCTTCTTCTATCTGTCCAATTTTTAATTTTCTAGTAGTAGTGTAATTTTCTTATCTTTTAATGTCTAAATTTTATTTTTATTTTTTTTTGGTAAGGTTTCCATTCTTAATGCAATGAAAAAACACGTGGCACTCGGGTTGTCTGTAAAGTCGGTTTACGGACGATAATTTTACGTGATAACGTCATAAGAAAACATTGATGAAAAATTGCATACTTTTATGAATTGAATTGAACTATGTTTATGTAACAGATAATACGAATTAAAACTATGTTATTACATTAACTCTCAATAGGCTAGTGCGTTATGTGCATGAAACATAATTGCATCATTTGGTGATCGCGAGATCGAACCTCATGCCGGACAAGTTTTTTTTAATGGCATTTTATAATTCAAATGATGTCTACGTATGCCTCTCTCTCGCTTGCGAAACGCGACAATTTTTCGTGTGTGCAGCCGGTATATCAATTTATAAGACGTTATTACGTCAAAAAATGTTTCTTTTCAATCACGTTATTATTTTTCCGTTTTACACCCTTATTTTTTCGGAACAAGTCTAAAGGCCTAATCCCTGATGTAAAGAAGAAGACATCTTTATTTTTCTTTTTCATGACTTTTTTTATTATCTACGGTTTCTCCACTGTCCATCATTGAGTCTAATCTAGTTATTATTTCTTTTATCCCGTATTATTTCATTTTTAACATCCCGGCTATCTTTCTTTTCTTAATCTTCTCTTATCGATTACTTCCCGTTTTCCTCACATCTACCCCAAATTGCCTTCTTGATTTCTCCAACAATTTTTTTTTATATTGTTGTGGTTCTTCTTAATCTTTACGAATTTGTTTTTTGTTACCGTTTATTCTTTATCTTCCCTTAAAATACTTTTTATTTCATTGAATTCTTCTTTCAAATAAGCCTTTATCAAATCTTCCATCATCCCCAACTCCCTAGGAATAACCTCCGTTCTTCTCCTAGTACTTTTATAATCAGGAGACTCAAATTGATGTTTTATTAATGTTTGCGGCGTCAAAAGAATGAGATGTAAATTTTCGAATTATTTGTTTTTTAAATCATCCAATTTTTAAAATAATTTGCTAAATTTTAATTCCGATAGAAATATATAAAATGGTAACGCAAAATTTTACAATATCGGCTTGCAGCTGTGCTCTTATCAACAAATTTTAATAGTTGTTATTTGGTAATTTATAATAATATACTGTCGTGTTTTAAAGGGATTCGCACCCACCCTGTGCTTTTTGGAAAATTTGGTTTTAGTAAATTTTCGAAGGCGAATCGAGGAAAATTCAAGGCTTTTTGTCAAGATGGCCGCCCGTGCCGGTCGAAACATTTTATATTACAAAAGTTCTGACGACCCATTCCAGATAGGAAATTTAACGGACTACAATTTCTGTCTAGTAAAATTTTTTGAAAAAACAATTCTTTTCACAGAAAATCAGAAAATAGTAAACAAGGCAGCTACGAAACAAAAAATTAAAATAATTAATTTTATTGAAAAATTATTTTATTAATTAATAGTAGTACATCTTTTAAAACAAGCACTAGAGTGAGGGGGTAGTCAAATTTTGAAGATTTACCTAAATATCTTTAACCTTAATTAATAAAATAAGTTTTCAAAAACAATACAAGTTTTGAAAATTTAATTTTTTGTTTTGTGGCTGGTTTGTTTATCGTTTTCTGATTTTCTGTGAAATGCATTGGTTTTTCAAAAATTTTTACTAGACAAAAGTTGTAGTCCGTTAAATTTTCTATCCGGAATGAGACGTCAAAATTTTTGTAAAATGTTTCGTACAAAATACAGGGTTTTGAAAAAAAAACAAAATAAAAAAATGCTTTAATTTTTCAACATTTTTTTACCTACTTTTATTCAATACTCGAAAGCCGTTGATTTTAGACAAAAAATGGTTGAATCTAGTTTCTAGATTATTTCAGGTTTTTCAAAAAAGTACTAATCCATTTTTACTAAAAAATTTATAATTTTCCGGGCGATGGCCACGCAAAAGTGGAAATTAAAAAAATTTATTAAAGAAGCCGAACGCTCGAAGGCTTTAATTTTGAAAAAAAAAATTGTTAAAAATGTTTCTTAGAAAAGAAAAAAACCCTGTGTATATTTTTTATTTTTGTATGAATTTTATGTTTTCTTGTAGGGTAATAATAATAAATTGACTTTTTCTATTTTATATTTGTGTTTTCTTTTGAAGAGAGGCGCATTAATTTTAGTAGCCCAGGGGCGTCGTATATCTTAGGACGGCCCTGCGGTAAATATAATATAAAAGAACATAAAATAGGTAGGAATCTTGAAAAGAGATTTGAATCCGTAATTATACAATATAAATAAACTCATCTTGGATGCAGCAATAAAAATAATTCGAATTTTATTATTTATTTAATCAGTTAATTTTAAAATTAAGCCCCCCCCCCACCCCACCCAGTTTAAAAAATCAAATTTTGTTCTGTAGTTGATTTTACTAAACTGGAAGCGTGCGGTCATACAGAATAAAAGCATCTATATGTCACTGTAGTACCAACCGGAGATTAGTGTTCTTAACAAAGCCCCCTCCCTTCCCCCAGCGCGCACACTGCATCTTAAAAATAGATTTATTCTGAAAGAGTAAAAGTCTTTAATTTAATAAAGTCGATCGCAGAACATAAATATTCAAACCTTCGATTTGCGGGACCGGGGGGTCTGGGGGGTATGGAATACCCTCCAGTACAACGTTAGTCGTTCTCCCCGATTATACCAACAACCTACGAATAGTCGCTTAACCTCGAAGCTATAATAATCATTGCCTGTAGATTTTTAAGTGTAGATCACTTTTTATTTGTTTTATTTCTCGGCAAAGTACCTACATCATTATTTATTTATTATTTTCTGATTTTCTGTGAAATGGATTGGTTTCTCAAAAATTTTTACTACACAAAAGTTGTAGTCCGTTAAATTTCCTATCCGGAATAGGCGTCAGAATTTTTGTAAAATGTTTCGTTTAAAAGATATAGGTTTTGAGAAAAACCAAAAACAAAAAAGCCTCAATTTTTCAACACTTTTTTACCTTCTTTTATGCATAACTCGAAAGCCATTGATTTTAGACAAAAAATTTTTGAATTTAGTTTGTAGATCACTTCACGCTCTTTAAAAAAGCACTAATCTATTTTTAATAAAAAATTAATATTTTCCGGGCGATGGTCACGTGCAAGCGGAAATTTAAAAAAAATGCTTTAAAAAGGATTAACTCTCGAAGGCTTAAATTTAGAAAAAAAAATGTTAAAAATTTTCGTTTAGGGAAATAGCAATAAATTGATTTTTTCTATTTTGTATTTGTGGTTTTCTTTTGAAGAAGGGCGCATTAATTTTAGTATCCCAGAGGCGTCGTATATCTTAGGACGGCCCTGAAGGGAGGAAGTAAAAACTACATAATATAAAGAAAATAATGGTAATTTATCAAAAATTTTGAGCATTTTGTGGCAATTGCGATGAATTTTAAGGTATTTTTTCCAAAAATTGTTGTCTCTCTAATTAGGACGTAATCAACTCTTCGAAGATTGATGTATATCAAATTGGGTCTATAATATATAAAATTACATGACGCTGTAAACCTACTAACCTCTGTCTCGATAAGTTTAGTCAAATGAGCAAACCGCTCACGTAGCTCCCAATAAAAAGTTAAGAAAACGAACAAAAATTCATGTATTTTATTTTGTGCATCTAAATGCTCGAAATTCTGTTTTAAGTTAATTTCTACAATTACTGCGAGCTAATACATAAGTCAGTGGCGTAACAAGGCAGCTACGGGCCTGTGTTTCTGACTCAAATCGGGCCCCTAAATAGATATTAAATTAACGTAAAAATCGAAAAACGATTTTTTCGGAATCTGCTAAGTGCTAAGGATGACAATTTATTTCTTTATTACTTACTGTATTGCTACCAGATGCGAAATTTTACTTTTACGGTCCGTTTAATCTGTATGGATGCCGGCTTTAATACTTTATATTTTAAATAGGTATATATTATGAGAAACTTAGCAGACACCTTATTTTATTGATATTTTATTGATGTTTTCACAAAAACTTGAATTCGCATAAAATCATTAAATTATTTTATTATTCCGATCGTGGCAGAGACGGGCTCTTTTAATGCCGGACTTTTGTTCGATTGAACGCATCGAACACTGGTAGTTACGCCACTGACATAAGTAATAAATAATGATAAAATTTCGAAAATTCATCTAAGTTATGCTATTGCTTTCATTTGGTAATAGATAGAATATTATGGTGAGCAAATACATATTCCGGCCAAATCCGAAGTATTCGACATGTTTAATTTGTGATTTAAACCGAAATTCACTTCCACTCAATCTTTTTCCGAATGCCAACAGCTTGTCAAAGAAATATATTGATTGATTTATTTTGTTACGCGGATGTTTACTTATATTTTTTCGAATTATGATTTATTGCTTTAATGTATTTGTAGTTTGTTCACCTGCATTTTTATAATTTAATAATGAAATTCAATTAAGCTTTCAATAAATTACAATTTTAGCGATGTTTTATTCAAAAAGTAGTGCTAAGTTGAAGACTTAAGCGCTTGTAAATAAAAATTAACATATTAAGTGCAGCTGAAAAATTGAAAATGGTTAATAAAAATTCAAATAATTGATAAAATGGGTTAACTATTTTCTAGTTTCAAACCACGAAGTGTACTAATCCATGTGCTTACAAAAAAAACGAACTGTGGTGGTAAATGATTGAGATGTATGGCTACCCGAGAGCCATATAAATTCGCAACGATAGAAATTATAGTTGATTCGGGTACAGATACACTGGGCTTTTACTAAATTTCAATTTAACTTACCGGTAGTAAACCCAAACATTACAAAATCTTGAAACGTTATGTAAATTCAAATTTTAGCAAAGAAAAATTCTAAAGCTATTTCGTTAACTGATTCTCGTATGTTACGTGTTCGTAGCATACAACACAAAAGTGTTTACGTTTCAAAGATTACAGGAGTTTCGTGTCGACAAGCAAAGTTAGCTTCATAAGCTTCTGCCTAACTTATGACTTGTAAAGCAATGTTTGAAAATTGAGGCATTACACTATAGAAATGTCCTATTCTATGCAGAATGTTCATGTTTAATTAAATTCGTCATAAGTTCAGATTCTGTGTTCCAAACCGCTATTGCACCTCTGCTTAGATTATTTAAACTCTTATTCATATGTTTTATCTTCCGGAATAAACTGCAAACTTTCCAAGCGATATACCTTGATACCTATTCATTGGTAATGTACTAGTTGCATCAGATGCAGCAGAACACGAACAGCACTTACCAATCTTATTTTAAAGTTAAATGTACCGCCATTTGCGGGAATCGTCCGAACTAAATTTTTATTCGACTTCTTTCGCTTTGAGAAAAATTTAATATTTTAAATATTGAATTTGCGAAAATTAGAGCCAAGTGACTTTTACGAAAATGCATATTTTAGTCCCTAGGTATATAATATACTATTTTTCGAGAGAAAACCTAAAACGTCAAAATATTACTGCACCGTTGTTTATACCTAAAGTGATCGAATAAAAATAGTAAAAACTCGTTAAATCTGATTGATCAACCGTTTGTTTTTATTTATCGTTTAAATGATCTTAATTATTAAACTATTGTGAAGTTAATTAAAGCTCCTACTGAAAGCACGAGTTCTCTCAATCAATAAATCAAAAGCAATAAAGGGATTTAACAAAACATTGACGTGAAGGTATAAAACAATAAATAAAAATTATTAACAAAAATTAGCAATAATTGTCAAATCGCTTGCTTGATGGATTCGATCATAAATCGAGGCATTGTTTTAAATTAAATTGAATATTGCGTACGTACATGCCTTTTCAATTTGATTGGTAATTATCATCGAAGAAGGAAAATTAATTATTCCTTTGACTAAAAGGAAGGACTCCGCAATGTTAAGACGTTTGTTATAAAATTTAAATGGTCTAGAAATTTCTTTTATGTTATCTTTCAATATAAATAAGTTTTAATTACATTTAAATTCATTCAAGTTCACTTTAACAATCGGCGACTTCTGAGTTACGCAAGGTTACAAAATCAATTTTTTGAATCTTCAAAAATATAATTTTCCATTTTTTTTTTATTGCTTCATTAATTTTTACTGGATAGCTATAGAAAAAATTTGGAAAACTTCGGTGAACCTTATCTGTAACTAATAAGAACTAAAAGTTGTTAAGATAAAATCTTAACGCATTTATAACGCTTTAGGTTTTCTTTCATTTGAAAAGCCGTAATCATTACAGAAGTCGCTCCAATAAAAAAAAATTTAAACTGTTATTATTTGTCAGTCCTTTGTGAAACTAGCTCTTTTAGTTGTGGTAGAATTTTACTTTCAACTAAATTGGATACGTGGGATTAGCAACCTCGATAGAGTAAACAGTAATACGACTAAAATAAAAATTCACCTTTGTTCGCCATGGTCGGCTCGGCAACATTAGGATTCCAAAATTCATTTAATTTTTATACTTTTAAACCTCAAAGAAACTACGAGCTCAATTATTTTTAGCCTTACGAATTTGAATCTACGAAGCTCATTCTAACGCATTCTACTTTACTTTTTTGTTTTAAATCGTTCTTCATTTAGTAAATGTAGGGTAAAGTTCAAAATCAGCAAAAACAATTTCTTTTTGCAAAAACGCTAAATGTGAGAACTAAAATCCGACGAAAAAATATTGAGCTTTTCATCGCCATCACGTAACCATTTCCAATAAAAATTCATTAATGCCAATAAATGAATGAGTCAATTTATAAAGAGTCTATAATCGAAAGTAAGTGTAAAATTATAATTAGAGCAATAAAATAACATATCAATATATGCAGAAGCGCTACAGGCTTTTTATACCCAAAGCTGATTAGAATAAGGCGTAATACCTCAAAGATCTTGCCAGCATTTTGTGAGGGAGACACGATCGTAAAAGCCAGTCGAACCCACGACGATTCTATCCATGTGTAAAATTACTTTTAAAAAAATTAAATTAAAAATTTCTTCAATTTATTAGAAACATCGCAAATTGACTCTTGCCTGTATTGAGATGACCCGAGCTATACAAATCTTCTAAAATTTTCCTTTGTTCCAAGATTACACCCTAGCTCGGTTTAATCCATTTTTTTGAACAATGAGACTCCTTTTCGTTTTAAAATTGTAAATTAAAATTGCTCAAATTTACCTTTGTGTGTGATTAAAGCGCACATGTTATCCTGCAGCTGGCCTAACAAATTTGTTGTTATGCACCTTTGCATCGACCAAAATTATCACAAATTCTTCCTATTTTCCAATTTATTATCAGCACTTCACTTTTAATCATTAAAACGAAAGCAAACATCAAATCAACTTAATTTATTTTCAAAACAAATAACAATCAAAACCATTATTGCGGGCATGGTTTGTCATCCGCTCGACGCCAAAAACCGTCGCCTAACTCTCCTACAACGTCTATCAACCTACTCTCTCTACGCTTTTCCCACTCTTATTTACAGCTAACATTTTTATATAACATGTACAATTTGATAAATAAATAAATAATAAAATTGAATTTTAAAAATTATTTACAAAATAAATTAATTTGTGGTTTTATGCATTTCGAAACACGACAGTATATACCCAAATTTGGGAGTAGCGCCAATGCGATCCTTTTCATAAGAAAACACACATATACAAAATAGTAAAAGTCAATTTATTACTATTACACTAAACAAAACATTAAATCTATACAAAATTAAAAAAAGTTATATAAATAGAAACAAACTTTAGAGTAAAAGAAAAGCGAAAGTTAAATAAGTCATTCTCTATATACAGGGTGTTCCCGTGACCGTAAAGAACCGTAAAGAAATTTCTAAGATGAAGTCCAAAACCTTGTACCTCCTTATATAGCAATTTTTTGAATTTCTGATTTCAAACGGACATAGCTCCGATATTATTGATTTTTTAGATTTAATGGATTAGAACTTTTATTAAAATCATTTTCTTATCTACAAATTAGGTTATAACTTCTGATCGTCTAGAATCAACGGATTTCGAGTTATAAATTAAACTAAGGGAAAAAATGTTTTAAAAAAATCAGGTTTTATATCTTTTACTTTTGTTGGGAACCTCGTATCTCTTAAACGAAACGTCTTAGGAAAAAACTGACGGCTTAAACGGATAGGGAATTTAACGGGCTACAACTTTATTCAAATAATTTTTTTTGAGAAACCAACCGTTTTTACAGAAATTCTGAAAATAATGAACAAAGTAGGGTAGGTAAAAAAATAAATAAATTTTGTAAAAAATAAAAAGTGTTTTTTTCACTACGTCAAAGATTCTCCAGTTTAATTTGCTCTGTCCCAAAAAAGATCGTAAATAAGTTTTATCCTTATATAAAAATAAGAGGTAAAAATAATAAAAATTGCCGCCCCCAAAAAATTGCGCTCCGGAGCTATATCCCATTTAGCCCAGTGGTTAGAGTGGCCCTGATTAGCACGTTAACACGGTTCACAAATTTAAAAATTTTTTAATGTAATTATAGTAGGTGAGGGTCTAATTTTCAAATATAAAATATGAGATTTTCTGGATTATTTAAAAAAAACGCGTAAAAACGGCCTAAACTCGCAAGCGTATATTCGATTGGCGGTTTTCATAAGTTTAACCCCACTCATTTTATAAAAGTATTTCTAGGCATAAATTGCATTTGATTCATTCATTTTATGCTCAGGCAGTCGAGCTAGTCAGACGTTACAGGATAAGAAAATTTTATTGCCAACATGTCAAGACGAAAGTCAAAAAAATTGGTCAAGTTAGTAGAAGTGTTCAGGAGAAACCGACAAAACACGATGAATGCTTCAACCTCAAAAGGATTCGACAATTGTGGGACTACGTCAAGATCCACTAAAATCAGAAAATCCAGGGCAGGGGTAAGTAATAAACTAAGACCTAGCACCAAAAATGATCACCTAAACTTGCTGGTGGCTGAAGAAGACGATGGAAGCCATAATCTGCTTTCAAGCAGATCCACCCTTCATGTCATCTAGTGACGAAAGCACCAGCCACTCGGCAATTAATGGAGAAAACGTGAACAAAAATCAGCTCCAAACTCTTCGACAGAGAACCTACTCCGGGCCAACAAATTCAAACCGACGTCAGAATCTCCGAAACAAGGACTATCAGATCCAAACCGCATTATTGTAGAAGCTTTTGTCTAGCCTACTTCAACGCCAGCCACTCCGACGCAAGAGATCACAAAAGCGACTTCATAAAAAGCCGAACCGCCACAACCAAACCCCAGAAGGATAAGAAGAGCATCACGGCGTGGCCCCAATTGGTGAAAAAGATATAATCTGAAGAAATAAACTACAGGAGCGTCAGAAACGTTGCAGACGGATTCGCGGTCTACTCCACCGATCCTCAAGTTTTAGAAAGCTCCAGAAACTGCTGGATACAAATTGGATATTTGGATATTCCTCGCACAGGCTGGAGGAAGAATCAATACCGACCGAGTTAATAAAAGCGAGGACCTTGAAACCAAAACTTTCAAAATCACACATATGACCAGAATGTTCAGAAATCGTGACAAGAAGCCCATGATACCAAAATCTAAGGCAAACAAGAATATCTTCAAAGTCTAAAAGATCACGGAAATTGATATCGCAATAGACACACCAAACAAGAAGTTCGGGCTGGCACAATGCCACAGGTGTGACTCAAAACGGAACTCATCTGCGCAAATTGCGGTAGTCTTGACCCGGCCAGCTACAGGGGATGCAAAAAGTTTCCAAAACCCCGAATGGATGCCAGACGCTCCAACGCAACCAACACCAAAAATTATTGTTCTTCGCCAGACAAGCCGAAACCGGAAGAAGCCAACGCGATTAAGCCAGGGTTAATAGTCATTATTACAGGCCAATTAGCCTTACAGAATGTCAACACCGACGTAATTGCAGCCATTACCAAAGACTAGCAACCTCAGGCTTCAAACAATTAAGCAACTGACAAACCGGAAAAAAAATCAGAAATGACCAATGGAAGAACCAACGAACAAAGAATACAACGTCATCAAAATTAACTTTAAAAAACCACCCAGTTCGAAGACCGCTGTAAAAACCAAGAAAGAGCTACAATGCCACTCCAGCGGGTCCAGCGGGCTCTGAAAAGGTCGAAGACAAGGACACATTCAGACGAAGGATTCTTTAAGGCAGCGTCTGACTGCCACGTGCTTTGCAAGACACTTGAGTTAAGTTAAGTTAAATTGCACTAAAAAATTCAGATTAGAAGACACGGATCTCAGAGTAAACCAAAAAAATTTAAAAAATTTTTAGGGGGCGATCGACCTCAAAAATGTCAGATCTACTAAGACGCAGATCTTTGTTATTAAGTTAAATTCGGTTAAATTGAGTTAAATTTTAAATAATTAACGAATTCCTATTTAAAATAAAATTTTTAACAATCAACTGAAGCCGGCTCAGAATAAGCTGTTTACAGGCTTTTTATGCAAAAAATCTAAAATTTAAAATTGATTAAGTTCGACTATAGTTTATTTATCTGACGATAGATAAATAAAACCAGACTCAATTATATATAAATTTACGTATAGAGCAACTTCGTCGCTATATTAAGACCCTCCTAGCTGTAAACTTAATCCATCTAATTTAATTTTTGGAAAACCGTATCTCTAAAACTGTTCAACATACTATTTTACATGAAATTTTATTTTCTACACTTTAAAGTTTAGATAATGTTAATATTGTGCCTGAGATGACAAAAAAGGGTCTAAAAGGATCAAGTTTGAAAGCTTAGAACTAGGATCCTATTATAACCTACTACAAAGTTGTTCTATACAAAAATTTACAGATAATTGAGTCTAGTATCATTTACTGAAGACCAAAAAAATTCTACGTCAACAGCTGAAAACTACTTTTTTTGGGCAAAACTCGATAAAATAATTTTACGAAGAGATGTAGCTCAGAAACTAAATAAACTAGAACAATAATTTTTTTATACCTTTATACAGAATTTTATCTACTTTTAATTTGATATCACCTGTTTTGAGTATAGGGTGTACAGGAAACGGCTAATTTAAGATTTTGTGATTTTTGGGACTTTTAATGGCAAATTAGCCCCTGTTCTGGTTTTAATCTGTTGTAGAAAACTTGAAACTATTTTCGAGTTTCTACGCGTAATTATTTAATTATAAAAAATAAACAAACAAAACAAATATTAAAATATTGAATTTTAACTGTTGAGTAAAGAATACATATTTACATAGAAAAATAATATTTAAAAAACAATAAAACTGACAATAATTAACATTGAATTTAAAGTAAAAACCTTTTTAAATTTCTTGTTTTGTATATTTTTCTTGCTTCTCATTATTTTTATGTTCGACTGATGATCAAAAATAATTGTGAAATAGGGGCTTTTATATCGTATTACATAGTTTTTATTTTAAATTTTTATCATTTTAATAACGTAATTTTTTCAAAATTTATTTTCTGGTTTATTCAAATATTCTAAGTTCAAACCTGTTATTTGTTAAAATTCAATATTTTAATATTTGTTTTGTTTGTTAGTAAATACTTAAAAATTAATTTTTTAGGATATTTTCCTTTTACTTAATTATAAGCAACACGGGCGGTCTTGAGTTATTTGGAAGAACCAAAATACTTTGTAACCCAATTAATGAGCAGCTCGGTTGGATGATTAACTGATTATCTAGTTTGTTTTCCAAGTTTTTAAATTTTTTCTCAACTTTCGAGTACTCCTGTGCAAAATTTTATCTTCCCAGATGATTTAAAAATACCCAAAAGTTTTTGCCGATGACATTGTCCAATTTATTTTGTTACCTCTTACTCAACTCAAAAATTTTAGCTTGGTCTTTGTATTGTTATTTATTAGAGTTTTTCCAAGGATAATTTAAAAAAAATATATCGTTTTATATTTTAACTCTGTACAAAGTCAGACTAATTATATAAATTTTAATAAAGTACATCTTGCAATAAAGTTCGAGTGTTTTATTAAAATTAACACTTGCCTGAAGTACTGAAAACCTAATTATTAAAATATGGAACCTTTCGGTAATGTTAACAAAAAGTAATTAAAAAGTATTATTAAAAGTTCCACTTTAAAGTTGTTTTTCTAAAATGTGAATGTCGTTGAGTGACAAACAACATTTTTTTTAGTCTAGAAAACAAATAAAAGGTTGTACAAGTACGTGAGAGCAGTGTGACATTGAGATCTCCAAGATTGACGCGAAAACCATTTCAGCTTTTTCAAGTGCCAAACAGATTGTTGGAAAAGAATGTTTATAAAGAAGTTTTTCTCATTAAATCGAGTAAATCTAAGAAAAACTAAATAGTTTTGGGATTTATTTATTAGCAAGAAGTTGCGGTCCGATCCGAATTTTTCTTGAACGGAAATGGTGATTATCGCCGACAGTTAATTATGTTTTTATTAATTTTTTAGATGACACATACACAATAGAAGAATTAGAGCGAGACACTGTTTACGAAGTGCGTGTAGCTACCAGAAACTTGGCTGGAATTAGCGAATACACGAATATTTCCATCTTCAAGACGGCCAAATCTTCGGGACTAGGTATTTACCAACACTATTCGCCTTATTGTTTAGTTTATGTAGTTTTTCATAGTTTTTTTGTTGAATTGTTATGATGAATTTTGTCTTAAGTTAAATTTATGTATTTGTCAAATTTAATAAAGGTAGACTACAAGTTATAATAAATTTTCACTCAATGTACATAAAAATTTTGTTGTAAAAATAATTAATTGTTATTGTAAATTGCCATCATCCTACTCTCTTTAAATAATTAATTAAGCGTTTGTTATAATCGAAATATTTAAATTGTTAACTGTATAATTTGCGAAAGGTTTAAATTTAAAGCAATGCGGGTGCTCAAAGCGAAATTTTTCGTTTAACAAATACTAAATTACATATTCACCAAGGGCACATCTCCAGCGAATATGTTAATATGATAAATATCAATGAATACGAATTCAAATAGCATTCGTTTAATTGAAATTTACTCGAGTATATAATTTTATTTTTATGTTAAAAAATACTCCCACGATTCAAAAATTATTATTTTTTATATTTTTACATATTAAAACAACTGCAGAATTAAGTTACAAATCCAAAAATTTTTCCTTAATATTCTTTCTCTTACTCTTCCGGTTCATGGTGTAAAGTGAACGCTTATTCACTTATACCTCGCCATTATACCTAAGGTCTGATATTTCAAATGCTAATAAAATTTTTGAACATTAACAAAACCGAGTAAGAGAACAATTAAATTTTTTTATTTCGATTATTTAATCAATTTATTCTGTTACTGTTAATTCGACAGAATTTAAATTGAAATTTAAGTGCGGCTTAATTAAGTGAGTAGATTATAAAAATAAACTCTCATAGGTGGAGTTGAGCTTGAGAATTTAATTTAATTTAATTTAAATCTTCGGGATTTTTCTGTAAAATAAGACAAAAAAAATTAATTTTAAGTGTTTTACGTTGATATTATTCTAATCATTTTAAATTTAATTTTCTGCTTTCGGCGAATTTTTTTAATCCACTCGCTGCAAATAAATAATGCTTCTTAATTGAACACAATTAAATGTTTCAACAGGCAGCACTTTAGATCCGTAACCTGTGGTGGGCTGCGGTATTTTGTACTCTGGTATTTTATTGATTTGGTCAGGGAAGTAATCCTATAATCCGTTTTAAAAATATGATATGTTAAGATTTCTTTGCAAAGCTTTCCAAAGCGTCGGTAAATTTTTGATTCGCGAGGCCGTGGGTCGAGTAGGGTAATTTTTCATTCCAAATTTTTTACAATGTATCGATAGATTTTTCTAATTAACGCAACATTTAATAAAATATCAGTCTAGAAACGACGTTAATTAAAATGTCGCTGTCATTAGCATCCGCTAAAGGTTATAAAAGTTAATAATATTTTGATTATTGACAGGTTTTACTCGTTAGCATTATGTTTCACATTAAATTCAGTAGAAAAAACTTATGTACTGAAAATTTTCAATTTGGAAACGCTAGCTCGCCTGATTCAAAACAGCTGAAGGATTTCCTTTCATAATATTTTAAATAAATCGTAATTGGACTATAAAAGTAAATTGGTGGAAAGTTTGTTTTCGAAGTTTTAATTTTCTTTAAAATTTGTAATAACTTTCCGAAAGTTAGTAATAAACCAGGTAATCGAAAATATTTATTCAATGCACTGCGGAAAAGCTTACGAGAGCAAGAAAGAGGGGGATACGAAATTGCTTTAGAAACATTTTTAAGAGTCGCGAAGAATTTCCAACAATGCAAATGGAGAAAGGATAATCTAACAAAGTTAAGACAATTAAAGTGAAAGCATTTTTGGAAATGTGTAAAAATAATTAATTAGAAAATCTGAAGCAGCACGAGTAAACTTTATAAGACTTAAAAGAGGTGCTCAAAACACTTTCTTTTATAATTTTATTTCTCGTACAATGCAAATTATTTTTAAACCAGAATGTTTATTACTTTTGCGTTATATTACCTTTTCTACAGTCTGCTGCAAATGGAATCAAAATATAACTCAAACAACCGAGAAAATTTAACTAATTTGTTCTTTATAAACTACTTATGTTTCTCGCGTTTCAATTGGACATTTAGCACGTGTCGAGCGTCTATGGGGATGTAAAACTTGAACGTGTACGTAAATTAACTTAAAACATAACTTGGTTTCTTAAACTTTATTTGCAAAGAAATTGTACATTTAGAAAAGAAGTTGATGATTTTTTAGTTTCTTTACAGTGCGGTTACCTGCAGGAAGGGCGTCGTTAAAGTTTTTGTAAATGAAAATTTAGGGCACGCAGGGTATTATTGAAAAGCTTTCTTTTTATCTTTATAGCTATCGTAAAAATGTAACTTAGAAACTTACGTATAAAAATATAAGAAACACGTAAAAACTTTTGCTTGATATAATTATTTTTTTTTATATAGGAGACCTACTGTTATTTTACTTTGTTTAATTGTTGTATAAAACGTGATAATGTAAATAAAATAAAGGAGGAAAATTGTGCTTTGTGATGAAATAATATATTATGTAAAATATTTCAAATAATAAGGGATTTTAAGAAAATTGATTTTAATAATAATTATTTTTAAGAATATAAAAAACTGTTAGAAATTATAATTAACCTAGATAGACTTCTATGAGTACTAATAATTAAGTTTAAGTATTAAATTAAAGCTGTGAGTTTTCTCCTACAAAAAACGAGAAAGCAAGTTTGTGCGATACTCGAGAATTTTAGAAACAAAAACCGAATATTAAATTTTTAGTTTTTTGCACCTTAATTTTTGCTAAAATAAATTATTAATATTTTAATAATGTTTTAGGAATTAATTAGGTATTCGCTTCGAGGCAAAAAAACTATTTTAATAAAGACAAATTTAAAATTTCATTAGAATTTGCTTATTAGGCTACATAATTTTAATATAAAATATATATTATTATTTTAATTAATTTAATACCAGGGATAAAAAGTAAGTATTAGATAGCAAATATATCATAATTGGACGCAAATTAATATTATTAGAGTATGATGATGGTTCAATACCATTATACTAATACCGTTTCTTACCTATAACAGAAAATAAAATTTAATATTTGCAAGTTTTTCAATGTTTACTCTTTGTTTGCAAATATTATCGATATAAAAAATGAATTATATTTTTTGGAATTTTTTTGGTATGTTTAATTTGAAAATTACCTATTAACTGCTTTAATGCTCAATGTAATGTTAAATTTTATTATCAATGTTAAGTAATAAGATAAAATTTTAACGTAATGTAAATAATACAACGATGTGAATGTAATATGGCAATATTAAAGGTGCCAAACTCCTTTTTTTATTACACATATATGCAACATACAGATTGTAGATTTTAGTGGCCATAAAAAAAGATAAGCAGAAGGAGAAGAAAAATTGTCGATTCTTAAGCTGTGTTTACATTAGGCGAGTATTCGGCCGAGACGGTAGACCGAGTCGAATAACCGCTCCGTGTGAACAAAGTATTATTTTGTACTGAAGACCACGCAAAAATCTCACAAAATGTAATAGTACCATAAAATTATTAATAAATGTGTACTTATATAATAGCATAATCCATTCGGAGTAGTTTAAGTTAGATTTATGTTATCCATAAATACGTGAATATAGGTTATTTAATAAGTTTGTTTAAATTGATGTATAAATTTTTCAAATATTTATTATGTTAATAAACTATACGTCGAAATGTTGATGTTCATAACCTTCCTTTATCATTTGAAAATGTAACAAAAAAGCATCGAAACGAGAATAATACAGTAGCGGTCATAAAGATCTACTTTTTTCGTTCTTTCGAAAGTTTTTCGAATTTTTGCATACAATAACTGTTTTTTAAAAACTGTTTTTAAATTTTTAAATTGCAAATCTCGTAGTGTTTTTTCCAAAACGAATCAAAAATTTTATTGTGTATGCCGACGCCATCTAAGACCAGATTTCTAAACTGACCAGATTTCAAATTTAAGTGGGTAGTTGATGTTACATCGATAAATAAATATTAATATCGTTTTAAAATGTAAACCACATTAAGTAAATATTGAAAAGCAAAAAGCACACTAATAAGGTAATTTGAGTTTGTTGTTATCGAGTTGCGTCAATATTATCAATAAAAAATTATCAAAATGCCAGTTTATGAAAATAAATAAACAATTAAAATATTAAAAGATTAATTCTTTCATTACGTCAATTTTTACATTGAAAAAACAATAGTTGATAAGTTTTCCCATCACAATTTTTAATATAATTTTTTATACTTTATTATTAAATTTTTAATAATGTTAAAATGTAAAATGAACTTTAAAAAATATTAGATTTTTCTTTTGGATTTTATTTTTAGAATTTACAAGTAATATTTTATAATGCTTACTATTTTATAGATATTTTTGATTAAATGTAACTGAAGATCGATCGATAATAATTGTGAAGTTTTACTTTGTTGCAGTTCATAAAGCATTAAAACCTTTTCTTCGAATTTATTTGCTTTTTTAATTAACTGCTTTAGTTTAGTATCTGGGCTGGGATTATAGCGTGCATTTCGCCCTAGCTTCTGATGCAGTATGAAGCTAGCTTACACGAAGATCAAGGGCTACACACAAACAAAACCAAGGTATTAGCTACTTTGGCAGTAAGGTAGGATTTTTCTCATCCTCTCAAGTTAATATTATTATTTTTTAGTTTAATTGTAAATATAATGGCAAAATAATGTCTATATTTAGCAAGATTAAACAGCAAGAAATAACTCAGTAAAAAAGGTAATTTGTGCTATTGTTTGTCTGTATTAAGTAAATTCCGTTCTTTGTCATGATAAAATGAGTCAGAAACACGTGCCCGCTATTAATTTTTAATAAAAATGCGTAATCTCGACTGTGATTATCAATTTTTGAAAGGGTAACTTTATTTTGCACGATCACTATTCTATTGTGTGATATAAATATTCAATTATTCTTGGTGTTATAAATTATTATGGTGTAATAACTTTCGGATTAGCCAAACGTCATTATTTTGGACATTAAAAAATTTACGATGTATATTTATAATTTAATTTTATAATTAACGTTATTAAAATATTATAATAAAAACGATAATTTAAGAATTCTTGGCTAAACATAGCACATAAAAATTTTTAATAAATTATTTTGATAAAGTTGAACATATGAAATACGGCTTGGCACCTAGAGTACATCAGCATATTTATGCAAATTTAAAATAAAAAATCTATTTCAATATTCTACATTTTTTTATAAATTAATTATAATTGACAATGCACAATTGATGGAAACTTACCTGTTATTAAATAAATATGTAAAAATAATTGTGCTGTTTCAGTACTGTTGTATTATTGCAAAATTTGCAAAATGTCCAAAATAATTATTTTATTATAATTATTTAATTTCTTTATTTAAAAAAGATTAGTTTAGACAATCGGGAAACACTAGGCAAAAATTCAGTTTTACACCAAGTAAAACTGCTACTTTACTGCCTAGTTAAACAAATAATATTGTTATAGATTATTCAATGTTTCACTAAATCCAAAAATATAATATCTGAATTAATTATATCCGGTAATTTAGAATTAAAAGACAAAAATAATTTTGAAAACTCACTTTTAGGAAACTAAGAAGACTTACAAACATTTTAATGATACTAACCCATTTCGATCTTATTAGATCTCATCAGTAGCGGCAAGATTTTTAAAAATTTTAAATATTATATCTATGTATCTATAAAGCGGTTTTATGACGCTCTACCAGGTCTTCCAATTGATTGACTATATCTCGAAAACTAGCTAGACTAGAACAATAATTTTTTAATACATTAACGCAGAATTTTATGTACTATAATTTTTATATAACCTATTTTGTGTATAGGATGTACATAAAACGGCCAATTTAAAATTTTTAGAATTTTTCCTCACAAATTTTCCGTTGTTCCGTTTTGAATCTGTTAGGATCTTTTTTCTGAAAATTTTCCTTTCTGAGGCATTTCCACGCAGACTCTTTTTTCACTACGTAATAACTAGGGTACGGATTTATAGCAAATTTGCTATACATAAATATTGATAGCAGAAGTGTAATTGTTATAAATGTCCACGAATTTGCTAAAAATAAGACATTTGACGCTATGTTTCTTGTGCTTATATGCTTATTTTGATACTTTAATCACTTTAATGCTTAGATTTACTTTTTAAGCTTTTTTAGTGCTTATTTTATAGCAAATTTCAATAAATTAAAAAAAATTGCAATAGATATGTACATAAAACCTCACATTTTTTATTTATATTTTGATTTTTTTAAATTTAATATTTAGTAGACTTTGTTTATAAACGAATAATAAATTAAAGACTTCAACTAATTTAAAAACTTGATGATATTTAATATACTTAATAGAAGGTATAACGGAAACATTGGTGTTCTTGACAGGGGCGGAACTACCGAGATGCGGTAGGTGTCACGCACGCGGGTCTCCGGCTAAAAGGCTTTTGTTGTGATTACTCAATCTTTAAAAAAAAATTTAATAAAATATACGTTTTTTTTATTTTTGTTTATTTTTATCTTGTTACAAAAACAAGGCCCCGCCTCTCAACTTCGCACACGGGCCCCTCAGTAGCTTGTTACGCCACTGGTTCTTGAAAATGTTTATTATCACTTTTTCTTTTATATAAAAGAAATGTTGAAAATTTTAACACATTTATAGTTTGATAGTTGATTAACGCCGAGTATCCGACGACAGTTAACAAGGAGATAAGAGATCATCCAAAATTAAAATATAAAAACAACCCATAGATTTGCAAGCATGCTTATAGATGATAAATTAAATTTCTTCTTCTAATTACTAATTTTCTTATAGTTTTATTGTTATTTACGATTTTATTCAAGATTCTCATATTTTTAATAATATATTGCTTATTTAGCAGTATTGTATTGTATTGTACTTAGGGATCGATTGGCTACTACAGCCTTACAGAACTGCGACCATTATTGATCCTTTATTTGGCAGTCAGTATACTATGTTTTTTTGAATATTTACGTACATACTATATTCGAATTTACACAATAATAAATAATAATAATAATAATTGAAAGATATGGAAACTCTGAAAATTAAACATTTTTCTTTTTGTTCACAAGTTCTTCATATTTTTATTTTATTGTGTTACTTTGTATTACTTTGCAATAGTTATTTTTATCATTAGGCTGGAAACTAAATTTTTCCGAGTACAAGTTTTTTTACAGGCCGAGACCTGTATTTACGAGTACTCGGAAAACAGTTTCCTGCCGCATGATAAACGTAATTTTTTACGCCGACTTCTATAATTAGTTAAATATAAAATTTAATTATTTTTCGAAATATTTTTTTTTTGTTGTTGGTAGTAAAATATTTGAATTCAAAATTTGACGTTTAAATTTAACTAACCTAAAAAATATAGGTATTTGTTACATTCATTTTTTACAAAATTTTCTAATAAAAATATAGTAGACTTACATATAATTATAAAATAATAAGTTAGCTGTATTATAATTGCATTAAAAAGCGCCTTTTAACCCAACAATTTGTAATACCTATTTAATTTAATTCAATTTAACGTACAAAATATAACCAAGAATACCAACATCTTATAAAATAATCACTGTTTTTTTCAAACGCTATGCGAGAAAACCAGCTTTTCATGCCGCATTTGAAATATACAATTGAACACTTGCCTGATGAAGGCGTAAAAATAAATTTTTTTTAATGCTTATGTATTATTATATTTAAGTTTAATGCATATTTTTATGCGTATATTTTCTCGATTTTTTATGCTTAAAAGTCCGTACTCTAGTCATAACATAGGTGTCATCAATACCGACAATTCAAATATACAGCTGTCCCAACTTATACGGCGTCTCAACCTATACACCTCTCCCCTAGGTATATTGGTCAAATCTGACGTTTCTCGAAAACAAATTCTTTTTTGGTGGTTTTGGTAATGATCGTGAATAAAACGTTGAATTACATTCGGGAATTAACAAGCTTTTAATCCCCTTATATAATTAATAACTATTATTTTTAACTTAATTGACATCTGTCATAATGCCAAAAAAGTTTTACTTCAATTGCGTGTGACGGTTACACGCACTTTCAATTTTTTTATCATAAATATATCATAATATGGGGACTGTCAGATAACTATCATTACGAATTTCAAAATTTCAACTACACTATAGGAAAGAGGACAATTTTCTAAGCAGTTTAGAACAAAAAAATCTTTGGATCATCCATAAGTTTTCGAAAAATTCGAATTTAAAGATGTAAAATTTACATGTATTTTAGATACACCTTTTAACACGGCTGCATGATTAGCCAATTTTGTGTAAGGCAAAAAATTTTAAAAATATCCCTGAAAAATGACAGAACTCGCCAAGGGTGGAACTCGAAGCCATAGAACTCGTCCAGGTGTCGACCGCGACTGAAATCAAACATTAAGAGTATATCAAAGCACTCGTACTGTCAACAAAATGAGACCGTCACCGACGAGACCGTGCCTCAACGTGAGACCGACCGTCACACATCGGGTGTATCATGTTACATTCACCTGCTTTTCCTAATTTTAAAATGCCGTTTTCTCGAAAACTAATGGACGGTCCAAGAATTTTTTTTTTTTAAATGCTCAGAAAATTGTCCTCTTTCCTATAGTACAGTTGAAATTTTGAAAATCGGGGTGATAGTTATCTGACAGTAACCCATAATATTCGTATAGGATATTTAAATAAATTTAATGAATTCGCATTATTCGACTGATTTTATTAATCAAATCTTTTGATTTTATCTATATGGGTTACCGTTTATATCGAATTTTCAATTTCAGACTGAAAGATTTTCTTCGGGTAGGTCTGAGAAGTTTATTGTTCAGGTGGCGCCCTCTCTAATTAAACTGCATCTAAAAATCGATCAAATTCTCTCTCGATCATTTAAAAAGATTTGATTTTTGTGCATAATCAGTCTAATATGTTGGTAGTTCAAATGTTCATGTGTCTGACATTTTTGCATTTTAAAGAGATCGAGAAAGCTAAAATATCTTAGCCCCTATTTATCCTATCAACGTGTAGCTCCGAAGTTCCACACATTTTACCTCAATACAATCCTAAAGGTTGAAAGTTTACTTTCAATCTAGGGAAAATCACAAAGCAAATTTCTTTTTACGAAATTTTTGATAAATGGAAAACATAGTAGATGTCCTCAGATTTCCATTCTCTTTTACCCCTGTGCCCTGAGACCAAAAGCTCATTTTGATAAAAAATGATATTTTAATTTGGTTTTATTTTCAGTTTTTTTAAAATCAATATACTTATTTTCAGTAAATCAGGCCTCCGGCAAGGTTGTTATGCCACTAACCTTTGATATAAGTAATTAAATATATGAGTACATTTTTTTATATTAATTATATAAATATTATTTAAAATGATTCTGGCGATAAAAATTTATTGCACAACTAAGAATAAATAAATCAAACTGTAGAAATACAAAGTTCAACGAAGTTTATGCTACAGCGCACTTTTTTTAATTGTATCAGGTACCAACGTCCCGAAAAATTTCAATTAATGAAAAAAGCCAGTGTTGCTCAAACAATTTTTGGAATGCCAAAAATTTATTTGTGATAGGAGTGTGAAAAAAAATAAATAGTTTTGATTCAAGGATCAATGTCTCGGTTTTTAGCAAAGATGAATGGAATGCATTTGATTTGTAATAGGTCTAATTATCGATGTGCTAATTTTGTCGCGTGTAGAGGTCACAATTTTTAAGCCGGGCAGACAGTTGACACATTAAACTTCAAATTTTGAGTACCAGGAAGTCCGCGACATAACATTGGCCAATTTAAATTCAAGTAAGAAAATTTTAATGCATGTCAAATGTTTTCAATCAAAGTCAATAAAAGCGCGTTTTATTAACGATTTAGATGGGTGACCCATTTATTTGAGTTAAAATTTCGTCGTTGTCTCATTATTTTATCTCTCTACATATTTGATCGTTCCAGAATTTTCTGTCACGAAATCAACTCGTGAGAGCAACGTAAGACTACGCAAACTCAACATGAATTCTAGTGCTACCAGCCGGCAAGAGTATGAGCGCGAGTTGTAAGTTAAAATTATACGCACAAGTCAACTAACTGAAAAAATAATAATAATTAGTTATGGGATGGAGAAGATATCCAAGATCGCCATCCGAAACCGACTTTCAAAGTGAGTAAATGTTTTGATACAATTTTCATTGGGTTAGTGTGTCCGCTTTTGATAAATCAATACGACTTACTTAACCTTTCCCAATATTGATTAAATAATTTTTCTCAAAATTAACGATGCCCTTCGTCCAAGTTCACGTTACTCACATTATTATTACATTAATTCGTGGATTTTAAAAAAAAATAATTATTTAATTCAAAATCGATATATTTATAATCAGCACCAGCAGCGATAACCTTTTTTGTTTACATAAGCACGTAATTGAAATTATTTACTCCGTAATCGGTAGACTTATAAATAATTACAATTTTTTTAAAAATAATTGTTCGAGGTTGCCATACATTTTCACGCTTTCGTCTAATGTTCGTTCACATAATTTTTGTTTTTATTTTCTAGGAAACTAATTTGTTTATCTAGAACTTCTATGATTTGCAAGGTTTATTTTTAAATATTTGCACTTACGATTAGCAAATTACCTGCTGAATTATACAAGTAATTAAGATTAGAAATTACAATCGTCGCGTGTGTGCACCCCGAGTTTAGATAAAAGATAACACGCACACTCATTCAACCAGATTCAATTCAATTATTATTGTCATAAATATTGTCTCGTTGATAACACAATAATTTAATAATTTTTCTCTATTTTGGATTATTCTTTTGTGCGCTAAAATGGTGCGATGTCGAAGCATTGATCTCGACTACGATCCAGGTACTAAATTAAGAGTTATGTAAGTGCAAAATTTAACACTTTAAGTGCCCTATTAACAGCAATGACCAAAAATAACACTAAGTGTTAATGATAAACCAATAAATCGCGATGTTGTTAACTATTTTTGTCAACATCATTGCGAACCGCATTGTTGACAATGAAAAGTTAATCGTCCAAGGTTAATTTACTTGGCAATCGCCATGTCCAACCAAATTAATTTGCAAAATAATTGCGGTTTCAATAAGACCACAGCTACGTAGCAAAAAGGGTACCACACACAAAAATTGTTTCCAAATTAAATTATTGGCACAATTAAATTTAAACAAATCTTGACCTTAAAGGGGGTCAAGTATAAATAATGTTGTCGTTTTAACCGTTAAATTGATAAGCCAGAACAAGAAATATCCGATTAATTTCGAAATTACGAAATAATACATTTGATATAAAAAATATTTCGTTTAGTACTAATAAACACGGCAGCAGCCATCCGCCTGAAGGAAATCCGTTCCGTAATTTACCTTCATTCTCATTGAACTCACCTTTCCTGTTATTATGTACCAACACTCGTAATTTTGCCTAAAACTAAAAAAAAAATTTTACTATAGCCCTACGTACAGATCATTAAAAATTTCGTTTTTTGAGTTTTTAGTTTTTAGTGTTTTTAGTTTTCTAACTCCGTTTATAATGGACTTCAATAATTAAATTCCGTTTTTTTTTGGAAATAAAATTAATATATTGTCGTGTTTCAAAACACTATAAAAAAACCACAAATTAATTTGTTTTGTAAATAATTTTTTAAAATTAAATTTTGTTATTTATTTATTACGCACATTTAATTGTAATAAATCTTATAAATTTTTTCTTTATCCCATAAATTACACTTTATAGCTGGGTATCCATTAATTTGCATGAGGCTCCTCGATGTTTTAAAATTGTAAATTGTTAATTTAAAAATGCTCACTCTTGTTAGTTTGTGTGTGGTGTTGGAGCGCACCTGGCATCCCAGCTGGCCTAACAAATTTGTTGCGTTGAAACTTTATGCATCGAATAAATTCTCCACTTTCTTAGTTTTATTTATCACTTGCTTCACTTTGTTAATTAAAACAAACAAAATCATCGACTTATTTTTATTTTATTTATTTTCAAAAATTTAAATTATAATTGTGGGAATGATTTTCGTCCACCAGTCCATTCGACGCCACGGCCGCAGCCTGTCTTCTTTTTTGCATCGACCTACCTACTCTTACTTCTCCCCATCTTTTTATTTACATTTTATTTTTCATAGCAAAACTTAACAACTTTATACAATGTGCTTAATAAATAAATAACAAAATTGAATTTTAACATTTTACAAAACAAATTAATTTGTGTTTTTTTTATAGTGTTTCGAAACACGACATTTAACCCCCTTAATTTTTATGAGTAAACCAAGGTGTTTACGATTAAAAATTATCAAGTTGTCGTGTTTCGACAAATAAAATGTTCCAATAGTTTCTAAAATAAATAATTTTTACATAAATAAATCAAATTTTCTTATAATACAATAGTCAATTAAAATCAATTCGTTAATTTTTCATTTTTTTCTATCCAAATTTTTCCCTTTATTTTCTTGATTTCGTTTCCGTTATTAATGTAGCGTTTTAAGCCTTTTAAACAATCGAACAATTTTAAATCCATCATCTTTAACCATTTACTACTTTATTAAATTTCAATTTTTTAATCCCATTCTTCTTTTTTAAAACTTTTTTTATCATTTGCGTCTTCGCCACTTTTCATTACTGAATCTGATTTTATTCCCTTGCCACCTGCATTAATCTCCTCTTCCACCTTTTCATCTATTCGACTCCTTCCTTCGGTATTTTCTATTTTATTAACCAAGTTTTCATTTTTTTGATCGACTTTTTGTATCATTGTAATCGTGGTTTCACGTGGTTTCATTCATTAATGTTTTGTTTTATCTCACTCGTGCTTTTGTCTATTTTATTGTTCATGTTTTCTTTTATGTCCGCGCTAATTTTATCGATTTGTTTGCTCATGTGTTGTAGAAACTGCAGTCATTGATCGTCCGCCATTTTTTTGTTTTTCTTTTAATTTTTTTTACAAATTTTATTTTTATTATCTCGGGGTCAAAAAGTAGGTTGCTTTTACGAGCCCCACGTTGTCTGCGCCATTTAATGTTCTGACCCTAGCTATTCAAATCTTATAAATTTGCTTAATTTCCAAAATTTAATCTTTAGCTCGGTTTCATTCATTAATTAATTTTAGCAATGACTCTTCAAAGTTTAAAAATTGTAAATTGTTAATTTAAAAATGCTCACTTTTGTTAATTTTGTGTGTGGTGTTGGAGCGCACCTGGCATCCCAGCTGGCCTAACAAATTTGTTGCTATGCACCTTTTGCACATTGACCAAAATTTTCCAATTTCTTCAGTTTTATTTGCACTTCACTTTTATTAAATTAATTAAAACAAACAAGACTCAAATTAACTTATTTATTTTTAAAAACCAATTTTAATTATTTCGGGAATGGCGTTTCATCCGCCTGACCTTTCGATGCCAAGGCCGTGGCCTCTCTCTCTACAACCTACGAGCTCCACTCCTTCCAGTTCTTTTTCTCTCTACTCTTAGTTACAGCTAATTTTACAAACTTTATACAATGTGTTAAATAAATAAATAACAAAATTCAATTTAAAAAAATTATTTACAAAACAATTTAATCTGTGGTTTTTATAAAACACGACAATATATTTAATTATTAAAAAAAAATCGCAATTTTGTAAGTCTTGAAAAACAAAAAAAAAGTTACTGTATTTTCTTAAAGTACACCATTTTTACAAATATTTTAAAAATTAAATTTACAGTAAAAAATGTAGATACTACCGTTGTTTAAAATTTTTTTTACCTGTTTTTACCGATTTTTCATGACGAAATAACAACATGAAAAACATAATTTTGTATATTTTACAAAGCACAGATTTTCCAATACAAATAAAAATGAAAAATTTAGAAGTACAGGTATTCTCGCTAGTGATCCTGTTATTTTTTCATAAAAATAAAAATAAAATTACGAAAAGTTTCTTACGTGGAAATTTTTTCGTGCAATTTATACCAGAGTTAGTTTAACACAATCAATAAAATAATTCTTATAAAGTTGATTGAATCTTTTAAGCTTTCATCTTCTTTGGAATGTATCAGATAAGTAAACCTTCCGGGAGTTTTGAAAATATCTGTTATAGTTCAATAAATATAAGGTTTGCTATTTGAACAGTTTCCATTTTTTCAACTAATACTTGTTTTCCTTCCATTTTCAATTGTACAATTTAAAAAAATTAAATATATCGTAAAAACAAAATTATTAGAGTGGAATTCGCGTTTCAAATGATTCAAGGCACATAATATTACATAAACAAATTTAAATAATAGTTTTTTCCAAAGAAAACCGCAATTATTTTTGTTGAATATAGGTACATTTTTTTCTGAATTGATTTATCGTCGCTATTTAATTTAATTTTCTTGCAATTATTTTTAATCGGAATATTTTTAAATTTGGTTTTTACTTGAATTATACAATTCGACATTCATTTCTTTCTGCTTTATGGGTCAGGGTCTTTTACTAACAATTAAAAAAAATTACACCTTAAATTAAAATTAATTTGACGGTATGGGCTGAAGATGACTTTCAAAGTAGAAACTGGTACATTAAATAAAATCTCAAGAAAACTTTCTAGCAGTCAACCCTAAAAATAATGGAATGTAAAAATTTTCTATTTCCAAAAATTTATTTTTGATAATTTAGAACCGGTGAGTTTTTTTATTAAATTCTCTACGTTTCGCTATAATCCATAAAAATATTTTTTGTTACTGTATTGTAATGGGAAGATAACTATAATTCCTGCATTTGTTGATTCTATAACCCCGCATTTACATTACACATCGTAGAGCGTGTAATTTTGATCACTTTTTTTTCACTCACAAACGCATAGATTCAAACCGTAACAGCACCAAAAGTCACAAAATCTTAAATTAGCCGTTTCCTGTACATCCTATATACAAAATAGGTCATATCAAAATTATAGCAGATAAAATTCTGTACAAAAGTACAAAAAAATTATTGTCCTGGTCTGTCTAGTTTCCGAGATATAGTCCTTCGTTATGTACAACCCTTATTTTTATCGATCTTTGCCTAAAACAACGCAGTTTTTAGTTTTCGCAAATATTGGTCTTCAGTAACTGAAACTAGGTAGAATAGACACTAGAGTCGATGGGGTCCTACCTGTAAGTTCTGAAATTTGATCCCTTTGACTTTTCTGGTTTTTCATTGAATTTCAGGCTCAAACGCATTAATTTTGCAATTTTGTTTTCTACATTGTAAATAATATTAACATTGCTCTTATTTGAAATATTAATTGCAAATTTAGTTCGATCATTGTACGAAGAGGGGGGGGGGTTCTAAATTTATTTAATTTACATTAAAATGCATTTTGTTAGGTAAGAACGTAGAAGTTTCATATTTTACATTGTTTGCCTTACTACTCGGGTGAAATGTAAAATGATAATAATTTCCTCATATTATCTAAGTAAACTGCACACGGTAAATATTTTAAGAACAAATAGCAACTCTTAGTAATTGCGTAGTTCCTTAATTAGCTTTCTCTTACACTTTTCAATGTCGAATTCTCACGATACGTAATTTTCTCATTAAACGAAATATGAATATCGTTAGTAAACCTTAAAAGAAAACTCAAAAATTCAAATACTTCAATTTGATGCGGGTATATTATATTGTCAATATTTTATAGATATTTATTTCTCAAGTTCTCGAACCAATTACTTATCTAAATTTATCTCAAAATCGTTGCCATCTAAACACTCGCTTTATAAAATCAACATTTGTTTTCTTATAAACTTAATTTATTTACTATCAATAACAAAAAACAATATCTCACCTATGTTTACCATAATATGGCTTCACGAGGACGCGACCTACTAGGATAATGCACCATTTGTCCTTGTTTTTATAAAAACATACTCTTGAATATTGACAAATTGGATACATCATCTTTAAGAAATATAAGGTTTTCCACATTTTCCGACAAGTTTAAAAATATATTTTAATATATTCTAACATAAAGAGTTAGAATCTATCGAGTTTCGAGTAGATAATTTCCTTTGGGTAATTTTGATGCTATGATCGTTTGAAAATATAGAAGGAAAAGAAATTGAAATGAAAGTTTGGAAAGCCTACTTTTAGGCCAAGGGCAAACTTATGCATTCCTAAAAATACGTTTACGTTCAAATAAATGCGTAGGTACATAATCTAAATTTGCAGTTGTTTGGTCTAATAATATAACATTAGGTATTATCTTTATTTAAACATGAAAACATCTGTACTCAAACAAAAGTAAAAATATTTACTTGTTAATTGGTTTATTTGGGAAAAGTGCAGCGAAAAGTTTAAATTTTGATCTTCTTGATGGTAGTTGCAGCTACAGGTGCAAAAGTGCTACTTTTCAGCCTGGAAGTTTCCTTGGCCAATCTGATTGATTTTAAATTTTATAACAATCTGATTAATGTGTTTGATATTTATTATTTTATAATATTCAAATTAATGAATATTTGTTTTTGTTTTTCCAAGATATCTTTGACTTCTGACAAGTTGGCCAATAGTAAACTGTTACATAATATTTATATGTACCTATTTTGGATTATAGACGCAATTGAAACATCTTTATCATTTTCTGTATATTAAAAAAAATTGATTATTTATAATTAAATGATAAATAACAAAAATGTATCTCTTTGGTATTCATGGCCAATTAACTTACGAATTATTTATGTAAACAACGCAAAACTACAGACCATATTGGAATAAGATAAATTATCTTGCATTATATTTTTTTATGTCATTGTTGAAGAACTTAAAAAACCTTTAACGAAACACGTTTTGCGGGTTTACCATAAACTTGATACTTGGATCATCGATTTATTCATACATATTATGGATTCATATTAATAATATTGAATAATTTTTTTTAAAGACGTAAACAAATAGGTAAACATAATTAACATTTGTTCAGTTATCAATATTACCTGAGAATACCGACCGTTAAAAAAATACAAAAATTTATAACAAAAAAGTGAAAAAAAAAATTTAATTATTTTGCGCTATGTTTGTGTTTCGTCCAGAAACTGAAGAAAATTAAAGTTTTGAATTTTCTCATTAATCACCAAGATTCTGCTAAAGCAAGCGATTTCGACCAACGCAGGCAGCCCCTCCTGACTTAGCTCATCTAATTTATGTAGCTTTCGGTTGACGACAAAATGGCAGGTTTGAACTTTAAATTTTGATATTTATTATAGTTCTCATTATTATAATTTTACTAATTAAAAGTGACTCTGTTATAAAAAATTAATATATCATAACCTCAAACTTCATAAACTGGAAGCTACGAAATGGAGTTAACCTGCTTCTGAAAATAGATTTGGATTGGCACTGGTAAAGATTTCAATCAGCGCGGATTTCGATGCAGACAAATTCGGCTACAGTCAATCACCCAAGAAATTTTCTTAAAAAAGTTGTCCAAGCTTGTGAAAGGGTAACCTTCTGAGTTCATTGTGCTGACTATGCATACGTTTTGATTAATTGGCTTTGGGAACATTGACCTTTTTTTATTCTTTTATTGAGAGAGATCTCACTGCTTTACCTGGACCATAAAAATTATTCTGTAAATACTGATTTCTCTTTCCTCTTTCCTCTTTCTTTAAGGGTAAATAAGGATTTACCCTTAAATAGATTTAATATTCACTTTATGGCCTTGCGCATTTAAATTGAACCTCGCGTGTTTGCAATCCCCTTGCTTTTTCTATAATACGTGAACATTATTTTGATCGACTACTTCTTGTGGATAAAAATACGACAATATAAGTATACAGAGTACCTACCTGTTGGCTATGTACTTGAATTTTCTTAAAGCATTTTAACCACTACGAACATTGAAATTCCCAATATGCAGTTTTCATGACCGCTACTGTATACTTTTACAAAGCACAATGAATTTCTGAATTATTAACCTTCAAAACTTTTTTAAGGAAATTTTCTTAAATTACTGATGATTGTGGCCGATTATTATACGTTTTCATATAAATAATGTTCTTGCGTTGTTTTTTTTTTGTTTAATTTGTATTATTTATATAAAGTAATATAATGGTATTAAGCTAACATTAAATTAACATTAGCACGCATCTGACGAAGGAATTTTTATTATTGCATTTGTTTTAGTTTGTTAATTTTTAAATTTTAATTTAACAATGATTTTGATAAGCTATAAACAAATAATAATAATAGAAATTTTTAAAACTGGAAAAACTGAAATTACAAATTTTTGAATATATTTTATTTTTTATTTTACTGTAATGTACCATAATAATATTTATAATTTATTTGATTTTTTTAATTCGTTCTTTTATTTTTTGGTACGATTGAAAGGATGGAGACAAATAAACGGGGGTAAGTTATGAGTTTGCTGTTCATCTTGATGTTTCTTCATCTTGACTGACCCGCATGCCAAAAACTATTCCCTAATACTAATTTTCATTTAGAACCTGTGTAGTAATAGGTACATCTTTTTCGGTATCTAAATAGATAATATTATACCGATTGAAATAAATAATAAAAGTTTGACGCTACGTTTTTTAAACGCCTAGAAGTCGAAGTCGGTGTTTCTCTCGATTCCTCTAAATTTGTGATTTAATTATTATTTTAATTTTTTGAGTTCTACTCTCAGGAGTGTAAAAAAGTGTATACACTGTCATTGTTCCTTTAATCTATAGATAACTATAACTATAACTAGATAACTATATAAGATAATTCTACTGTTCTATCCCTTAATGAATAATATACTATTATTATTTTTGTGATATAATGTTATTATAATTATTAATTATTGATATATAATTATTATTATAGTAAAGTAAAGATGGGCCGGGTTTATGGCTGCGTTTAATACTCCGCTTTTTTTACCAATCTATGTTGAATCAAAACCTGTGGAAACTTTCTGCGCATCAAAACAACTTCGTTAATTTTATGTACTATAGTACATCTGTAATTCCAATTTTCACATTTTCTTTTCAATTTCTTTAATAATGCATTTATATGTTATAATAAATATAAAAAAGAAAATTATACTTGCTATTTATTTTCTGTAATAATCTTTTTAATCTTGCCTGTAAATTCCTTTCGCATTATATAACTTACATCGTAAGCTGGAGATTAGTTAATAGCGTTTAAGAACAGCTGATCAAATTAAAATAATAACAACTGAACATTGCAATATATATGAATATATTACATATCCTAATTTTCCATTATACTTCATAAAGCTGGGATATGCTAATCATATAATCTTTTGAAAAATTAGTTTTAAAATCTCATTTTAATCACAGGATGTTCTGCTTAATTAATCACATATTTTTCAGTTAATTTTAAAAATATTTTCCTAATTGCTATAAATAAATTTTTCTTTCAAAAGGTATAATTTTACTAATAATAGTTAGCACCCTAATTAGTCATCCGTACATAACTAACGTAAGTGGAATTAATCACTGTAGTAAAAAATGTTTCTGGTTTTGAAACTATATACATAGTGTTAAATAAAAAAGTGTCACACTAAAATACGGAGACTGTTTATAAATTCTTTTTCTCAATCAGTTCTCTATTTATTTTATTTTTTGAGTTACCGTGTCTGAAAAAAGTCTTCTTCTTTCTCTTAATTTCGAACTTTGTTCTCTTATTACCATTAATGTACCAATTATTACACTTGGCACTCGTGATTTTTTATTCTAGTAAGGTGCTAACCTTGCTAGATGCAAGAAAAAATTGTACAAAGCTGGAAATTCGGCAAAAAACATAATTCAAAGTCTTCGTTTTCCACATTCAACGATCTTCAAAGCGATACAAAAATACCGGGAGTTAGGTAATTCTTCGGACAGTTTGGAAATAGCAAAAAGTCCATCTTCTTACGAACAAAAACATTTGGTCAAAAGCACTTCCCAGAGAAGCTCGAATTATTGCCAGAAGGCAGAAACGTAAATCTGTTATGGTTTGGGCTAAATTTACAGCTGTAGGAATGTTCCTGCTCAAATGAGTCAAAGTGAACCAAGACCACTTTGACCAATTCGCTTTGACTTGTGGACATTATCGAAATAATGATTGCACCTTACCACAAGATTCTGCTCCGGTTCACAAAGGACGTTGACTCAACAATGGACTTGAGTTATGTAATAGCTACTGTGTCACTAGCATACCTAGCTTTTTCAGCCTCCCCCCCCCCTCTTTCTGATATAAAAATATTACTCAATATAAATATATAAAAAAAATTATTTTATACAAAAAATGAAAATTTAATAATTAAAAAAATTTATATATAATTTATTTTTCTTGCTTTCTTATTTGCAAAATCTCGAATGATATCGTCAAAATTTATAACATTGGTTAGTTCTTTTTCTATTGAAAGTATCGCTAGATTTCGCAATCTTGAATCACTCATTGTGGAACAAAGATGATTTTTAATTAATTTTAATTTGGAAAAGATCCGTCCACAACTAGCGACACTGATGGCTATTGTTAAGAAATTCTTTGTTTCTATGTTGGGAACATTGGGATTGGTTAAACTAAGTCAATGTATAATTATATAGAATAAATAGGTAACTGGTTCTTTTAATAATTATCACTGATTCTGTGGATTACATTTTTATATTATTTTTTTATATAAAAATAAAATTATGTTTCTACAAAAAGAAGCAAAATGCCGCCCCTAACGATGTGCCGCCCGGGGCGGTTTGCCCCCCTCCCCCTGCTAGGTACGCTAGTGCACTGTATTCTCCGCATTTAAATCCTTTGGACTATTTTGTTTGGGCATACTTGGAGACTAAAGCCTACGCCATACTACATAAAAAGTTGGAGTCGTTACGGGCTTCCATTGTCAAGGATGAAATACGTCTAGAAATGCTTCGAACCACTACCGATAATTTTAGTAAACATCTAAAGTTATGTCTCGATGCCCATATGGAGGCTATTTTGAAAATTTGTAATTTTTCTATTAGATAAACTCAATAACTCCCAATGAACAATTTTGGTTTTATAAAGGTTCTTTAGGTTAGGTTCTTATTAGGTTTACACAACCTTTATAAAACAAAAATTGTTTATTGTTGCTGCGCGCATTTTCAGGAGTTGGAAACAATTAAAAATAAGATATTTTTTTCATAATGAATTTTAATGTCTTGGCCGATTTTTTTAACTTGATAATCTCCTGCTTACGGTGCCATAGTGCGAGGGAAACTTACGGGCTCCTGTTTTTCTGATTAACATTTTACCATGCAATTGAAAAAATAGCTTTAAAAAAATCAGAGGTGCATTTTCAAATAAATTTGAAAATAATTATTTAATTTTCCCAATGATTTACGAAAAAAATGGAGGTGTTTTTATTTTCCAAAATGAAACTTGAAACACTGAAATTTAACCGTAAATTTTTGAAATTTGTGAAAAAAATGCATCTGCTATTTTTTTTAAATTATTCTTGAAATTTCAGAATAGAAAAAAAAAGTCACATTTTAAACCGCCTTTTGGCAAATCTGGAATGAAGATTTCTTCACCTCGAGATATATCGACGATGCAAATCTGTTAGATAAATTAATCAATTGTTATTGCGATTTTGAATTGCTGTTGTCTGATTGGTTAGTGGGTTAATATTTTTGAAATCAATATCACAAGATGCAGTTTTGCAGGATTTTTTGTAACTAAGTCAAAATTTTGAAAAAACTAAAAATATTTTTTGAAAAAAAAATTATTGTTTTGAGATTGATTCATAGAAAATGGGAGTGTTGTTTGATATTTTTTCAGTACACAACAAATTTGATGTCATTCACTGTATACGATTCCATAGGTCATTGTGGTGTTGCTTTTTAAACTATATTTCATTCTTGATTATTATTTTCTTTTAATGTCAAAGTCTTTCTGTATGTTATGACTTTGGTTTTTATTTTTTTTTTCTAGATTATATTTTGTATTGTTTACGACATAAATTATGGAGCAAGGATTTAATCGATTGGATATTATTCTTGCAAAAAAATGCATAATTATCAAAACACGATTAAGATTGATAGTGGCATTTTTTAGCATACGATTAGGTAATTGAAAAATACGAGCTACATATTATGTACACTTTTTTCAAAACAATTATTATCAAACAGAACATGGTTTTATCGAGTGTTAGCGACAAGGTCGAGCCTACTTTGACGTAAACGTCGAACACTTCGTCTTGGCGTGACACATATTTGGCACAAATATTCCTTGGCGCAAAAATATTGAATCGACGTGATCGTTAAGGGCAAATTCGAATGGTGACTTTGAAAGCAAGAAACTTTGAACTAGGAGTAGGAATACCCAAGTGTCTGCCCGTATCTGGTGTTAACTGTTTTCAATGTTTACTTAAGATGCGTCGACATAAAAAAATACAAAAGCATAAAAATATAATTCACTTAGTCCTGATGACGATTGAACATACTTTAATTGATAAACTACTGACCTTTTTAATCCGGGTAAACGCGATCTTTGTTCATTTCCGAATTAATACTTCTTGGGGTTTGCTCTTTAATTCAGTATCGCTTTAACATTAGGACAATTCGCAAAAATTTTAATATTCCAAGTTTACCTTCTTAATTAGTTTAGTTTAGTTAATCATTTTGTTTTGATTTACCAATGCCTGTTTCATCATCTTTTAAAATGAGTGTAGATGTCGTGGCTTCTTCGGGGAGCATGATAGTGGTGTCCAATCGCCTACCCTTCGTATTGCAGAGAAACGAAAATGGACAACTTTTTAGAAAAGCAAGGTAACAATCGTCGCCATTTATTTTTATTTATTTCTTTTTTTTCCGACGCTTTCTTAATTTCCCAACTAATAATTTACGCCTATCCTGTCTAGCGCTGGTGGCTTGGTAACTGCTGTTGCTCCTGTGGTTGTAAATGGAAATGGTTTATGGGTGGGATGGCCGGGCATTCATTTGGATAATCCAGATGAGCCCATACCCGAATCCGATCCAAACGATATTACTCCGACGGCTGGACTCAAATCCAATAAGGTAATCCAAAAAAAAAAAGTGATTTAACGGCTCCGCGATTTTTAACACCAAAATTAACTCTTTCAAAATCCAGATAAATCCGGTTTCGGTTTTGTTCTATAAAACCAACACAATAACATCAAAAAGATATAGTTTTCAAATATTTTATTTTTTTACCCCTTTTATAGATAACAGTTTAAAAACATCACGTGGTAAGGAGGGGGTGAGTGACCTCTATTATCAAAAAAATAATTTACAGACGTCAGTCTAACTTTATCATTTTTTTAATACTTCTCATTTTTTATGCCAACGCATGAAATTTTTTCATGATTTTGCCATTTGCTTTTCACATCCGCACCGATTAACAAATAATTATTATTGATTTTGCCAATCTCCATCCATCGTTCCAAATCATTAATCTTGCCTTAAATCTGCAGGTAGTGGCGGTGCAAATCGAGCCTGGAAAGTTTGACGATTATTACAATGGATGCTGCAATGCAACATTTTGGCCGCTGTTTCACTCGATGCCCGATCGTGCGGTGTTCAGACGAGACAAGTGGCGGGCTTACACCGAATGCAATAAAGAGTTTGCCGACTGTACGATGAAAGCCCTGACGAATCTTAAAAAATCCGGCGACGATATAGGAACCGAACCTCCCTTGATTTGGATCCACGACTACCATCTTATGGTGGCTGCCAATTGGGTTCGCCAAGTAAGATATCCTATTGTATTTTGATTAAAACATTTACGAGCGTTAACCCTTTAGGAAGCGGAAGAACAGAACATAAACTGCAAAATAGGATTTTTTCTTCACATTCCCTTTCCTCCTTGGGACATTTTCAGACTCTTTCCTTGGGCCGATGAAATATTACAAGGAATGCTGGGATCCGATATGGTCGGTTTCCACATTACCGATTATTGCTTAAATTTTGTCGATTGTTGCCAGAGAAGTTTGGGTTGTCGTGTGGATAGAAAAAATTTGCTGGTCGAGCACGGCGGTAGAACCGTTCGCGTGCGTCCTTTGCCCATCGGTATTCCTTTTGAGAGATTTGTGGAGCTTGCCCAGAAAGCCCCAAAACTTTTATCGACAAGCCAAAAAATTATTCTTGGTGTAGATAGGTTGGATTACACGAAAGGATTAGTTCATAGACTGTTGGCGTTCGAACAGCTTTTGGAAAAATATCCGGAGCATAGGGAAAAAGTTTCCTTGCTACAAATATCGGTTCCGTCCCGTACGGACGTCAAGGAATATCAAGACTTAAAGGAAGAAATGGATCAACTCGTTGGTCGAATTAATGGTAGATTTACCACGCCAAATTGGTCGCCAATTAGATATATTTACGGTTGTGTAAGCCAAAACGAATTAGCAGCTTTTTATAGAGAGGCCGCCGTTGGCTTAGTTACTCCATTAAGAGATGGAATGAACTTAGTAGCTAAGGAATTTGTCGCGTGTCAAATTAATGTGCCACCCGGCGTTTTGATTGTCTCTCCGTTTGCCGGGGCAGGAGAAACAATGCACGAAGCTATTATTTGCAATCCGTACGAAATTGAAAGCGCATCCGAGTGTATTCATAGGGCGCTTACTATGCCGGAAGATGAACGAATTTTACGTATGAACTACTTAAGAAGACGAGAAAAATTGAACGACGTAAATTATTGGACCAGATCGTTCCTGCACGCTATGGGATCTTTACTTACTCAGGAAGATCACGATGATGTCGGAAAGGTGACTATGCCAGAAGTTACGTTGGACGATTTTGACGAATATCTTGCCAAGTACGTTAATATTTCGCTTTAAAATTTATACACATGATTTAGCAATTTTTTCTTTTAGATATATAGGTAATACGCACAAATTAGCTTTACTGTTGGATTACGATGGTACATTAGCGCCAATTGCACCTCACCCTGATCTTGCTGTGATACCTCAAGAAACTAAAAATATCTTACAAAGACTGTCCAATATGTCCGACTGTTATATTGCCATTATTTCTGGACGCAACGTGGATAATGTTAAAGAAATGGTAAAGCTTCGGTAAAATAATAAGTTAGCCTTAATAAAAACCTTTATTTGCTTAGGTCGGAATAGAAGGAATAACTTATGCCGGTAGTCACGGATTGGAAATTCTACATCCGGATGGAAGTAAATTTGTTCATCCAATGCCAACGGAATTTCAGGGTAAAGTAGCCGAACTGCTTCAACAGTTGCAAGAGCAGGTGTGTAAAGAAGGAGCATGGGTCGAAAATAAGGGGGCGCTCTTGACTTTCCACTTCCGTGAAGCTCCTTTAAACATGCGAAACGACTTGGAAGCGCAAGCTAAGAAACTTATTGAAGCTGCAGGATTTAAAGCCGGCAAAGCGCATTGTGCCATAGAAGCTAAACCTCCGGTGCAATGGAATAAAGGACGTGCATCGATATACATTTTGAGAACTGCATTTGGAGTTGACTGGAGCGAAAGAATTAGAATTATTTATGCAGGCGACGACGTTACCGACGAGGACGCCATGTTGGTAAGTTTTCACATAATCTGTTTTGTTTTTTGAATAACTACATGGTTTTTTTTGGATGTAGGCTCTGAAAGGTATGGCAGCTACGTTTAGAGTTACCTCGTCGACTATTACCAAAACTTCAGCCGAACGACGTTTACCTTCGACTGATTCTGTTTTGACACTGTTAAGATGGGTCGAAAGGCATCTTAGTCGTCGAAAGCCTTCGTTAGATCCTACAGGGTACCGAAGAAATTCACGCTCTATGCAAGGTGGTGTTCAAATGGAAATGTCATTCTTGCGAGCACCAAGTTCCGATGGAAATTAATATTAACTGTTCGATGTATTAACTTTATTTAGTTTGAATTCATTCTCACAAAACACAATACAGAAAATTATGACCACGCGATAAATTGATGATTAAATATTATTTTCTACTTGAGTTTACGACATTATTATTTCTAAGTCTGAAACGAAAAAGACTAAAGATTGGGTACTTAGATTATATTTGTTTAATATTGCCAAATACAAATGATTGACTCAACGCAATTATTAAACAACAATGGACATAGTCAAATATATTTTTTAATTGAGAAGTATATTGCATAATTTATTTTTATAGAATATTTGTGATTAAATAAACCGATTTATTTAATGTGTAAATTAGTTTTACAATAAAGTAGATATAGTTTCGAAAACCATTTAGATGTAAATATTATGTAAAAAAAAATTATCAAAGTAGTTAGTACGTTATTTCGTAACTACATTTTATATGTAACGAAATGAATAAAGCTTTTAAAAATTGTTTCTGCTATTAATTATACTTATAATAAAAATATCTATTCGGAGTAACGGAGAGCCTATTTGACAATATAAAAATAGTTTGTTGTTCACCGTAAAAATACAAATAGAATGAAAAAGTACAGTTTTTGCTGTACAATAATTAAATTATAAATATTCAAATAATTACTGATTATCTATGTTAAATTTCCTGTCGGAATGATGAAAATAATTGATTACAAAATAAATAAGGTAAGTTAAATAAAATTTTAAAAAATCACCCTACAAAATATTATTTTTGCATTACAATAACGAAGAAAAAATAGATATAATTGAACATAAATATTCAAACCTTCGATTTGCAGAACCGGGGGGTGTGGAATACGCTAGTTGTTCTCCCCGATGATAACAACAACCTACCAGAGTCACCCTACCCACAGGGCTAAATGGGTTATAGTCCCGGGTGCAAGCCTGTTAGGGGCGGCAATTTTTATTTTGATCTTTTTTTAGCCCTAAAAAAGATAAAAAATTATTTACGATCTTCTTTGGGCCAGAGCAAATTAAATGATATTAGTATTAATAATTAATTAATAATAGAGAAATATAATTACGAGTGATATTATATTAATCAATTCGTTAAAAATAAATATATAAATTACTTTTGCTTTTGTTTACCCTAAAGTTTGTTTCAGGGTGTCTTCGGATACACTTAACATAATTTAGGTGCTGATAGAGAACAATTTTTAACAATATTTTTTTTCTAAATTCAAGCCTTCGAGAGTTAGGCCTCTTTAAAGCATTTTTTTTTTAATTTTCACCTTCATGTGACCATGGCCCAGAAAATATTGATTTTTGAGTAAAAATAAATTAGTGCTTTTTTAAAAGCGTGAAATAATCTACAAACTAGATTTAAACCTTCTATTGTCTAAAATTAACAGCTTTCGCGTTAGAAATTAAAATAAGTAAAAAAATGTTGAAAAATTCGAGATCTTTTAATTTTGTTTTTTTTTTCAAATATTACAAAAATTTCGGATAGGAAATTTAACGGACTACAACTTCTGTCTAGTAAAATTTTTTGAAAAACCAATTCTTTTCACAGAAAATCAGAAAATAGTAAACAAGGCAGCTACAAAACAAAAAATTAAAATAATTAATTTTATTGAAAAATTATTTTATTAATTAATAGTAGTACATCTTTTAAAACGAGCACTAGTGTGCATTGAAAATGAGGGTAGTGAAATTTTGAAGATTTACCTAATAACTTTAACCTTAATTAATAAAATAAGTTTTCAATAACAATAAAAGTTTTGAGAATTTAATTTTTTGTTTTGTAGCTGGTTTGTTTATTGTTTTCTGATTTTCTGTGAAATGCATTGGTTTCTCAAAAATTTTTACTAGACAAAAGTTGTAGTCCGTTAAATTTTCTATCCGGAATGTGACGTCAAAATTTTGTAAAATGTTTCGTTCAAAAGATACAGGGTTTTGAAAAAAAACAAAATAAAAAAATGCTTCAATTTTTCAACATTTTTTTACCTACTTTTATTCAATACTTCCATTTTTACTAAAAAATTTATAATTTTCCGGACGATGGCCACGCGAAAGTGGAAATTAAAAAAAAACTCTCGAAGGCTTTAATTTCGAAAGAAAATTTTGTTAAAAATGTTTCTTAGAAAAGAAAAAAACCCTGTGTATATTTTTTATTTTTGTATGAATTTTATGTTTTCTTGTAGGGTAATAATAATAAATTGACTTTTTCTATGTTATATTTGTGTTTTCATTTGAAGAAAAACGCATTAATTTTAGTAGCCCAGAGGCGTCGTATATCTTAGGACTGCCCTGCGGTAAATATAATACAAAACAACAGAAAATAGGTAGGAATCTTGAAAAGAGATTCGAATCCGTAATTATACAATATAAATAAACTCATCTTGGATGCAAAAATAAAAATAATTCGAATTTTATTATTTAATTAATCCGTTATTTTTAAAATTTTAAGATTAAGCAACCCCCCCCCCCCCGGTTTCAAAAATTAAATTTTGTTCTGTAGTTGATTTTACTAAACTGGAAGCGTGCGGTCATACAGAATAAAAGCATCTATATGACTCTGTAGTACCCACCGGAGATTAGTGTTCTAAACAAAGCTCCCCCTTTTTCCGATGCGCACACTGCATTCTAAAAGTACATTTGTTCTGAAAGAGTAAAATTCTTTGATTTAATAAAGTCGATCGCAGAACATAAATATTCAAACCTTCGATTTGCGAGACCGGGGGGTCTGGGGGGTATGGAATACCCTCCAGTACATCGTTAGTCGTTCTCCCCGATTATAGCAGCAACCTACAAATTGTCGCTGAACCTTTAAGCTATAATAATCATTGCCTGTAGATTTTTAGGTGTGGATCACTTTTTATTTGTTTTATTTTTCGGGAAAGTACCTACACCCAATTTATGAAAGCGCGACCATCACTTTCGACTAGTTTATACGAACATCAAAGGTAAAACCAATTTTTATTTTAAATTTATATTGCAACCTATTGTTGGAAGCTGGAAGGGGGTGCAAATCCATTTATGCTCCAGGCGCCATATTTTTCTTCTTTCCTCCCCCTGATCGTTAATTTAAACAATAAATTTAAGTATAATTTTAAAAGTTTTTTAAAAATTACAGTATTTACATAATTTATTGAAATTTGTGAACTTGACTAAATAATCTTTTGAAATTCATTTAAATAACGCAAGTGTGAATAGAGATAACAAAATCACATTTATTTTTAATCAAAAATTTTTGTTGGTGCTATTTTATAATATTTAATTTTAAAATATTTTGAAGTGTATCTTTTTAAACTTAATTTTTTACGCAATTTTTAATATTAGTAAAATGGATTCACAGAAAGATGGTCCAGGAAAGTCACCTACAAAAAAGTCGCCTGGAAAAAAGAGCAAATCAACTCCGTATGACAAAACCGATGCTGATAAAAAGGTTACACGATCAAACAAGAATTTGGAGGAAGATGAAGTTTTAGCCACATCAACATCAAATATGCAGGTTTCGGCACCAAGAATAATAATTTCGCCACCAACTGAAGCGACTTCATCGTCATCTGCATCAGGAACCTCATCTTCTCCAATAAAAACTGAATCATCGGGAGTCCCAAAACCAGCAACGTCGCCGTACAAATGTAAAAAAAGAGAAAGGCTTGCCCCAAGATCACTTGAGGAACGTGCTCCAAATTCTTCTTCTGATGAAGGTTTTACTGAAGATGATCCCTCAAAATATCAGTAAGTTTCCGTGCAATATTTTACGATGATGGATAAAATTTGGATCACGTTTCATTTTTATGTTTTTAATTGTTATTCTTAATAATATGTTCTTAAATAATTGTATGTGGATGAACGTACAATTCGTTAGTGAGATAAATTTTCTGTTTTTTATGGTAAATTTTGAAATTGTCTTGTTTAAATTATATAAAAATGTCTCTCCTTATTAAACTGCCAATAAAAACAAAAGAAATCTTTCTTCAAAAAAGTTTTACGCCTGGAAAATATGCAAAATAAAGATATAAATTCAAAAAGTTATTATAATCTATTTTTATTAAGTTTAAAAAGTAAAAAGAATTAAAATTTATTTTAATTCATAATTTGGTAACAATTAGACAGGAAGTGCCGCCAAAAGTTGACCAATACTGTGAGGGGGGAAATTCCTCTTTGGACCTTCGTGATGCTACGCCCCTGGCAAATCTTACCAACTTTGATAAAACTCGCAATTTTATCGCTTTCAAATTACGGTAAAACTCTCTGGGTAGGGCAATAATTAATTAATAAAAGAATATCGATATTTTATTTATTTTTTCAGAATCCTGTCACTATTTTCACTAATGAAAAAGTATGGTTATTGTAAATGTCATTATGACAGTTGTACATCAAAAATTAGTGTTAGAACTTGGAAAGCAATAAACTTTTATATATTTTGAACCATGGGTGGAACCATAGAGTAGGTACAATTACTATTCATGCACAAACTATATTAATTTTCTTTATTTTAGATCAAATAAGTATGTAATATTAGTGTCGATGGCGATGATTATTAAATGAAATGAAATCTGTGAGCAAAATGGCCAAGATACATTTAGGCATTAAAAATTATTTAACTAGAGTTAACAACCCAGCAGCGTTCACACGTAGCAAAATTGCATCTAACGGAGCAGAAAAATACTCTGGTCTAAAAGAGAAAAATGTGAATTGTTCGACTCTTGTGATTATCAACTTGTACAAAAAATAAAAGAAATTGAACAAAGCACTTATAAGTTAAATAATAATGTTTGTGAATTAAAACAAATCTCTACATAAGAGATACCAATTTTACTAATGCAGGTGACGGACAAGTAAAAACTTGATATTTTTTACACATAAAAATAATAAATTAAAGGAATTTGAAGAAATTAAGGGATTAACGGAAAAATTGATTAGAAAAAACAAACAAGCAACTGTCTGCAACAGAAATGGAGCTTAATCTTAAGTGCGAGTGCGACACACAACAAATAAATTTGGTAAGATTCTTTTGAGTGTAAATAGCTCGGAAATACAATTTTGTAGTGAACAATGTAAAGATTTTAGCATGCATGGAGCTATCTATTTTTCGTGACATGATAACTGGACTAAGATTGAATCCTCAATTTTACTTTCAAATTTTAAGAAAAAATAACTGAGATCTTGGATGCAGATGACATGAAAAAGATAACTTCGATTACTTAGACTTCGAAATTCGTATGTCTTCTACTTATTTCTTTGGATTTGTTTTAATAAAATATATTTTAGGTTGGACAAATTGCAAAATTTCGAAGAGGAACATAAGAACCAAACCGTCATCTTCTTGGGGAATTTAGGAAAAACCTTACGTGATAATTTGGATGCCTCTGCAAATGATGAAACGTAAAATAAAAATTTACAAAATAAAGAAATAAATTCAAAAAATTATCGAAATTTATTTTTACCTGCAAGGTAATATAGAAACTTACCCATACAGGTGACAAAAATTAATTTAGTAATTTGGAAGGTTCTGCCTTTAAACTAACTACGTCAGAATCTATACTTTAAAAACCGTTGATTTTGGACAACAAAGAGTTAGAAACTAACTTTTTAGATAATTGAATTATTTTTTTTTTTTTTATTATCTCCTGAAAAAAATGTTAAGTGATAGCTATATACTTGTTAGCCTATGAAGTGCTGTTTGAATTTTGCATATTGTATGCATTCAAATCACATTTCTGGTTACGTCAATGACAGAAAATGTAAGTTTACGACATTTAGAACCCATAAAATGCATAATTCAATTTTTAAAATTTTATTTGCAGTTAACATTGAACTTGTAATAATTTTGCCAGTTTATCCTATATGTAATATACAGTACAGTCTCGGTAATCCGAATACACGCTAATCCGAACAAAAGAAAAACTCGGTAGTTTGCACAAATAGATTATAATCCAAACACAACTAATAAAATTTTCGGATTATAGAAAAATGTTTGGATTGCCGAAAAAAGAATACGATGAAAAATAGTGTTTACAAGCTGAAGTAGAACAGTGGGTAAATGGAAAAAATCAGGAAAAGAATAATTTAACTGATCCAGAAATTATCGAGCAATTTATTGAAAATTCGAACGATGATGAAGAAAGTGACGAAAATGACAAAACACATAAAGAATAAAGAAGCTGTTGAAAATGATGTCCCATCTAATAAAATTTTATTGTTCCGGCAATTAAGAGAAGACGCAATTTTCGTTTTTTAACTTTATCCAGTAATCCGAACGAGGCCAGGTTTCTATTAGTTTGGATTACCGAGACTGTACTGTATAAAGAAATAATATTTTTGATTATTATCGGACTTGCAAGTAATTTACAAAATTTTTAAATTTACTTGTGTTCTCTCGATTTGAAATCTCTTAAATAGTCCTCGGGAACCAAAACTATCTAGTGTATTCATCTTGAATAGTTCTTTCGTCTGATTTTCCTGCGGCTACGCAAAAGCTAACTGTCTTCAGTAATACTAGGATTTTTAGAATCCCCCCCCCCCCAATACATTCTGTGTCTTAGTCAAAAGAAATTGCATAGAGAATCTGACGGATAGAGTGAAAAAATAATTAAACTCTTCTTTGCTCATTGGTAGGTTTGATAAATTAAATATATCAAGGAAAAACTGGATTTCCACAGTGTAAGTTTTCAGTGAACCTACATAGTTACTAAAATTTAAGTTAAATTCATTTAATCTCTAAAATTTAGGTTCTCGAGAATGCAATTGAGGGAATAATGCAACCAAAATTAGGTGAGTAAGTTATCTAAAATTTAGATACTTATTTTAATCTTGGGGAGGCTCCAGCCCCTCTTGTTACGCCACTGCTCCTACTAATGAATAAAAATAATTTTTAAAAATGCCCTTTCCTGGGGTAGGGTGGGTTCTTCATTATTTTTTAAATTAATAAGTAATTCAATTTAAACAAATATTAAATAATATATAAACAGGAATGTCGGCCTAAAATAAAAAAAAATTTCAAAAAGTTTTTTTATTTTTTAGTTCAAAATCAGAATCTTTTTAAAAAAATTTTTGTAATCTAAAAGAAAAATGTATAGATCTCCTGTGCATCCGAAGTCTCCGCATTACTCACTCAGCATGGGAGTTATCTAAAAATAGGAAATCATAAAACCATAAGCAAAAGTTGTAAATGCTAGGCAAACCATAAACGATTTTACGAATTACGGTAAATTAAAGCTACCATTTTGGTAAAATAATAAAACTGGCTTCCAAATTATCAAGTTGCCTATAGCATATTTGGCCTTGAAACTAGAAAAACGTGAAAAAAACGAGTGACGTTTCATGTCTCGCATCTTCATTCGATCTAACCAAACTTTTTCCTGTTAGTGTTTTGTTTAGTTTTGTGAATGTTATGGCGAAAAACGACGACGAGCCTATCAAACAAGGATTTATGATTAAAAGGTCACAGAATAAAAAAATTTATACCCCCGTTAATTATAAACAACGTTGGTTCGTGCTAAATAAAAAATTCCTTATCTATTATGACTCGGATAACGAAGAAGTAAGTTTTTTCTTTTATTCCTAGCCTAGCTCTTGTAATTTTAGCGAAAAGACTTGGGGTTTGTTTTCAAAATTTTACTAGTTTTAGTAAACAAAGCCCACTTTTAAATTTTATTTGCGAAAATCTGCAAGTTGCGGTTTGAATCGCGACTGGAATTTCAAATGTGCCCGCGAAATATAAATTATTTTTTTTTGTTATTAATATTTTTAATATGGGGGTATATTATTCAAAAACACTTCTTTAAGTTTCGTGTAACCGAAACGAGATTCTTATTTTATGACTCACCTCTTCAGTTTTTTCTTTCCGTCAATCACGACAGCTATTACTTATACGCATTAAAGTAAATAAATATGATAATTTTGAAAGTTGGGTAGAAATAAATGGTAGCCCTTATTTAGGGGACGCCCTTGTTTTTGTAATATAAATTGAATTGGGGTGCGCATGACGTCGCGACGCAGGGTGGGACACAACAATAATTATCAATGATGCTTTCATGTGCTTTCCTCTGAAAGAGATTTTACAATAACAAAGGCTGCTGTCGAAGTGAAGATGTAACATTTCGCGTTTATTATAAAATTTGTGTCGGGGAAAAGTGTAAAATTTTGTATTTTTCTGTTAGAAACGCAAAGAAAAGGGTCGGGTGGATTTGGCAAATGTTCACTCCGTAGAAGCTTATTTAAATACGGGAAGTTTAGAAGAAAATCCATCGTTGGCGCTCTCGTTTCCATTCCAGGTTGGATATAAGGACTGCAGCCAAGATTACGTCCTGTGTCTGATAGCATCGACGCCGAAGGAACGAATTGATTGGATACTCGCCCTTAGAACAAGTTCGTATTTTTTTCGACGTATACTCACGTTGCTGAGAGAGCGACCCGTTCTTACAGCAACACGATTATAGCGATCGTTTATTTAATTAATGCAAATGGATTAATTAATTTGTGACGTCGAATTTGTTAACTGAAAGTAGCTTTGCCTTGACTTTTTTTTACATCTTCTCACTTCCTAAAGTGCAGTAATTATTCAAACGCTCGAAAAAGTTAACTAACTGTTGTATGTCATTTTATAAAATTAAATTTAATTATAAATTGCTTCTGCCCGCGATTATCAGAGCGATACAATCGGTGAAACGTCTGCGACATTCGTAGAAAATTTGTAGTTACTTAATCGAGTTTAGTTTCGAATTTCGCCTCGTTCGCTTTGTATGATCGAAAAATAAAATAATTTAAATGCACTTTCAGTTTGTAAATATAACAATTTGCGTTCCAAATATCATCAGGGCGTTTGGAACGGGAAGAAGTGGATTTGTTGTAAAAACACAAATCGCAATTCCAGTGGCTGCGAAAATTGCAGTACTTGGTCTCTGGTATCGGAAGAAAAAGAAAACTTCAAGGAAAATCAAAGTCTAGGTGAGTTGTCATTGCTGTAGTACATAAAATACCATACGGAAATTTAGTGCAGCGGCGTCTCGCGAATTATCTTCTCCTTAAAATGTAGGTCACTATTTTTTTAGTGTAATTTTAATGTCTTTTTAAGTTTTTAAAATTTTAACAAAATTATTTAAGTGTAAATAATGTTCCGGTAAGAGCGTCATGCTTTCTATTATAAATTAAGACCCCCACAGTCCCAATGACACGACTTAATTATGATTTACGACGGAAAATTTAAAAATGTGTAAGAATTTAAGTTTATTAATTTCACCCTCATCGGGACGTCAATTTCGTACACGATTGTCTTCATCATCACTCAACGGTGAAGTGGATTTTAATTTTCTTCTCCCACATTCTCGATCAAAAATTTTATGAATTTAAAATTTTAATTTACATGCCGCCTCGGGTTAGCACACTTTCAATGCCTCGCATGTCATTTTTCGTTTTGCTTTCAGCCGCCTTCTACCCACCGATACTTTCCTGCAAAATATCGCTTTATTTCCTACTTCTATCGCATCAGTCGGATCGATTTTTTCATTAGGTGTTTAATCCCCATTATTTCATTCCATTTCCTGCGGCTATCTTCATTCTTCGTCGCGCTTTTGTAATTCTACCAAGTTTGAGGAAGTCGGCACCACATAAGTCATTTGAAATTGGTTTTACGGAAATCGTAAAATTTTCATAAATTTTAATTTACTAAATATCTTAAGGGTGCGGTATCCGGTACGTTCGAGGTTGCTAATTTCAAAAACGGCTCAACATACTCCAAATTTTAAAATTACAGTGACCGACTGATTCATATTTTAGTGGACGATTATGAAAGAAACGTACTGTTCTTTAAATAATTGTTTTAATTTTTAAAAACATTAGCTATTATGGGGTTTCAGTTTTTACTAATTTTAAATCTACGTTTACCTTAATTCATATTTATTATAATTAATTTTAATTATAATACATGAATATATTATTCTATAAAAGCAGTTAATGTTGCTAGCCCAAAGCGTTAAAATATTTCAGGACGACTCTGGTTGTAGGTAAACAATAATATTATGATAACTACACTGCGATGAATATCATAATTTTGTTTTATGTTATTGTATCCGAACTAAAATACAGAAAAAAAAAGAATAATAAATAATGCATCAGAAATAATTTAGCATTCTGAATGAGAGTTTATCTTCAAATTTTAATTCGCTTTTTACTCTTAATGTAATGTAAAATTAAATTCATTTTGAGACATTTAAATCGAAATTAAACACGAAACGAAAAGCTTATAAATAGCTGCTTATAGCTGTGCCGCTGTTTTTAGACCTGATTTTCCAATTTAGTGGCAAAATGCTACAAAATTCTCCGAATTTAAGAGTAATTATAATGTAGTAATAAAAATTACACAAAATCAATGCTTTTCGAAATTTTGGGTCATTGGTGAAAAAGGTTTGGGAACCACTGCTTTAATTCAATAAATATTCTCAAAATAAAATCTTGTAGTTAACGCATTTTGATTTTTTTTTGTATCTATTTTGAAATATTAATTTCATTAGTAATTTTTGGGTTGAAAAATTACAATTTTTCAAAAAAAGAGAAACCAAATTAAAGACTATTTTGTTAGCAGTAAAAATAATTTATACATTTTTTATCGTAAATTCTGTCATTTCTAAACTGGATTTTTCTTTGCAAATGTAAAGAAATTTTCTCAAAAAAAAAAAAAGGATTTTAAAATAATATGTTTATCTTAGGAACTAACAGCTTCTTCTCCTCTCCTTTCAAAATTTTGATACCTACTTATTTTCATAATTTAATCAATTTTCAAATGGCATTTCCATTATATTCTTAAAACTACGGTTTTATTAACTTTTTTTTGTCAAAATACAATAATTTAAATTTCGATTTTTATGAAAAATTTTTTGCCGTAGAAGGATGAGATATAAATTATATAAAAAGGAATGAAATACAGGACCCCCAAAAGAACAAGATAAAATACTAGAAGTGCTCATATGTTGGCTTTTAAAACATCCTGCGCAACTGTATTACAAACAGTTGGAAAAAATACCTTGACTGACTTCGAATACTAGCGTTATTTTATCGTTAATAACTTATAAATACATATATTTCCAAAAAAATATATAATGTAAAATATTAGATTTAATTTTTAAATAATTATTTTTGGTTTTGGAATAGGACGTCACGTGCTCCTATGCTGTTTAAGGCAAGCCGCCACCGGGGGCAAGCATGAATAAAATCGTAAAATATTATGTTGGTTCTCACATACTTTTGTTTGGTATAATTTATGATAAAAATAAAATTCAAAACGCCTTTGAATATTTTGGAATGTATTTTACGCCTAAATTATTGAAAATAAAAATATTATGATCGCGTGAATTTTGATATACTAAGTTCAGTTTTTTATTAAAAATTTTGCTTTTACAATATCAGGATAGAAGTTAAAAATCGTTTCGAGTCATCACTTTTTACGGTATAAGGTTTAATTATATTGTATCAGATACGGAAATCTTCTGCGCTATTATTATAGGCTAATGCCTGTATAATCTCTAACATAGTAGGTGACGAGAGATAGCGCACGTTACGGAGAGTTCAGAACACCGTATGTACGTGTAAATGGAAAGAATAATTAGCGAAAGGGGGGGGATACTAACACTTATGTATTTTTTATTATTTTGATTATTTTCTAAAAATGGCTCTGCCCTCTAGAATTTCTCATTGGGCTAATATTGTTAAGGTGGCTTTGGGTTTTACACTGATTTTCATGGAGAGCAATGGTATGGTTCAATCTGGTTTACTTGAATATTCCAAAAAAATTTAATTTTTGTGTTTTCATTTGGTTGCCATATTTCTCTGACAGGGTGACAGGACAAATTAAAATATCTTGGCCACTATTTTTCATATCAACGTGGGTCTAAAAACAATTTGTCTAAAAATAATCTGGCTATAAGATTTCGCATTACACATTTTCACCTAAATGCAATTCTAAAGGGTGAAAATTTTATTTTAAATGTTTACTTCTTTACTTGTATTGGTTTACTAAATATTAATCCTGAGATTTACCTACATCCTTTTGTTTCTAAAAATTCTCCAAGTTTGAAAATTTAACAAATTTAACATTTTTCAAAGCTAATTAGCGCGATGGGGTACCAGGTAAAAATCTAAAATTTTAGCCTAGAATAGTGGTATATGTTGATATTATGTCCCCTAAATTTAGAGTTTCAGATTTTACTACAAGCAGAGATATAGCAAACACAAATCGTCAAAATATTCACTCACTATTATGGGAAAGAATTTCAAAATTTGTATCTGATTCCCCCCTCCCCACCAACGACATTTTGTGTTAATAAGTCTCATTTTGTTCAATTAAAAATAAGATTTAAAGAAGAAGAAAAAAAGGTGAAAATACATTACAATATAATATTATATAAATACGAAACAATACACTAAAAACAAATATCGCAACCACATAGAAACAAAAGACAATAAAATTTCAACCGTATCTGCTTTGAGAGCGGTCGCTTTTAGATCTGTAATGCTGAACTATTATTATTTCTCGGTTATAAAGTGCAAAATGTGCAAGAAATTTTTACATTAAAAATAATATAAAATTCCCATACTGTGTAATATTTCGTTAAATTAAATTGTGTCGTTTCACACAGTTCTACACAACTTTGGGGTTGTTTTCGTAAGTAAGTAAGTAAATATGAATGTAAAATTATTCTATGAAAAATTCTTCTATTGTAAAAATTACCCTTTCTTAATATAAATTTACATGTCTTTTACCATGTAATATAGTACATATTTTATATAGTATGTAAATATATTACATAGAACAGTGGCGTAACAAGGCAGCTACGGGCCTGTGTTTCCGACTGTCGGGCCCTAAAATCGGGCCCCTAAATGAATATTAAATTAACGTGGATTTTTTTTTTAAATAATCTTAAAGTCTGTTTACATTATAAATGTTGCTTAAAAATTTCACTGTTCACACCTTAAAATTTTACCTAAAATATAGTGAGTTTTAAGATGTATTTGGTGATAAAGGTTGAAACACAAATCTGCAAAATCTACAAATTTTAAGGAATTTTATGGAAATTTTAACAAAAATTTTATCATATAAACAGGCTTTTATAAGCGGAACGATTGTTTTAGATTAATTGTTATGAAAAAAATATAATAAATATTATTAATTAGTTTTATTTAAATTACCCTAGAGATTAGCTACCAGTTAAAAAACAGTTAACAGAAAATCAACAATTTTATTCAAAACGTACCTGACGGTTTTAATAAATTATACTCCAAAATAAACAATTGAACTTAAACTTCACTGTTTAAAACTTAAAATAATAAATAAATAAACTTAAAATAATTTTTAAGTTTAAACAAAATCATTATCATAAATACTGTAACAAACTGCAATGTGGTGTAAATAAAAATCAAAATATGCCCTAACTGTTAAAATATTTTTTCGGAATCTGCTAAAGGCTAAGCATGAGAGTTTATTTCTTTATTACCTATTGTATTGCTACCAGATGCGAAATTTTACTTTTACGGTTTATTTTATCTTTATCGATGCCGACTTCAAGTTCAATTTAACGAAAGCCGAAACAGACAGTAAATATACTTTATAATTATTTTAAATAGGTATACATGAAAAATGTGGCCTTATTTTGAAAATGTGCTGTATATTTTCTGATTTTAGCGATTTTTTCACTGTTTAGTGCTAAAAATCGCAAAATTTTGAATTCTGATCGTGGCAGAGTCGGGCCCTTGTTCGATCGAACACTGGTAGTTACGCCACTGACATAGAAGGAAAAAAGTGAGCTACCGATCTAATGGAAGTGAGTTTGAATTTTAGCTAGTTGTGGTTGGATTCCACATTGTTATGTACAAGCTCTGAAAAAAATATCAACTAGCAAAGTTATTTATGAAACTTTTATTGGATTTTGTTGTCCAATGTAATAAACTGATTAAAAGTACATTATTTTTATGATTCGATCAATTTTTAGTTAGAAATCGTAAAAGTGATAATATCAGCCTAATACACTTTTTGCGTAATTATTGTAAAAAATTGTAAATATTATTTATGACCGAAAACATCATTTATATTTCAACTAAAAAACCAAAATAGGTATCATAAATAAGTTAATCAGTTAAAAATATTTTTTCACCGTATTTATATGGATTACCGTGATAATAACCAAGTGGTGTGAATAAATAATGTGAACCTCTCACGCAAATGGGTTAAATGGGCATTAAAGTTGCAGGTCTACAAGAATAACTTTGTCGGAATCGGTTTGAATAACTGCTTCAGTCACTGTTTTGTTTTGCACTTCTTAGAAACACATTTACTATAATTTACTCACTTGAGTGTAATGAAATTATTGACAATTACAGCTGAATACACGAATGAAATCTGATCTCTGACTTATTTGTGACCTAAAACGATTTTTTATATGGCTGCTATCATCAGTGGCGTAGCTAGGAATTTGGTTCGGGGGGGGCCTGCAAGCTCAGGGAGCCGTTTTTAATAGCGCCGCAGACGAAAATTTTTCAAATTTTCAAGGTCATGCGCTCAATAGAAAGTTAAAAAATTACAATAAAAAATAATTTCTTCGAAAAAAGAGTTTCGTCAAACATTTTAACGTTAACGACAATTCGCGAATAAAATTAAGAATGCGACGTCTGGTGGCAGAATTAGGAACACTTCGATGCGAGTACTAAACGTGGTTCATTGTACTTAAATAAAGATTTTAGAGCAATTTGTTTTGTCATTTCACCTTTTTCTTTGATCATACATACAAAAGGATTTACAAGGTTGACTCTATCACTTTAAACACAACTATAACCTCAAATTACTCGCATACGACGGTCATTTTGACAATTTAGCAGCGCCTCCATCGTTAATTTTATTTGCGAATTATAATAAACACTAAAAATTAAGTCATAGAAATTATTATTATTCTAATATAATTATAATTGTAAAATCATTGCGTTTTTCATTTATATAGAAATCTATATATGGTTTGAAGTCATTGTAAGATTACGAATTAATAATTTCGGGGGGGGGGGGAGCCCTTGGCTACGCCATTGGCTATCATAGAATATATAACTTGAGAAAGATGCGCATATTTTTTAAAATTTTGTTTCATAATATTTATAGTAAGATTATTGTAAGGATTAGCAATTTAGGTAGATATAAATTATAGTAGGTACCAAATTTACGATAAGAAGGATTTGCGTATCTTGCCTAAATATATAATCAATACAACTAGAATATCGTTTACTTACAATACAAGTAAGGCACAGTTCAAACAAAGGCAAAGTATCCCAGTAGACCCGTGTAATGTGTAGTACTTAGGGTGGGTGCCCATTAAGCTAACGAACAACGAATAATGAACCAATAAAACGATGTAATTTCGGAAAATGTGTACGATGAAGTAAACGAGAACGAAATCCATTTTGCTGGATGTTTTGTCGTTCCTTTGGTATTTGAAGGGACATTGATTTTAGGCCTAATTCCTCGACTTGATTTTTTACCTTCGGTATTTTTGAATTAAGTAGTTTATTATTTCGCTATTTTGAAAATGATTGTTCAAATATTTAATGAAGGTCGGGAAAAGGATACCCAAACAATGATGGTTATCCTATGTAAATTTTTGCGATAGTTAAAAATTTACAGGATTAGTAACGAAATTCCTTACAGAAATTAATAATTTATCTTCCTAGTGGATTTTTGAACAAATAATGCAAGCGAGCCCAAGGCAAATTTTCCTTAAAAATCCTTTGATGTTAAATACGGTATATTTCCATGTCGTCTTCAGATGTTGCTACTTGCTCTTAAATCGCAGTAATTAACTCAAATAAAGATGAAACAATTTTTGTTCGTTCGTCATCAAGACCAAAATATATTTGCATTCTCTCTGGCTGACTGTTGTTGATTAGTCTGTTAAGTTCTACACTAATTTATAGTTTCGTTTCGAGAAAATTACATTTTTTTTTATGGTGTAGGTTTAATATTTTTATCTCGTCGCGAACGGGAAAAACTATTGGTAGATTAAAAATATATTTGCTGGGTTTCTTTCGTTCGGGTTCGCATGAATGGATTGGCGCGTTTCACAAATACCTTGTCAAAACAGGATGTCCGTTCATTGATAATTGGAGAATCAAAATCTCCAGTATGTGGTAACTTCATTGGTGGTCTCTTTATGCGATCTCACGAATATTTTAGCGAGTTTTGTTTGTTCTTGCGTGCGTAATTGCCGGCGTAGTTATTTTGAGCACCCGAAAGGGAGCGGTTCGTTTATTTTAGCTAATGGACTGTAATTTATTGGAAAGTGTTAATAGACAACATCTTCGATTTGCCTGTTTGACGAAACACATACATGCACGCCACGAATGAAAGTAGCATCGTAGAAATATTATACAAAGCCAACAGTAGTGGCTGCCTCTGTACAAATAAACAGTTAGCTCGCCTTGGTCTAGTCGTGTCTTCCACTCTTGCGCTAGTCGCCATGTTCATCGAGGTCATACAGGTGGTTCAGGTGCCAAGTTTCAATTGCACCTGAGTTTTGATTCCACGTTAATTTTTGACTTATCGCAAAATGTTGGTGTCTGTTTTCAGAAGTGCCACAGGTAGGAATCATTTAAACATATTTTTGCTCGTCCTGCTCAAACTAATCGCGCTGGAAATGTGACGACCCATTTTTAGTGAAGTGAATGTGTTTATAAATTGGTGTCTAATTAATTGACAAAATATACGCGAGAACTAATTAATTACATCATTATTGTATCGTCATTAAATTGTAGGTGATAAGTTATAAAAGTTATCCTCAACCCGACGATAAATTAGAAGTTGTTGATTTTTGTGACCCACTTATTAAAGACTGCCTGCTATACAACTTGCCACACAGGAAATTACTTCTAGTTTTTTATAATCGTTCTTCGATTTGCATTCAAGTTGCACACTTTTTGCACATCCGTCAATTCAATTTATACTTTCTATGCAGTTCCGCGTGTTTTCGTCGTTTCAAAAATTCCCTCGCAAACTATGGCCCTTCGAGCCGGATCAAATTAATTACTGCGCTTTTCTAAATGTGTAACAATTTCTTTTTAATTACGTTAAAACTATTAACTTTCTGTTAATTATCGATTGTCGTTATAATGTTCTACCATCTCCGATGACGATGCGGAAGTCGCGAGTTAAGTCTCTTCACCTTTGGGAAAATCTGCACGAATCGTGCAAAAAAATTCAGCCACCTAGGAACTAACGAAGAGAACCTTGCTTATTTTTTTTAAATATCGGTTTACGGTAGTGCGGTTTTCGTACCTCAATAAAAAAATCTTGATCCAAGTTGGTCATGGCTAGACATCGACACTCGATCATTATTCATTACGTTCGAATTGTAATTTTGAGTTGATAAATTTTCGCTTCCATCACAAATCACGTACCACAAACAATTTGTATGTTTTCATTGTCAATTCGATTATTGATTTTGCTCAGTGGGTGCCTGCTTGTCACCTTCGCATCAATATAATCATTTATGTATTCAGAAATGGCAATGGTCTGCAGAGTGCAGTGGAACTATCGAGCAAAATTGATTTTCTAGAATTAAATAAAATTGATGATGATAGAGCCATCAACAAACAGTTAATTTTTTGCCCGAAAAAAAAGTTGACTTTATTGTCTTTTAAATTCGCGAACCTTGTATATCCTAAATTGGACCAAATTTAGAAGCACCTCGATATTTTCTAACAGACAATAATTTATTATTGGAATCCAGAAGTTGATAAACTTTTTAGTGTTTTCAAGTTTTCGACGTTAAGGACGTCCACTTTTTCAACAGTCACGAATGTCCCCCTGGCATACACGAAAACGCCAAGCTTCCCATCATAAAAACTTCAGGATTTTGACAAACGTAATGTGATGCTAACAACTTAATTGAATTTATGTCATCAAATTTTTTGTCCCGGTTTGTAAGAGTAAAAGTTAAAATTGCGTACAAATTTAACGAAAACTTATCAGGAATCTTAATTGGCGCTCCAAATGTTACAAATTTTAAATATATTCAAATTTAATCTCTCCTTGCTTGCGACGCTTCGCCTTCGATCGCCCAACCTTTTCTTTTTTCCTTCTACTTACAGAACTATAGTTCTGCTCTTCTCTTGGCTATGCACAAGTTTTCCGTTACATCATCCGCACTCGGCGCTGCCATTATTTCTTTTCCCGCATTTTCTGGCCTTTGAAATAATTCGTCTAAGTTCTTCTCTCGACCTAATTAACGTATTTTTATATAGGCTTTATTTTAAGATCGCCGAACAAAGCGAAGCTAGTTGGAAATAAATCTCCCATTGTTCGCAAGTATGAGATACAAATATTCCTGGTAATTAATCGTCCATTCGTTATGCATATTTAAAGTGGATTACTTAACAAGCCCACGTACGACATATCGATAATCAATTCTAATAAAGTTCACGATTTCATTTTTCAAACTGTTAAATTATTTCCGTCATGTTATCATTTTCAAAGCTTACTTATGTTTTCCCAAAATTCCAAGTTTAGAATAATCAACTTCATTGTAATCTTGTGATATGAGGTTACAGACAAACTTACGTACTATTCAAATGAACCCTTTCAATAGAAATTTTGTCGTCAGTAAATCGATGACTGCATATCGAAAACTTACGAAGACGCCAATAGTTAATAATATAATTATTATTCGTGATAGTTTCGTGAGTGTGCAATATAGCTTTCATTTTGCGACTTCGGTCGTCCAAGACTCTTAACAATTAAATTTGTTTCTTTATAGGTACTTCACAATCAAGCCATATAATGCCAGGTGGTACAACGCCTGGAACACCGTCAGCCAAGCCAAAAGAAAAACTATCCGTGAGGTCAAAAGTTGTAATAGCGTTGTATAATTATAAGGCCATCGAAACTGGCGATTTATCCTTAGAGAAGGTAGAATTAGTAAACTTAAGTGGACAATTGTGTGGTAATCAATTTTGATTGTTTCAGAATGCCGAGTATGAGGTCCTTGATGACAATCAAGAGCACTGGTGGAAGGTTCGCGATAGTCACGGGTAAGTCTTTGCTTTAATTATTAGTTTTTCTCCAATTCGTCTATACAGCGATTTATTCAACAGTCTGAACAGTTAAAGAAATTCTTCGATTTTTGTTTAATTGCGTGGTACGAGGATACCTTACAAATGTACGCGATATATTGGTTATATAGATTTGGGACAGAGTACCAACCTAATCATTTTCCAGATGAATCTGAACTAGTATATATTTAAGTGTAATAACCGATTGTTTTTCGCAGGTAAAACTACTTTTTATTCCCCTAAAGTACAGATAGAATGAGCTAGGTTAATTCGGACCGTTGAGCTTTGAGCTCAATGAATGTAAAATGCGGAATCCCGGCATAGTCACACTCTGATTTGTTTAAAACTAGCGCCTATGGTGGAAAATTAATACACTCGTTTTCCCATTGTTAATGTGAGTTATTTCAACAATTTTCCTCCGAAGATCGTTAAAATACCTTGGGTGTGGGTACGTCACCGTTGGCGTTGTTTCCATCTCGCATTTTCATGTTTTATTTTAATTGAAAATAAAGTAAAAATGCACATATTATCCGTAATTTGCTGTTCATTTCTACGACGTAATTTTAAATTACAATTTTAATCATTATAATTAAAAAAAATGTGATTCCACTTTACATAATAATTGGCATTTCGAAACTACGGGATGTCCCAAGAACTACCACCTTTCAAAACCAGTGTATGTTGGAATAGTCAACAAATGCACTTTTCTAAACTAAAATGCACAATAACAACATTTTCACACATTATCTGTTTATATTTATTAGGTGTTATAAGTACCTATGTGAAATTCTTTTTTCATATTCCTGAATGGTCTTGAATAATCTCGCACACTTCATTTTTATATTTATTAAACTAACTGATCGATGGCATAATCTCTATCTTTCTAATATTATGTACTCAATGTATGTACCTAATCGGCTCTGATAAAGCCGGGGTTGTCTTATTTCCAAAATATTGCAAAAATTTAAATAATCGCTGGTTTCTCGCAATTCTGAAACTTCTCTTATGCAAGCACGAAAAAAGAAATTGATTTACTAAGTACCTACTGAAATATTGCATAAAATGAAACACTTTAATTTTTATTTTAGGCGAAATTCTAATCAGTAAATAAGTTTCCTATTTAATATAGGACAATTCAGCATCCGATATATTTATTGAAATATAACTGAAAATTAAAAAATTAAAATAGCGCAGTCTATTTCGGGTAATAATTATGTATCTACTTATATAAAAAGTATTTTGAAATTACAAAATTTACGCCGATTAAACAACCACATTTGGCTTCTCTCTTGTATTATTTTACCGCTGTTTTTCCATTATTTTACAAAATGTTTACATTATTACATAGCTTTAATTTTAACTCTCCATTACATTTTTACTGTTTTTTGAATAAAAAAATAAGTGAGCTAATAAATATTTAAATACGCATTGTCCAGTTGTTACATTCGTGGGATTATTGCTTCTTTATATAAAATAAAAAATTACCATCATTAAAAACAAATTTATTATTTAAATTACTTTCAACAAGGCTCTGAAATAATAAAGTTTTAGACGAGGGGGAGTGTGGAGAATACATTTTAGATATTTAAATACCGGTTCTAAAATACTACTTTATTCAAAGTGAAAACAAAATAAAACCATAGTCTTCTCGCAAAATATTTGTAGATACTTTTTACTACTTGGTGCCTGCCTGTAAAAGTTACATTAATTCCATTAGTATTTTTTACGTTTTAAGAAAAATAACATGTTTTATTCGGGGGAAAATCCACCTTTTGTGGCTCATCTCTTTTTATTTTTGCTCAAAAACTGTTTGTCAATCTACTTAGATGCGAGCCCGTCTTTGAACCTAATACATAAATAATACTTCAAATTTATTTTTATTAACCTTGTTTTGAATTATCGTAAATAATATTGTGATAGTTATATTTTTATTTTTCAGTAACGTTGGCTTCATTCCAAGTAACTATGTAAAAGAAAAGGAATTAATTGGCTTACAACAATTCGAGTAAGTCTTCTATATTTACTTAGTAGTTTTTTTTTTTTTAAATATCTTTACTAATTAATTTCTATCACCCAGATGGTATGTGAGCGACATGTCGAGGCAACGATCCGAGTCTATGCTAAAACAAGAAGATAAGGAAGGATGCTTTATTGTGCGTAATTCTTCCACTAAAGGACTCTACACGTTATCGCTATACACTAAAGTGTAAATAAAACCGATTTTATTTATTGATTCTATTATTATTCGATGCTTTTTAGTCCACATCCGCACGTCAAGCACTACCACATAAAACAAAATTCTAAAGGAGAGTATTTCTTGTCTGAAAAACATTGTTGTGCAACAATAGCGGATCTAATAAATTATCACAGACATAACAGTGGTGGACTAGCGTCACGCCTCAAAACCAGTCCGTGCGATCGTTCTGTACCTGCAACCGCTGGTCTTAGTCATGGTGAGATCTTCATATTTTTTCTCAAAACAAATAGTTTTAAAAAAAAATTTCAGACAAGTGGGAAATTGATCCACAAGAACTGATGTTACTGGAAGAATTAGGATCCGGACAGTTTGGCGTTGTTCGAAGAGGAAAGTGGAGGGGTTCAATCGATGTTGCCGTGAAAATGATGAAGGAAGGCACCATGTCCGAGGACGATTTTATCGAGGAAGCTAAAGTTATGACGTAGGTTATTTTATAATAATTGAAACATTAAGAGTAGCGGTGGCTTCTAACTCACTTTCATTTCTTTCCCATAGAAAATTACAACATACGAACTTGGTGCAATTGTACGGAGTGTGCAGTAAAAATAGACCAATTTTCATTGTGACTGAATACATGAGGCACGGCTCTTTGTTAAATTATCTCAGAAGGCACGAACAGTCATTGACCAGCAACCAAGGGCTCTTGCTCGATATGTGCATACAGGTTTGTTTTGTATTTTTTTTTTTCATGTGAACCATTAATTGTTAATTTTTTGTTAATTAGATTTGTAAAGGTATGGCCTACCTCGAAAGGCACAATTACATACACAGGGACTTGGCGGCAAGGAACTGTTTAGTGGGATCAGAAAATATAGTAAAAGTAGCTGATTTTGGTCTTGCACGGTACGTACTCGACGATCAGTACACATCGTCGGGTGGTAGCAAATTTCCTATCAAATGGGCACCACCTGAGGTACTTAATTACACTCGGTTTTCGTCAAAGTCGGACGTCTGGGCTTACGGGGTCCTGATGTGGGAAGTGTTTACCTGTGGAAAAATGCCATATGGACGTTTAAAGAATGCAGAAGTAGTGGAAAGGGTTCAGAAGGGGCTGATATTGGAGAAACCTAAAATGTGCTATAAAGAAGTGTACGATGTAAGGAAGGGGGCTCGCTTAAAATACTTAATGTTTTAATGTATACATTTGTAGATAATGAGAAAGTGTTGGAATCAATCGCCGGAAAATCGTCCGTCGTTTAAGGCATTAAAAGAACAATTAGTGGCAGTATCTCAAAGATTACTGGTGGACTGACTGACCCAGCTAGTATGCGACGCTGCGAATTGTGCATCATCTTCTACTTCAAGCTGTGACTTGTGCACCAATTACGAACAAGCATTAATCGGTATATGTCGAAGTTTACGTAGAGAAGTACATAAGAGTAAGTGAACATAAAGTGAGTGTTTATTAGAGATGATGTGAGGAATAATTATATAATTATTACTATTATTGTTAAATAACCGATGTGTATTTAATAATTAATTAAATGGTAACATTTTCTTATGTTGAGAACTAATCAACATCGACTGACGCGAAAAAATTCAAGCATTTTACTTAACTAGTCTTCATTTGGACCAATAATTTAAGAAAATAAAAATCTGTGAGTGTCCTTTTGTTTGTTTGTTTTTTTGTATTTTTATCGGTGATATTTGAATTTAAGAAATGTATAACTTTATTATGCAATATAATTTTTAATTTGCTTTTTTAGATTAACGCAAAAGAATTAATACAATAATAATATTTTCTACATTGTGATATCTTTTTGACAACCATAAAATACCTAAAATAGTAAAAAAATTCTAGCGGAATAGATTTTAGGTTTAGTTAGCAAAAATTATTTGTATGTTCTATTAATAATACCAATTATGTGATAGAAGAACTTAAACAGAAAATACAATGTCCATAATATGTTATTATCTGATTAATTATTGTAATTAGTGTAAATGGTATCATTATTATTATAAAAATTATAATAACCAACATTCATTTATTTAGTAGACTCGTGCATACACCCAAAGTTTAATTTTCGAGTAACATTGCTGTCGAGTGCTTTCGGTTCTATTCTACCGAGTTATGTTGACCTACTTGAAATGTTCAACAACTCCCTGGTAAGTTTTTGTAAATATTATGACAAGTAATTGTGAAAACAATTCATTGAATCCTTCACAATTACAGAGCAACGCCAAAAGTGGCGTTAAGAGCAATTCGTTTTTTGAAAATATATTTAAAATCAATCCAAAATTGTGCTATTTTATTCTCAGAAAAATGAATTTGTGGCTTAGGCTTCTATTATTCTGCAGTAACATTTTTATTAAGACTGACGATCCTTGAACTCCAAGGCATAAACCCAAACAATTTCCTGACAGTTCTACATTTTGTTTTTCTCAGGTGCTATGAAGTACACCAACTTGGCTGGCGATCTCTCCTACGTATGTCGTAACTGCTAAACCTATGACCGTCTTTACTAAATAATATTAATTTGAGGTCAGACTGCCATCGCTTCAGGATTGGTTAAGAATTATAGTTATGGTATAAATAAAACTAAAGAATTCAGTCTGTATTATTAATTCCATTACTCTTGCATTTAGTGTGGGCAATATCGTGGTTCAATACCAATGTAAATTTAGTTTAATGGTGACTATGGTATGGAAGCGTCAGATATAAGCGTACTTTATCTGGTCCGTTAAGTCACATTTCGTTTCTGGACTAGGAAACTTGGGTAACAACATAAAAAATTAAGCGCAAATGGATAAGATTCTTATATTTTTAACTTACATTACAAAAACTTCAGAAAGAATTTACAAAACTACATTATCCAAACCGGTCACATCGGGTGGATTATTCACCTCACCTTTAATGTGGATATTATTTATTCTTAAGAAGGTACGCTGAATGCGATAAACTGTAAAAAAGACAAGTTTAATCATAAAAACAACCACAAACTAGAAAAAACTTACAATGAGTTCTCATATACTGTTTTCTCCTCTTCTTCCTGAAATGTGTTTTAGTGTGTGATAGTCCTTTTTCGATGACAGTTGCATGAATTTCAGCAATACCCTTTTGAATGATCGGTTTACCAATCAATGTGAAGTTTTCGGCCCCAATCATCAAAACCTGCAATAAAACTGTTCAATAACAATTCGAGTGACAACAAAAGTATTACCTTATCCAAACTAATTTTATCTCCTATATCGGGAGCCCAATAACCTTCAATTATGATAACATCACCTTCGGTTATTTTAAACTGTTTACCGGTAACGTGCACAATTGCAAACAGACGACTTCTGTTTTGAATGTCTTGGTTAACTTTCTTAATAATCTCTAGAAATTAGATCAATAAAATCAACCATTGTATTAATGTTTGTTACAATTACCTACCTTCGGAAATTAATTTGTCTTGGTTGGGGTCGACCACTTCGTGGGGAGTCGGTAAAGTGGACAAAAAATTCACGTTACGGGGTAAAATTCTCGGTGTGCACACATTCTTTACCAACGAATTTGATCTAGTCAGAGTGTTAAGTTTTGTACAAATTTGACGAAAAAGAGCTGACATTTTGTATGTAGTCCGTCCCTCTAATTTGAGGTTAAATTTTTCGAACCGACACTACCAACCTAAATGTTGCCACAATTTTGTAATCAAATTTGACGGAACGGATGCGAAAGAGCAAAAAAATAGAAACTTCCACAGATTCTAGTTTAAAAAAATGTACGTATCCATGGAAACGCGAGCTAAATAACTTTCGGGATATTTCATTTTGTACCTCGGCGCACATGTAACACTTGTTGCGTCAAAATTATGTCAGTTCATGCATGTCATTTTAAAAACTTCCGTGACATTTAACTCCAAATTTTTTTAATTAGTTCTCAAGTTAATTAAAACAAATTTTAGTTACATTTAAATGTGCTATGCCAGGTTTAGAACCCAACAAAGATGACTACGAAAATTTGGATCAAATAGGTAAATAAACGCTGAATTGTATTTTTATTCATTTTTGCAGGAATTTTCGAATTCCCATTATTTCTATTATTAGCATTTTATTGTACTTGTGTGTTACGGTATCATAGCTGGGAACAAGGTTGCGCGTTACCTACATTTTATCTAAATTAAAAGATAACGTGGGTTTTTCTTGCTAGTCGAAAAGTTGGAAAACACAACCGCACCTTACGAGAAGTATAATATAAATAATGGGGCTTGGTGTTTTAATTTCAAAATTGCGTATTATGAGGGTTACAACTAATTAAACTTTAATTTGTATAGTCGTGTTGCCACGAGAGCGACCCTCGTACGTGAATTCCCTTTTCGATTGTAATGAAAAACGGCAAGTCTGAATTTTATTCAAAAGCGGTTAAATGAGAGAAATTTTTAAATCTACAATCAAGAAAATTCCCAAATTCAATCAGAACTTCAGGGTGAAAGATAAGAACTGATAAAAATGTAGGTATAAATAAAATTTTATATTTATTTTGTTAAATCGAAAAGTAAAGAATACATTCTTTACATTCGTAGCATCTCGAGTAATTTTTTTTACCAGGTTTTGTTTCGTGCACTGTTTTCGGGTTTTCGAACTGGCATTATTGGCTCTTTGAGGAGTTATGACTAATACGATGAATTGTTTTTCATTTTCTTATCAGGAGGAAAAATTATTTTATATAAGTTTAAATTTGTAATGTAAAAAAAGCGATGACCTGCTGACGAACACTGTGACGAGATAGTATACCTTTTGTGGTACTTAATGAATATGAGATCACTATCGTCTGCATTCATTCATTATCTACTTTGTTTGTTTAGCGCTGAGTACATAATTGTGTATATAAAATATATATTATTTGTAATGCTCCACTTATGATATATATGTTTAAGCCGAATTAAGTATAAGTTCAGATTTTTTTTTTTTTTTTTGAGAAAAATGATCAATTTAAGAAGAACCGGTGATACCGTTGGAAAACGCGAAGCTGGAACCAGATCAATTAATTTTATTAAATAAAGCAGAATTTTCAGAACATCCTACGCAATGTCTCACTTTGTCTGATTCATCGCTTCAATAAATTCCATAAAATTAAATTTAAATAAAAGGTCGATGGATTACATCATTGCATAATTCGAATAAAAATCTTTTTATATGCATGTAATGTGTAGTAAATATAGTGTAGTATTATGTCATTCATTCGGAGTAAACATGTCTTGTACGGTGTAGGTGTGGAGTTACTAGGCAGTTGTAATTTGTTATAATGTGATTAGTTACTCGTTGCATTTTTGTTGCACTTCATTCAGTTAATCACATTGTGTTTGTGAACCAATTTTTATGTGAAGTTTTATTAGGTAAATCAAATCGCTTATGACTCACAATATGTATTGGAAATTCAACAAAAAATTTTGAAAAATATTTAATCGGCTTCGATTGGTTAAATATAACTGAAGCTACCAATGAGAGGTTTGCTAGTTTATAATAAAATGAAATCGAGAGAGTTTTTTGCGGTTTTGATAATAAAAGTTTATATTTATTTGAAGAAAACTTTTAATTTTTCTTTTCTATTTTGCAATTTTTGTCTGCTATAGCTGATTCTTTTTCGTAGGGGCAATATAAGGGAGTTGATACCTCTCCGAACCGAGCTCATTTTTTGTAATATTTTACTCTTAGATTCTGGACTGGTAATTTTTATTTTTTTTAACAGCTATTACATACAAATTAGTTCGTTCACGCTGGTCAAATGATTTAGCTAGTTACGATGTCACTAGACATCCAGGGTTTGATCCTCTCGGAAGACAATTTTTTGTATTTAATCCTCCAGCAAACAGTTAACAAATATTTCTTAACCTACTTAAAAATTAAATGTCTTAATTGGTCATTAATTTTTTGTGACTAAAGATTAGTACTACATAAAATTCCGACATTGTGTGGATTGAATTTATCAAATGCACTTATTTATATTTATTATTTTCCAACTGAAACATTTCAAATTAAACTTATTTGAATCCAATTAACATCAAAAAAAGCCGAATAATCTTTGCGAAAACCTTAGGATTCTAATCCTTTCATTTTCAAATTAAATTTATTTGTAAAAATTTTAGCCACATTAGCTGTTTTGTTATCCAAAGGATAACCAAAAATTGTGTTATGCATTTTTGGTTGTACAGTAAAAATTTCTTAAGAAATATCACAGAATCGATCGAATTTTTTGCGAGTTCCATTTAAGTTTACTGTCAAATTAACATCTGACAAGATGACAGGACAATGGTAGAATAGCCTTTGGGCCGCACCAACCTAGTGATTGATAAATATTACGGATCAAAATGCACTAACTATTTTTCATACAATTTTTTTGGTTTGATTTTGTTCCTTTTCTTTTTGTTCATAAAAAATAACAGAATTACTTAAGAAAAAAAAAGCAATTTTGTTTTTATCCATTGCTCACAAGAAAGCCCAATATAGGCTTAACTTAATATAGTCTTTGGGCAGAGAATTAGGAGAGTGCGTCCCCTGTTGTCTAAATTAAAAAAATTAATGCAGATGCTTTTCTTGACCGATAAACTTTAATGCCATGTAGATTGCGTATGCCAAGAATGATTTCTTTTGACATTATCATTGGTAATTCTGCCAATTTTTGAACTAAACTTCAAGGCTGTGAAATTTTCGCATCATTAGCGAACAAAAGGTTAATTTGCCAACTTGGTAATTTCTTTTGTTTTTTGAATTTGAACAAAAAATGTTACTAATCTATCTTGGTATTCTGGTATTTTATGATTATTTTAATTTCCAAACTTCCTCAAGATAAGAAAAGAATACCATGTCATTTTTTAATAAAATTGGAAGCTTCCATTTGTAAGTTTTTTAATTCGTTCCTTTTAGTTTTCGTGATGAAATTAAAGCGAAAAGAAATCTGGTCATTGTATAAATGGAAATTGACATTTTCCGGCGTGCCCTGTTTTTGTTATAAGGTGTGTTTCGGGTCTGCAGGGAGTAGATCCATAAAGGGCACGGAAGTCTCGGGTGTGTCTATTAAGTTTTCAAATATTGCAATTTTAAATTTTTATTAATCTCATGATTTTTTAACTTTCTCTGAAACTTTCGGTTTCAAAGTTATCGCTCACCAAATATTGTCGTTACGATTAGAATTGTTCGTATTTTGTGCGTCGTTACAGTAAATAATACTTGTATGTATAAGTAAATTCGTTCTTATCTTGGTTTATTATCTACTTTATTTTTTATCACGACATTATTAGAAATTCAGCTTGCGCACTACTTGCGTTCGAATTTGAAAGCAGACCAACGCAAATTTGGGCACAAAGAAGAATTGACGAACTCATTGAATTCGGTTTCAAAAGTAATTTAGAATGTTAGTTCGATGAATAAAAATAATAAAACCAAGTTTTTTTATATCGATCATCACCTTTTATAAGGAAATGTCATAAAATGCACGGATCGTTAAAATCACCGTCTAAATAAAGGTCGAATTCGTAGAGGGTTGACGGTATGGTTGAGGGCCAGTCTATCGACGATCGTCGTTTGGGAAACTCCTGTTCAAAATGATTTTGGAAAAAAACTTTTAGCTTGTTTGTTTTATAAATTTTTATATTGTGCTATTATCACGTTTATGTGTATATGTGTAGAGTATCCTTTGGAAGGACCCTAGGGCACGAATGCCACACCACAACTTCGAATTGCAGCAACTACCATCACCTTCTTCCCAGAATGGCCCTCCAAATCCCGATGGCCAAACTTCAGGTACCGTCATTAATCATTTTACCATTTTTTGTGCTTATTGCTTACCTAACTAACGCTTAATTTTCTATCTCTCACGCTTTTTTTGTATTAAAAAGAAAATTGTGTCGTCTTGACGTTGGAGAATCTTGGTGAAGTGATTTCGAATCTTTCGTGTTTCTTTTGGAAGTAATGGTCCTTGGAAAAATTGACAATATCTCTTCGTTCTTGAGATCTCGTCGGGCGCAGCGTAAGCCAACCGAAAGAATTAAGCCGCAGCGCTAAATTGTATTTTTTTACATAAAATACATAATAATAAATTAACATCTAAAAGTAGTCGCAAAATTTCTAAATCCAAACGCTCGGGACAATGAGCAACAACCTTTTAAAGAGGAAGTCTCCGCTCGCTGCGACTTAAAAAGATTTGAATAATATGATAAATTTGAATTGCAACAAGTTGTAACTGTTGTTAATAATACAGGGTGTTGCGCATTTCGTGACACGCCATTGTAATTGCCTAATACTAGCTCTTTATTGTAAACATGGGAATGTAGCGTTTATTCTTTCATTAAATAAATAATTTTGCAGAAACATGTTTCTACATAATGTGGAATCATGCAAACGAAAACGGGCAGATAACATACATTTGTCATAATAACTTTGGGGTAAAAATACCTATTTACTTTATCGAATAACCATTAAAAGCATTGATATTTTGTACCACAAAAACTCGCGTGTTTTGTTTTCACGTAATAAAGAAAATTGTTGGGAAATTGACTGTACAACTCATTATAAAAATGAAGTATATTTTTATTAATGAGGATTTTGTTTGCGATGCATTATTCATCTATACTTTATTTAGAAAAATCGTTATATTGTAATTTAAAAAGTATTGTACAACCACACATCATTAAAGTTGGATTTTCTTTACATTTCTTATCAAACTTCGACCTCGATCTAATCATAACTTTTGTTTTGATTTGTTCCGATATTGGAGGATAAATTAAATATGACTTACGGTATTAGCAGATTATTTTCTTCAGAAATAATCAATATACCTAACAATTTATAAGTTTTTGTGCGCATGTTGCTCGCAGAAAGATTTCTTTTACCTTTTTCGCGATGCTATACTTGGAGTTTGCAATTATTACGGTAATTGCTCTTTTGAATTAAAGGGGGGGGGGTAATTTTAAAATAATGACAGTTTTTGATATCTTCGAAGGATGTTCACTAAATTTTAGCAGTACTTGGAACCGTGGAAATATCGGAGCAGGACCGTCTTCACTTGGCAGGCAATGGCAAACCACCGAGGTAGCTGCCAAGAGACCTTTTCTAAATAAGAAGTGGTTATCAAGCCCTTATCAGGGCAAAGGAATAGAGAATATGATAGATAACACTAATACGAAATGAATAAACTATGGACGAACTTCAAATATTGATCAAAATTTTTAATTTTGCACATAAGAAACACCCAGTTTACGGCACAGTTTTTTAAGGGACGAAGCTAATCGCGATTTGCCAACAAGTTGTGCAAATGTTAATATATTTTAAATTGGATTTTGTTAATTGTAGTTAACGTCGTCGGTTAGCTTAGTCTTGTCGGGTGTGAGCTTTGAATAATATTGAATAGATGTATCCAGATTGATATCATAGTCGAGGCTATTCTTTCCGGCAGGTGCCGCGGTTGGGATTCCGCGTTAAGGGGTTAACATCACTTTAGCTCTCGGAAAAATAGGTATAAAAATAATAAAAATGTTGACGCACATAATATTATGTATAGTAATAATTTTATGAATAATTTGAAATAATTACGAATAAAAAAAATTTTTAAATGACGGAGATGTGATTCTCTTTTCAAAATCCTTTCTGATAGTGCATTTATTTAATAAAAAATATTTTTTTCTTTTATATTTTTGTAGCATAGGAAAAAATTATAATTTCCTTTTTGTAGAAATAACAGTTTGAAAAAAACTCTGTTTTTTATTGAAATTTTAAGTTTAAAAAATTTATAACTTGTGAACGTGATACCCAATCAAAACAATCCTATGCTACATTTTAGATTATATTATAAAGAATATGTGTTGTGAATTTTAACAACATCGGTTAAGTATATCTTATTGAAATATCTTGTATATCAGTTTGAAATAAGTAGTTTCGAAAAAATTCCGTATCTCCGTCATTTATTAATTTTTTATATTCTTTATTATTTCAAATTATTCATAAAACTACTATGTATATGTGCAAAATAAAAATTATTTTTATACCTATTTTTTCGAGCAATGTGAGCGGGATGTAGCCTAAATTATGACGATTAATCCATGAAAAGGGCAATATTCCATTGGGGACTCCCGTCCGACAAGTTGGAGTCCCCCTCGTACCGATGAAGGAGGTGGGGATCTAAGACTCGGTACTCCACACAGAGGCAAAACGACAATGTTTTCGTGAATTATAACCGATTTTTAACTTTAAAGAAGATTTCAACTTCGGTTGCTTTCAGGGAAGTTTTTACCAAGTGCTAAGGCTCTGAGATTACGAACGATGAACTTCTTGGCAATATGGAGGTACCACGTGATATCCGTTTATCTCCTTCAACTGATGTGGGCAGCGGGCGTTGGAGTTTATTGAGGTATCGTTCCTCATTTTAAAGCGCTAAGCTTGATCGCGTTGGGTTATTGGTCCCTGGGGATGTTTTTTCTTGATTTTCGAGGTCCTAGATGTTGCGGGGAGCTCCTGGGGCGTGGTTTGCGGTCAGAGGCGGCGGTGAGGAGTGCGTGTTTTGGTCCGTGGAATGAACTTGTCTCTTGATGTCTGCGGGGCGGGGCGAGTGTGCGATCCGTGGGTGTGGGTCCCTAGTGTTTGACGAACTTGGTCCCTTGGTGTCGATAGGCGGGGCGAGTGTGCGTTCCGTGGGTTTGGGTCCCTAGCGTTTGACGAACTTGGTCTCTTGGTGTTGATGGGGCGGGGCGAGTGTCCGTGAATTGTGGTTCCTAGCATTCGATGAGCTTGGTCCCTTGCGTCGTCCTTGGGGCGAGGCGAGTGATTTGGCGTGATTCCGAGCGTCTTTGCATGGTTTCTTGGTATCCGGGTGTTTTGATGAACCCGATGCTTGGTGGGAACCTGAAACGAACATGTAAAGATTACGGTTTCTTACACCCCGGCTGACGGGCGGATGAGGATGTCCTTTGGCCGACTGTGTCCTAGGTTGTAGCCTGGTTGGTATTGTCCTAGCTGCGAGATGAGGGGATTGTCCGAGAAGCTCGCGGTCTTGTATAGTTTTTCCGCCTGGTTTTTGATGTGCACGTCGATGGTTTCCATCTTGGCGTCGGCGTGGAGTCTTCTGTTGGTAACATAGTACGGGCTAGAGAATGCGTGCCGGATGGATTTATTTTGCACTACCTGGATCTTCTTTATGTGTGTGCGGGCAGCCGTCCCCCACACGGGCGCGGCGTAGGTCATGGTGGGTCTGATGATAGCCTTGTAGATGCGCAGCTTGTTTGCTGGTGACATCTTGCTGTCTGAAGCTAGGAGCGGATAGAGCTTTGAGAAGACAGCTCTTCCCCGGTTTGCGGCGGCTTCGATGTGCTCCTTCCACAGCAGTCTGTAGTCCAACGTGACTCCCAGGTACTTCGAAGTGTTTGTCCATGGGATTGGGGTCTCCGAACATGAAGATGTTCGTTCGAGGACGGATCTGCCTTCGTTTCTTCTTGAACATGGTCGCGGTACTTTTCGTTGAGTTTACACCGATGCGCCATGTTGCGAACCATTTTTCCAGGTTGTTAACAGTATCTTGCAGACGATCGGTGGCGAGATCTGACTCATGGAGGAAATGTAGACGGCCGTGTCATCCGCGTAGAGCGAGATCTTCGTCCTCGGGTCGGTTGGAGCTGGCATGTCGCTCATGAAGATGTTGAAGAGGGTCGGGGCGAGGATGGATCCTTGGGGTACTCCGGCAGTGATGAAGCTCTCGGATGATCGAATTTGATCTTGAATTTCCGATTTCCAAGGTATGACGCCACCAGCTTGACGAGTGCTGGTTGGATGTTGGCGTTTAACATCTTGTAAAGAAGACCTTGGTGCCACACTTTGTCGAAGGCCTTCGACACGTCGAGTAGAACGAGTGCGGTGACCTCTTTCTTGTTGAAACCCAGGGAGATGTGTTCGACCAGGCGGAGGACTTGCTGAACCGTGCCGTGTCCTGGTCGGAAACCGAACTGCTCGTTTTGCAGGATACTATGATCGAACATGGTTTGCTTGATCCGGGTGGAGATGACTCTTTCTGCGACTTTCCTTAGCGACGGGAGGAGGCTGATAGCTTTGGGGCTTCCGGGGGTCTTGACCTGCCTTGGGGATGACCACTACGTCGGCAGTTTTCTATTTCTGCGGGAAATAGCGGAGGCGTTGATGATGCCGGTGAGTGCTGCGATTGCCTTGCGCGGCATCGCCTTGAGGGATCGATTTGTGATCGCGTCGGGTCCGGGTGCCTTCCTGTTCTTCAGGGATCGGATGATTTGGGTGACTTCCTTTGTCGAGGCCGGGTCGATCGGTGTGGGGTCTTCGATTGGGAGGGTCCTCTTGACGAAGTCCTCGACCATTTCGATATGGTCTTGGTTGAGGCGCTCTTCGAGGGGGCTGCACTGGGTTTCCAGGTTGTCGGCGAAGGTGTCGGCCTTTTCTTGATCGCTTTTCGCTTGCGTATCGTCGGGGCGGGTAATGGCGGGCGTCTGGCGGTTTTTGGGGCCTATTAGGGCGTTGGCCATTTTCCAGGCGGATTGGTCCTCAAAGTTGAGCGATTCGATCTTGTTTGCCCATTCCAGATCGTGATGCGCTTTGACTTCTTCGGAAACTTGTTCCTTGGGGCGGTTGTAACGTCGTTTGTCGTCCGGGTGCCAGGTGCGTTGTGCGCGTTTCCTAGCTCTGCGTTTTTCCTGGATGAGTGCCTTCAGTTCCGGAGGGAGGCGATCTCTGATGTCAGCGACGTCAATTTGCCTCGTTGCGTGCTGGATGGATCACGAAATGTTGTCCTGGAGGACTTCAACGTATTTTTCCAAGTCGTCTTCGGTGGAAATGATCGGAATGAGATTACGAGTAAACGTTAGCACCAATTTATGGCAGGATAACAAAATATCTAAATGGGCGGTGCCTATTTAAATTAGCCAATACAGTATATGCATTCAATTTTTACGGTTTGGGGTCTTTTTACCAAAATTTACGAATGATTCATAAAATTTAATGTTTATATTTGTAATTTACGGTCTCAAGTTTTATATGACCGTCCCCGTGCTTCGGAGGGCACGTAAACTTGGCGGTTTCTCTGGGTTGATGATTGCCACCATGAACTATTAAAGACAGGGTTTTAATTTAAAATGAACATTTTTTGCACAACTCGGCTAAATTGCAATCTTGACTGAGCATCGAGCACCTGAACATTGTTTGTTTTTTACTTATGTTACAAATGAAACAAAATCTTTCTAATATTTTTAGGTTTAATCACAAGTTTCATTTCTTAACAATGAATTTGTAAGTGTTCAATAATTAGATTTAAGGCCACTTAAAAAATTTAAAACGTAAAATTGATTGCATTTTTGATGTATCGCCATTCGTCGAGTTCATAGTATTCGATATCGACTATTGAATTATTTAACTCCAAGTGCAGCGTCATCGTCGTACTAGAAGTGGTGTATAAATATAATTTCAATGACAAAAAGATATTTATTATTTATATGTGGCAATTATTAGTAATTTCTGGATATCTATCGAATGAATTCACCCATAGCTTTTTTTTGTATCTTGTAATTATTAAAAAGTTATTGTTGTGGATTAAATTATTGAAAATAGGGCAAACCTCCTATAATTATTAATTGGTAAAAGAAATTATTAATAATCCTTTTTTACATTTCCGGGTGTAAAGTGATACGATTTTATACTTTTTTAATAGCATAATTTTAATAAATTACCTTCATTGTTCAGGGCGAATTTTATTCAGGACCTATCTTGTTTATATTATATTACGTTGATAACTGTCGATTTTAAGGAGCGAACATGACTCTTGTATTACTTTTTAATTTGACATATCTTTTTTAAATTTAATACGAGTAATAGCATCTGTATACCCTTGAAATGTAATATACTATTAGCGTTGCAAATTTAAAGAACCGCAATTTGTGATCTGTGTAGTCGTGTAGATTAACGTTACGGCCTTAGTACGGACAATTTTAATTTGTTAAATTACTACTCGTTATGTTGGCAATCTAGTACAATTATTAAATGATGTAAATTTTGTTGTTAACCGGCTCATTTTATGTTCAGTTGTTGATTTCTAATTTATTGTTAACGTGGAGTTGTGATAAAATTTTTAATAATATGAAACATACTTGGTTTGAATGTAAGTCACGTTAAATTTTATATTAAAAAAATCCTTTGCGTGTTTTCTTTTCCGCTTCCTCTGCGTAATTGATAAACTTTCCCTTACCTCCGTAGGTTAATTTTTCGTCAGTCGCCCACGTGTATTGCTAGAATTTACTCCCACTTCAATTTTTACGGGTAAAAACTATTTTTTTGGAAACGTTAAAATTTCTAAAGAATACATTATTGATTATCGTGTTTTTATCGGTCATCGCATTTGTATTGTAATTACAAATATGTAAGAACTTAATTTTTAATTGAATTTGAAATTTGCGGTGCGTTGCCGATGTCCTGAATTGACGCCGACGACGGCGGCGCGCGTCTTTTCCGAATCGATTATTTTCAATAAGCATTAGCTCCGTAGTGAAAATGTGTTCTTAGAGGATAGTTTTTCCAAGAACGAAATTTATTTTTCTAACTGTTCAAAATGTAGGAGGAAAGTTTTATTAGCCGATTGTACAATTTTTACCCACCCAAAATGGCATTCTACAACAATGTTTACAAATTGTTACAATCCACCCGGGCCAGGATAACTGGACGTGAGTAAAATTTTTAATATTTTTTGGTATACTTTTATGGTAGTACGCGACAGGTTTCGGTTTTCGGTGAGCACTGGAGAATACACACATACTACATCCATGACGTGGCTTACGATAATGAGTATCGCAAAACTGGACGACCTTCATTCGAACAATTAATTTCAATTGACCTTGTAATATTTACATACGTAGTTTTGGCTATCAATCTTGTTTTTTGTTTTTCGATATGCAGGATGTTTCCAATAACATTTTTTCGTTCAATAAAAGTATTGTAGGCCACAGGTGAAACGTGATCTAATATCCATCGAATAAAATTATATTCCTATTAAAATCACTTATAAGTGATTTTATAAGCATCTCTGATTATTAATTTTGTTATGATTTGCATTGCAAGCTGATAATAATTTTATTTTATTATATCTTATGCAATCAATTAAATTAATCTGTCGGAAATATATTATATAGTGCATTTACTATATATGTAGCTTCGAAGGTCATCAATTTAAATTTTTAAACTAGGATTCGTTGGGCCAAGGGAAAACACCCGAAAGAATTAAGTCGAAACTAACTGGACAGAAAAACAAAACGTAGTGTAGTAATTTGCAGCTAATATTTTATCTCTCTCGCTCGACGCGACTTAATAAATAAATCTCACCAACTAATAATTTGCTTTTTTCTAGCTTTTAGCGATTCGCTTAATTAATTTAATCGCATTTCAGTGCAAGAAGATGGAAATGTTTCGCTTCCCATGGAACGAGAAACTAATACATTACCACTGGAAACACCAACCGATTATCGAATAATTTTTATAAATCGGATTCAACCACCAGTTCATAAATTTGCAAACAACCGCATTTCCACCGCCAAATACAGGTCGGTGTTTCTGTAGTAAAAAGAATTATCGTCCGACTTTTTATTATCTTTAATTACAGCTTTATACGTTTTATACCTTTGTTTTTGTTTGAACAATTCCGACGATGGGCAAACATTTTCTTTTTATTGATAGCTCTCCTTCAACAAATACCGGACGTTTCACCCACCGGTCGATACACGACCCTTGTACCTCTAATTTTTATCCTGTCCGTTTCTGCAATCAAAGAAATTATAGAAGACATAGTAAGAGATCGTACGAATTTATTTAAATTTTTATTGACTCGATAACGTTGCAGAAAAGGCATCGAGCCGACGACGAAACAAATCATAAAATTGTGGAAGTTTTAAGGAACGACCATTGGATTAACACCAGGTGGCTGAAAGTTGTCGTAGGCGATATCGTCAAGGTTCAAAATAACGAATTTTTTCCAGCCGATCTTGTTCTGCTGTCATCTAGGTAAGTTTAGTCGAAAATTCAAATCGGCTCGAATCCTTCCAATCAGCGTTTCCCAATTAATTTTGATCGTAGAAGCTCTTAATATTTAAAACTTCACAAAACAAGTACAAGTAAATTACATATTTTTTAATTTTTCTGGCAGAACCCTTGGTTCCACTACGGAACTTCAGGGTTCTATCGAACTTCTTTGTTTGGGAAACGCTGCCCAATCATTCCCCAAGGCATCGTTTTTTTCTGATTACAGCGAACCTCAGGGGATGAGTTTTATTGAAACGGCCAATTTAGATGGCGAAACAAATCTTAAAGTCCGTCGGGCGTTACCCTGCACCGCAAAATTAATGACAACCAATGACCTTCACCGCTTCTCCGGAACAGTTGAATGTGAACCCCCCAATAGGCATTTATACGAATTCACCGGTGTTTTAAAGGAAACAAATCAAGTGTAAGTCTGCATAGAATTTTCTAAATTAATGAATTTCACAGGAATATAATTTTGTTTGTTTTAGAACTGAAGCTTTGGGTCCCGATCAAATTTTGTTACGGGGCGCGATGTTGAGGAACACTTCGTGGATCTTTGGTTTGGTTATCTATACGGGACATGAAACTAAACTCATGAGAAATTCAACTACGGCCCCGCTAAAACGCTCCAGTGTCGATAAATTAACCAACATTCAAATTTTATTATTGTTTGGGATTCTATTGACGATGTGTATTTTGTGTTCGGTTTGCAATGAAATTTGGACGAATAAACACGCTGATAAAGACTGGTACATCGGATTAGCAGGTTAAATAAACCATTGCGAGAATTTTTTGAATTTGTAATTTTTTTATTATGTTTTAGACCTCTTCAATCAAAATTTTATGTACAATTTGTTGACATTTATAATTTTGTTCAATAATTTGATTCCAATTTCGTTGCAAGTGACATTAGAGGTGGTTAGGTTTATACAAGTGAGTTGGTAAATGTTCAGGTGGTAAATTATTATCTGTAAAATAATGTGAACATTTTTAGGCAATTTTTATTAACATGGATAGAGAGATGTATCACGAAGAGACTAATACTCCTGCCATGGCTCGTACGTCCAACTTGAACGAGGAATTAGGGCAAGTGAAGTATATATTTTCCGATAAAACTGGAACGCTTACAAGGAATGTAATGGAATTTAAAAGGATTGCCATTGGAAGTGTTATTTATAATATCGAGGAAGGACTGGCACTTAAGGTAATTGTTTGGAATGCAAAAATGGTTTTTATGCTCACATTTATTACAGCATCTACAGGAGCAACACGAAAACGCCGTTCTTTTGAAGGAAATGCTTGTACTCTTATCGGTATGTCACACTGTTATTCCAGAATGTCCAAAAGATGGAAGCCCTGTAATTTACCATGCAGCTTCGCCGGATGAACGTGCCCTGGTTTATGGTGCCAGTAAATTTGGATACGAATTTAAGAGTCGAACGCCAGATTACGTCGAAATAAGCGCAATGGGAATGCTAAAAAGATATGAAATTTTAAGCGTTATCGAATTTACTTCCACTCGAAAACGGATGTCCGTGATAGTTAGGGACGCTCAAGGAAATATTAAACTGATGTGCAAAGGAGCCGATACGGTATTTATTGTAGAAACACACAAAGGGATCTTTCTAGAAATTCTTTTTTCTTTCTAGGTTATTTATGAACGTTTGGAAGTGACCGAAAGTGAATATGGCGACCAATTGTTACAACAGTTGGAGTCATTTGCAACCGAAGGTTTGAGAACTCTTTGTTGTGCGTTCACAGATTTAGGCGAAGAAGAATACGAAAGTTGGAAAAAAGTATACCACACAGCTTGCACTTCTCTAGTCAACCGTGAAGGTAAGATTTGTATTTTATCTCTAACCTGTTTGAATACCTATTATAATTATAATATTAGAGTGGCTTTAAGAGGGGTATATTTTAACCATTACAGCTAATTTTTTTACTTCAAAAGTTTGTAGCGTCAATTTCCAACACAAAAATGTCAAACCACAGTTGTAAAATATTCTTAAAATAAAATTTATGCCTGGTTTGTAATAAGCTTTTCTTGTCATTTATATGACTTATTTTTTTTAGATAACATTGAAAAGGCCGCTAATTTGATTGAGAAAAAGCTAAAGTTGATTGGAGCAACTGCAATCGAAGACAAACTACAAGAAGGGGTGCCAGAAACAATCGCTGCCTTACTTCAAGCTGATATAAACATATGGGTGCTAACTGGTGATAAACAAGAAACTGCCATTAACATTGGATATTCTAGTAGACTGATCGTGCAGGGAATGCCACTCATAATCTTAAACGATGATAGTCTCGACGTAAGTTTTTTAAATATACATTTTGCTTGTTCTTATTTTTGTTTTATAGAGTACAAGAGACTCTGTGTTGCGTCACAACGACGACTTGGGCGTGAATTTGGAAAAACAAAACGAGATAGCGTTGATTGTAGACGGGAAAACACTCAAATATGCTTTAAGCTGCGACGTACGATCCGATTTTCTCAAGTTGTGTATTTCGTGTAAAGTGGTTGTATGCTGTCGTGTGTCACCGATGCAGAAAGCGGAAGTGGTGGAGTATATAACGCAGTACACAAAAACTGTAACGCTGGCGATAGGAGACGGAGCAAACGACGTAGCGATGATACAAAAGGCGCATGTCGGTGTTGGAATATCCGGTCAGGAAGGTTTGCAAGCTGCTTGCGCATCCGATTACAGTATAGCACAATTCAGATTCTTGCTGCGTCTGCTGCTGGTTCACGGCGCTTGGAATTATTTAAGAATGTGTAAATTAATTCTGTATAGTTTTTATAAAAATATTTGTCTCTACGTCATCGAATTGTGGTTTGCAATTTATTCGGGATGGTCTGGACAAATTTTATTTGAAAGATGGTCGATTGGATTGTACAATGTGTTGTTTACCGCTCTGCCGCCGTTAGCAATGGGATTATTCGACAAAGCTTGCAGTGCAGATGTGATGCTGCAGTATCCTAAACTATACAAGCCATCGCAGAGTGGAAAATTGTTTAACGTCAAAGTCTTTTGGGTTTGGATTGCAAACGGCATGGTACATTCCGCTATGTTGTTTTGGCTCACTTTATTGGCTTGTCAAAACGACATTTTATGGATGACCGGAAAAGAAGGCGGATTTTTAATGATGGGAAACTGTGTTTATACTGTGAGTGTTAGATTGCGGATTGTTGTACTCAAAATAATTGTTCTTGTTTCAGTATGTGGTTGTTACTGTATGCTACAAAGCCGGTTTGGTTACCAACTCTTGGGTTTGGCCAACACATTGCGCAATTTGGGGATCCATCATTCTTTGGTTTTTGTTTTTGATTGCTTACAGGTAAGTTTTGTCAATTCTGACAAATATTTCCTAAAACAGAAAATATATTTTATTTTTGAATTTTTAAATCACACGTCAAAAGATGGTTTTAATCTAGGTTGCTATTTCAGATTTTAAAGTTGTATGGAGGTATTATTATTAACGAGAAATTCTTTTATTTTAGTAACTTTTGGCCAACTATACCAGTAGGAAACGTAATGACAGGAATGTACGTTATAATTTTCACGTCTGCCGTGTTTTGGTTAGGTCTGTTGTTGATTCCCACATTAACTATGACGCCCGACTTCATATTTAAGGTGTAAGTTTAATTATTTTTCTTGAGAGCATTAATTTAAATGAAATTTTAAAAATTTTGTGATTTTAGATTATTAAGTATTCCTTATACCACCCAAAACCTAAAACTCCCAGACTGTTTCCATTCCAATCAAGTCGCTCATTATGCCGTTAACACTAGTTTTAAGTATATCTGCAAAGCATATTTTTATCTCCTTGACTTTCATCGTACCTTTTATGAGCCCATAATAAATTTTGTTTAACCTAATGATTATCTTTTTATTGTAATGTTTTTTAGGATACGTGGCACGGTACATAAATCCCTTACAGATGCGGTGCGAGAAAGCGAAATTAAAAAAACCGATCCTAGTAGGGTATTTAATAGAGAGTCGAAAACCTCGTAAGTGTTTCAATTTTTTTTAACACCTTTTGATACTTGCTTTAAAACATATCACAGTGTGACCCGATGTCTTTAATTTTAATCTTATTTTGCAAACACCATCAACAGCACGCAGAGTGTTTCACACTTTGGAACAATTTTTTTCTACATTACTTTGTGGAAAAACTTTCTTATTGCATGTAAAACGGTGACGGAACTTTTATTAATGCGATTGTTGTAGAGAAAATACGAATTCATAAATTCAAAGCGGACAATTATACTGTAAAAGTTGGCCTCAGATGCATATTTGAAGTTTATTTCCATAATATGTTACTGGCTATCATTTTCTCGCCAACATCTTCTTTGCATAATTTTAGTTTGTTATCGAAATTAGTGGTGATTTTCTTTCGTTATAACACAGTTCCGTCACTAAACAATTAGTAGGCCGACAAATTTAAAAGCTTTGTGAGAAACTAGAAAAATTAGCTACTAAAACTTGTGGTTTAGATTAGAATTTTCTCTTTAGTTATGGGAGCAACATAGTTGGTTTAAGTTGGCAACAATTTAACAACTCAATCACGCCTGCACATGATCATTTGGCTTGAGGTGTCTACGGTGGATGATTTCTTGGAAGAAATTTTTAAGAAATATTTTTTGTAGTAACTTTTTTATTTTTAAAATTTTTACAAGTAGGTAACGAGACTTATTAGATATGGGACCAATTTTTCCAATTTTTTTTATATGAATATTGCAAACGGGTGCCTTATTTGTTCCAATTTGATGAAACATTAAGCTTCTTTTTTAATATAATTAAACAAGTAATTTGCTTGATGTAAATAATGTCGAAATCTTTTATTATGCATGAAGGATGTTTTCTTTTTATTATACTAAATTAACCTGAGCTTCGTTGTAATGACACGCACAAATTTTTATATAATAATTAGTCTTGTGCAAAAGTATTAGGTACCCTACAGTTTTCGAATTATTTTAAAAAGAGATTGTGTTAGGGGAAATCAAACTTGATATTTTTTATAAAAATCATTATTTTATGGTGGGTTCACTATTGGCTTTTATAACGGCAGCGATTCTTTTAGACAGTCGTCTAAAAGATCCTCGTCACTAATTACGTTCCAATTTTTTTCAAAGAAACTTTTAGTTGTACTTTAGAAGTAATACGGTGTTGTCGCATCCAGTTTATTAAAACGCCCACTAATGTTCGATAGAGTTGAGATCTGGAGACTGCGCTGGTCAAGTTCTTACCTTAGGCAGATATAATAATGCCTGCCTCATGTTGGTATCACCAAAAACTTGATTAAATGATGGCTACCTCCTCTATGCTTCACTGTAGGCATCACACAGTCAGGTGAAGCTGAGATAGGTAATACCGTAACATAATGAGAAATATTTCGAAAACTGCGAATTTTACACGAATATGTACCTGCTGTTTTATTGTCCCTTAAAAATAGGCATCAACTACTTACATTTTTGAAAAACTTCCAAGTAAAATAATAACACAGGATACTTTTTGATATTACCTGAAATAAGAAGGATGCCTAATACTTTTGCAAAGGCTGTATAGTATTATATTTTTACTATAAAAAAAATGCATTATTAGTCGTAAGCTAATTTATATTTTTTATAAAAAAAGTATTACGTTTTTATTGTAACAAATTTATTTTTAAAATTGTTTACAAAAATAATGTTTGTGAAAAACTATAAAATCAAAAAGAAAAAAAATTTGTTAATTATAATATTAGCATGCAAAATCATCACGCACAATTTAAATAAGAATTTCACTGGTGTATCAATTACACAGGACTTACAAGTTACAATGTTTTTTTCCTGATTTCAAAACTGACTTAAATTTCTTTCTATTACCTATGTTCAAGTTTTATAAATTTAGGGATAGTAAACCAAAGGAATAAATTTCTTCGGGTTAGCTGTTTATAAAACGGGAGGATTACGGTGTTGCATCTACCGGTGCGGTGGGGGAGAGGTTATTACAGCCGCTTAATGGATTACTTTAATGGCTTTAGCTTTAGAATTTTTAGTATTCTTTTTCAGCTTCAGTAACAATAATATGGGACCCAGAAAAGAAAATGTACTCAAATTTTAATACTTTATGTGTACGTCTAGTCAAATCAAGTACGTCTAGTCTTTTAATTTAAAGTACTTTATAAGTTAACTGGTGAAAATGTAAGCAGTTGGCAGAGTCTAAATGCTAATATCAAAATCTCTTTGAAGATTTGTCTTTCAGAACTAACCTTAGCGCCAAGGAATGGGTGTGGCAGAGAAAGAGTCTGCTATTGGATGTTATAAAATTGATTATAAATTTCTCGTTAACTTAATTTATTATCAAATACCATAGGCTTCCATTCCAATATATTTTCTTTCAAGTCTTCTTAATCCATTTTATGACGTGGATTACTTTTAACACTTCCAAGTTTTTTTTTGATGATATTTTATTCTAAAAAAATTATTTCATTAAAATGGTTGCGAAGCAAACCTGTATAAGCCCAACACTCGTAAAGACGAAATTAGATCGTTAAGTTTTTGCTTACTTGAAACATACTGACATTGTGTTGACATAAGTGCAAATCGTTGTGTAATTGTTTTATATGAAACTGAAGCAGTTCCAGCTTATGCAGGTACTTTTTTACTAGAATAAAAAGTTTCATTTAAAACTTTTTTCATTCGACGAAACCGTTGAGATCCCGACATAATCATTTAATTATTTTAACCTTTCGTGAGGGTACAAACCTACAATAAAATTTTGAAGGTTTATCGTGATGACTTTAAGCCACAAAGTCGCTCTACGAACTTTATATTCAATTTTGGTAATTGTCCAATTGAAATGGAACGCACGCTTATATTAACCGTGGTTGTTATAGGACTGTTGATCCAAGTGGTGAACAACGAGATTACTTACAGTACTTACATAAAATTATTTTATTATTTTTAAGCAATACAACTTTGTAATAGAGAGAAACGATAGTCCTTTTGTGTCGGTGTAGTATTAAACGGCAGCTAAAACTTGACAAAGCCTAATTATTGTAAATCTGTTATGTTCATGTTGTTTTAAAGGAAATACTCAAGAATGGTAGAGGTTTTGTTAATTTATAATAAAATGTAGTTGAAACGATGTGATAAAATTATTTGACAGCTCAATGTATGCATAGGAAGTAATTAATTGTACTTGTTAATTTGTTTTATTTGTATGTATGCGTAGATTAAATTTTTTTTTTGATTATTAATGTGTTGTTGTTTTTGCCAAGTACGATGCATGCACTGGAAAGATTCGCAATGTGTAAGTACTTCCATATTGGCAAAACTATGAGTTTTATTATTATTATTAATACTTGCATGAGCGCAAAATCACACATTTATTAACAGCATGCCATTTTCTGTTGCATTATTAGCAATTTGTAATTCGAATGGTGATGGTTTTATGGAATTTATCTGTTTTTTTTGAGATTTGTGTCAACAATGCCAAACTCGAGGTAACCGATTTTTTATGTTTCAATGTTTTTGTCACAACGTTGTGGTTGCTATTTAGCAGAGCTACGTTTGTATTTTTTAAGTAGCATTTCCAATTTACAGTGTTTTGTCTTGACGGGATGTGTAGCCACTGTTTTCATTCGCAATATTGCCGATATCATATCATAAAAAAAATGAAAAGAGGCGGTCATTGGCTCGATATTTAGCACGAGAGGTTAACTTTTATGTGACCGTCTTCCATCTCGGGATTGATGACATCGTCTGATAATCAATCAAAAAATGCTATTTAAAAAAAGTTCTGCATTGTTTAATGTATCAATTTATGAATTGAAAAAAAATCGGTTGTGTTATTGTTTACACACTTAAAATAAGCTATGTTGCTCTCAAACATCATATAGTAGTAGATTGCGAGTGAAAATGGTTCTAGGCTATCAGAAACTGCCAGACTACTCAAAAATGTACGAAGCGTCTTCTTTCGTAAGTCACAAACTAGAGCAGACTTGGAAGTTGAACTGTCACGTAAGTATACGAATTTTGTTTTGTTTATTTTTGTTTTAATAAATTAAACCACTTTTTGCTAACGGCTACAACACACAGATTAACGCTTAAAAAAAGTTGACTAATCAAAATTTTGTAATTAATGTAAATAACGGCTGTAAATAAATTAATTTTGTGGTCGTTATTTGGTGTGTGATTTCACAATTTTTTTGTTTTTCACTTAATGGATACAGAAATTGGAGTTCGCCGTTGTATAATATAAGAGGTAAAGAGACTTTCGGCATGTAAACTACACGTGGCACCTCTCGATTTATCACAGTAAAAAATTGTGGCGACTACACAAATAACGACTAATTTTTTAAACTAAATAATAAAATTAACTTGAATTTGTTAGATGGTTTTGCGTTTTCTCAAGAAGAAGGCGGAACCGTTTCTCAAGCTGAGGTTATAAGAGCATACAATACCAACATTCCAAAACCAGAAGGAATGTAGGCTGTACACCATATTTTTGTATTATTTTTACTTAAAACTATATTGAATTTTCTAACCTCATAACAAAGGCCAAATGTGTGCTTAAATTTTAATGTAATAAATTTAAACGTCAACTTTTTATATATTTTTCGTATGGTTGATGTTTGAAATTGGCAGCACCAATGATGTTACTGCGATTCAAATTTTTGAATCCGCTTATTTTATTGTTATTATTTATACAAGTATTAATTTTGGTAGGTGGGTTTGCAAAGGTTTATTTTTATTTAAGAAACAAAATACTAACGCTGTGTATGGGGTGGTTTGTGGTCTAATTGTACCGCACTTTGCTTGTACTTCTTTAATTTTTTAACTTGACGATTGCTTATTTTTTTTATCGAGACGAATCAGAGCACCTGATGTTCGTTTCTTGGGTTATTTTATCAAAATAATTTACATTTGTTGGGATTTACAGACGAAAGTTGTACAAAAATTAACCCATTTTTGATTTTCTTTAATCATTCCACAAAAATCAAAATCGGTTAATGTTTGTAGAAGCTACGGGCGTTTGAGAGATTTATAATAGAAATAAATTATGGGAACTTTCCAAATTCATATGCATAGTTTATGTCCCTGGTCAAAGTTGACTGTACAATCATACAAATTTTTAAATAAAGACAGTAGGTTTAGTTTTACTTACATTCATGTGCCTTGGTGTATTCTATGTAAACTACAAGTCTATCGTAAAACTATTTTTTTATTATTTATTGTGCAAACAAAGGAGGCCAATATTTTCACTCTACAAAGAGTCGCCCGAGAGCGACGCACATTTGTGCCTATTTCGTGTTTTAACTGCGCCCGTGCATTTCTTGAACACTTACATTTAATTGTCACACCACCGAGTATTCGCGCACCGTTAAATACGAAATAGGCTATATTTTATTTAATGTCGCTTAGAAATCGTAAATAAAAATATAACCGCATGTGTAGCTAAAAAAAGATTTTAACGGAATAGGATATATAAATTTTTTGGGTTTTGAAAACATAAACCTATTTAGAAACTACAAAATGTATTTAATATTCTTGTTATAATTGTTATTTTATAAATAAATATAACAAATGTACTGTTAAAAATTAATCATTTGAACATTTAATGTGTATAATTTTCAATAAATGTGTTACTTATATGACTTTTTCTTGTTTGACATCTACCACATAAACATGGACGATGCACAAATTTTTTACTTCCACCTGTAATAATTATTTGACGTCCTATTCGGTGGACGTTCGGAAGATGGATTTTCATCATTGTTCATCATTTCTTCGTCGATCAGTAACTCGAAGTCTCCCAAAACTTCCGGATTCGGAATTTTATTCCATCTCACACTGGTAAAATATGTATATATCATATAGAGTATACGAAAATTTCGAACACAACTTACTCGGGAAATCCAGAAGGAGGTACCACCAACGAAAAAATGTTATCCAAAAGTTTGTGTTTTAAAATTCGATCGTTGGCCGTCGTCGAAGTCAAAGAAGGTGAAGCATTTACTTCTATAAGCCACGGTTTTAATTTGTTATCGATGATGATATCGTAACCGTAACACTCAAAACAGTGCCTGTCCGTGGCAATAACAGGCTGAACAGCCTTTAAAGAATGCGTTATCAGCCAACTTATTTGGTCAAAAAGTTTTTCTGTAACCTCTTTTCCCCTTGTACTCTCCAGATACAATCTTAAATTTTGTACGCTTAATTTTCCGCCATGTAAACTATTATATTCTTCCTGAAAATTGTAAACTTAATTTGTATCGTCAGGAATTCATTTTATATATTTATATAAAAATGCAAAACTAAAAATATAAGTACCCCGTGTTTTTGAACAGAAACGTTGGTTAAATGGACGTACATGTTGTCCAATTCGGCTACGCTCGAATCATATTTTACGGTACAAAATCGACAAAATCCTAAGCGAAACTGGTATGCTTTTAAGGGTCGAAAGGATGTCACCAGAACGTATAAACGTAAATCAAACTTTTTTCTCCCTATAAGTAAGGGATTGTCGATGTAGCTGGAAGATTGTAAAAAGGTAGAATTTTATATTGATGTTAAAAATTGTGTAAAATATACTTACCGCGATATGACGTAACTCTCTTTTGCCAACTGAGGTTGTAGAGGATTTTTATTTGCTTCCCGGGACCACCTCTTCAGTTTCGATAATTTGTTGATTAGAAAAATTCCGGATCCTTGTGATCGGCCGCACGGTTTCATTATCCATGTGCTTTGAGGGGCTTTACGATATTCTTCCACAAACATGTTGTAATCCGCTGGCAAAACGAATGTAATTGGAATGAAATCTAAATGCATATATCTCGATTCCAAACGTTCGGCTAAAGGGCTTCCTTCTTTTTCTAGATCTCTCCTGTACCGTTTTATATTTTTCACCAGCAAATCTTTTCTCGAAATTTCGTAGTGGTTTGGGAAATGATTTATTATTCTGGAACAAATAAAATGCAGAGTAAGATCGCAGAGAAGTAAGGAAAAGAAACTTACTGATTGTCGTTCATGCGGTAACCACTGTCAACACTAAACAAACTTCTGCAAGTTTGCGTTCCAGCCCAATAAATATTCCACTCGTCTTCTGGGCCCACCTGAACCCAGCCGCGTTTTTCACAATTTGCCACCACCACATTTTTATCCAAATCGGTACAAAACGAAACCTTCATTCTTTTTTTGGTTACTATTTACTGAAATATTTGACAACTGGACCGATTTTTTGATAATCAATAAAAAAATTTGGTAACCACGGTTACCTAATTTTCTGAAGTTAAATCAAAAAATCATTTGGTAATAAAAATTATCTATTAATAATTCAAATCTAACATTAATTTTTAATTACAATAAATTAATAAGAAAACCAGCCAGGAGCTCCTGGATTTATATTCGACTTGTCATTAAATTTCTTATACGATTCCTTCAATTCGTCCAACAATTTATCTTTCTCCTTCTTCTCGCGTTCATCCTTTCCTTCAAACAGATCGGGAAATTCGAAGGATTCACCTGGAGGCTGAAAGCAACAAAATATTATAAACAAACCTAAAGCACATGTAAATAACGTACCAAAAAAACGTAAGCGTATTTTATGTCGTCCTCCTTCGTAACGTATCCTTTCACCCGATCCTGCTTTGTTTTACCTAAAGCTATTCTTGTATTAATCTTAACGCACTTAACGTCGTAAATTTTTTCTAAGTAATTTTTGACGTCCACTCTGGTCATTTCCATCGAACACATGAATTGTACTACATTTTTTGGTTGCTCGATGTTTGGCTTTACAAGTTTTAACCAGAAATTTGGTAAATAGACGCGAAGCTGAGGAGCCCCTTTTTGGTATAAAGGATACCTAAAATTTTAGAGTTAATTTTATTTATAGAATAGAATTTTAAAAAAACTTACAGTCTTGTCGACATTTTATAGCGTTAACACACAATTTTTTCGTATTTTGAAACTTAAAAAACTAAATTGTATTTTGAGGTTATATTATGTTTATATACACCGTAACCAATTAGTTTCGGGCTGTTTTTTTCGCTCTGCAAATTATTTTCATATAATATGATTTTCTTTCGTTCTACTTTTTGAACCCTATAATGAGGTGATATTTTTTCCAAGGAGGCTGCGTATTTTAATCGTTTCTCCTTAATCCATTCATGCGCTTCTTTTCTTATTTAATCACCATCAATTCAACCTATTTCGGAAAGCGGAGGAAGGGTAGATTTAATCCATTTCTGATTTTGCTCTTCCTGGAAAATCTTATCGGCGCCCATGAAAATGCGCTATTTCTAGAGTCCCCAGAATTAATGTTGGCAAGACGCCCTAGTTCCGTCACTAGCAGATGAAAGAACGAAATCAACAAAATATAAGATCAAATTTTTATTAAATAAAGTTTTAGAATCATTTAAGAGGTAAAATCGTTATTTAAATTTCTGAAATTGTGTTTTTAAAAAAAATCGATATTTTGTACTCTACTCCGAAATTACATAATTAACCTCGAATTTATTTCAGAATTCGCAATGGGTCACGGATTCGGAGAGTTAGCCGTAGTCAGAAGGATAATTATGATTTCTCTTTCACCTTTCGAACAGCGCGCCTTCGCCGGGTTCTTCAAAAAAGGTTTTCCCAATCAAATGAGGAAAATCCGTGAAGAGATTTTCTATGTCGCACCTCGTAAGGACTTCACGAATGTTATATTAATTACTCGATTGTAATGTTGTTTATTTTAGCTTGCATATTAGGGTGGTTAATTTACGATCAAGCCGAAAAGAAGCACGCAGCGTTGGAACGTAAAAATCCTAAAGATTACGAAGATGATGTGTAAATTTAAATTATAATGTAATTAGTCGATTTAATAGAACTTGTAAAAACCTCTGTTTAATTAAAATATTACAATTCATAGACGGATGTCATTTTTAAAATTGATCTCTTTTCTACGATAATTGTTGCCTTACCAATCTCGTATTTAAAATCGCGCGGAAAGGGTATTTCGAAACGTTACCGGTTTTGATGGTTTTACCAAAAATATATTTGACAAAAAAGGAAATTTCCCTTGTAATACCAAATAAGGCCGTCGCGAGTATTAAAAGGTGCGCTATTTTCTAATAATTTTCGGTCGTGCAGTTTTTGACATCATGCGATTAGAATTTTTGTAAATATAATTAAAAAGGGCAAATAAAGGTGACGAGGTGTTTCTAGAATATTCTGGAAAAGCGAAATTTTAAATTTTCCGTGGGGAATTGATCGTTGCAGGTTGGTTATGTTGGTAGTTCCTGATGCGAAACAATTTGGTATTAGAAATTTCTCGAACCGGCAGCGACGAGGAAGTGTATTAAAAAACGTGCAAAATTTTTTTGAGATATAAATATTCGTGTTGCGTACGTTTAATTTTCATTCCATACGCATTTATTTGTGATTGTCATTTTCTATTTATATTATCGTGTAACGATACTTATTAATTTATAAAAAGTCATGGCTGCAATGTCTGTTATTGGTATCGACTTTGGAAACGAATCTTGTTATGTGGCCGTTGCCAAAGCGGGTGGCATCGAGACAATAGCAAACGACTACAGCTTGAGGGCCACTCCGTAAGTTTTCGCTCTATATTTTCTAATTGCAGCACGCACGTACTTTGTCCTTGTCATTGTTACTCCAATTTTGACATTTGCTTACCCATTACCGCATTTATAAAAAATTTTATTGCCTTTTAGATCATGCGTTGCATTTTCTGGCAAAAATCGTATATTGGGTGTAGCCGCCAAAAATCAGCAGATTACCAACATGCGGAACACCGTCTTTGGATTAAAACGTCTGCTGGGTAGAAAATTCAAGGATCCGCAGGTTCAAAAAGAGTTACAATTCTTACCTTTTAATGTATGCGAGACTTCCAATGGATCCGTTGGAATTAGGGTAACTTTCGTAATCGAATGTTAAAAGCTATCTTTTAATCGCTTATTTTTTGTTAAGGTAAATTATTTAAGCGAAGAGCACACGCTTTTACCGGAGCAGTGTTTAGCAATGTTATTCACAAAATTAAAAGACACATCGGCTAGTGCTTTGCAAACACCAATTAACGATTGTGTCATTTCTGTACCTTCTTATTACACCAATGCCGAACGTAAAGCGCTACTGGATGCCGCCAACATTGCAGGTATTTTATTTTTTAGTGTTTTACTAAAGGCCCACTTACGAAATACCAATTGCTTTAATTTAGTACAAAGCTTAGGGTTGACCTTGTAATTCGACACTTTTTTTTTTAAGATTATTACTAAGTTAAGAAATAGTAACAAATTATCTTGAAAAGAAATTTTATTTATTCAAATCTTAAGTTTTGGTTTAATTAAAACAGCTCAAAGATGAATCTTTCAGTGGGGGGGAGTTGATGCAGATAAATCAATACTCCTGCAGTCAAGCATTTCACCCTGTATCTAATTATCTGATAAGTAATTTGAGTTAATTGCTATTACTATGTTTTTTCTCTCGTTAGTCTTTTATTTATAACATTTTTTGGAATTTTACCAAAATTTAAAATGTAAAAATTTGATTTCTATTTTTAATAATTCCTTTTATGGTTTTTACCAAAAACATTGTGGTTAGATATCTTCCCCTTCTTGCCCACTATTTATCACTGTTTATATATAAAATATTTTGCTGTCCCTCCTTAAATTTTTTCCTAACATTCATAATATTAGATAAGCACATTTTTCAACCTTCGGAAAACTTACTTTTATTACTACATGTGTGGGAAATTTATTTTTGTGCATTTTAAGGACTTATAAAATTAAGCATGTTGTAGTTCAAAAACTTATGCAATTTTAGTTCTTTATGGAGAAACTAAGAAAATCCATACTCGGTCTTAAATTATTGAGATACTGCTCTCGAAGTGATCTCATTTTAAAACTTATGTATTGTAAGATTACCTTGGTGATTAATCGATTGCCAACTTAGATCAATGAAAGCATGTTTACCGATAGATTAAATAGAGACGATAAAGGTTTTCAAAAGTTCAACTCGGAAATGCTGTAGTCTAGTTGATTTGTCAAGCACTGTTTATATATAACGCTGACATGTGCTTGTGTTCCAGAGTCAAACCCAACCTCACAATGGATAATAAATTAACGTAAAGGGCTGTTTAAACGGATCGTCACTTTAAAATTTATTTTTATGAAATATAATAAGTATTGCTATTTAATTTTATTCAAAATCATTCTACGGGTTAGATACTTACTAGATAAAATTCTCATAACGTTTAATAATTTTGTTAATTCATCATACATTGGTAGTTGTGCCCTTGTGTTGCAGTGACGTTCCTTTATAAATTCGGTTGTTTTTCAAGTTTTATAAAATCAAATCTTTTAATTTCATGTAAATTGGAACGCATCTACTTATCAAACATGTGATCTACAATAATTGGAATATTTTACCATTGCAAAACAATTTCAAATAAAATTGTCCCGATATGTCTTCACTAAATTGAGCATTGAATATTTTTCTAAGCAAAATCTTGAACTTTCACAAAAAACGGGCACAGTGTTAATGTAAAATAACTAAATTTAACATAAAACGGTGGACGCACTTCAAATTATATCATTTATTGAACTGGATGTCATCTATTTATAGTCAATGGGGTTAATAGTTGTTTTAATAGTGACATCAACAAGAAGCAGATCAGTTGGACTCTGGAGATATCCAAACCTCTAAAATCATTCAATTTGATGTTGCCAATGAACGCATTTTTTATATTTACTTAAACTTTCATTTAAGCTTAAGCTTCCAGTTTAATTTCCTGAGAAAACAGATTTAATGCTAAACTATTAAGAGAAGTTGGTGAGCAAATATTGTTCTATTTTTTTGTGCAAGATTTTCTTGTGCAACTACATTCCTTCTACATTTTTTCTGTTTCCAATTTGTTTAAAAATTCATTTACGAAACTAGATAGTGAAATAATATCCAATTTAATTTTCTGAATTGTTACTAGCAAGTAATCAATATGTTTATATTACCTACCTGGACACACCACGTTATTATTTTTCTTAGCCTTGCTTTTTATTGATTATTTGTTACCACATTGAAATTTCAAGATACCTACATAAATGCATATCAAGTTCAAAAATTATTTTAATTATCGTATTATTTTATTTATTCATCAGAGCATAATTGATAATTTGATAATTCATGCTGTTCTGTGAAAATAATATCATTTTAGAAGCAAAAAATTACATGTTGAATGTAAAGAAATTAAATTTAATTTGGTGATAGTAATTTGATATTCAACAAAATTGAACCTTGATAATTGAAATGATTTATATGGCAAATTATTTAATTCCATTGAATATTTACAAATCGGTCTGCATTACTCACAGCTCTTATATTATAAGATTACAAATTCAAAAATTTCCTATCTACAACAGTGCTTCTCAAAAATTCCTTTGTTACAACTTATTTTTGCCGTACAATTAAATAAGATTTACGATTATTTATGTTTAGGTTTTAACGTGCTGAGATTATTCAACGAAACAGCAGCCACTGCTTTATCTTATGGTATCTACAAACAAGATTTACCTGCACCTGAAGAGAAACCACGAAATGTCATCTTTGTTGACTGTGGTCACTCATCTTTGCAAGTTTCAGCATGTGCTTTCCACAAAGGAAAATTGCTTATGCTTGCTACCACTGCCGATCCTAATGTCGGAGGTAGAAACATCGATTTCCTTCTGGCCGAGCATTTTTGTGCCGAATTTCAAAGCAAATATAAAATTGATGCTAGAAAAAATCCTAGGTAAGTTATATTAATTGTTTAAGTTTAAAAAAAATATATATGGTTAACTCTGAAACAGGGCTTTCACTCGCTTATTGACTGAAGTAGAAAAAATTAAAAAGCAAATGTCGGCAAATTCAACCACTTTGCACCTTGGCATTGAATGTTTCATGGACGATAAGGACGTTACGGCTCAAATAAAACGAGCAGATATGGAACAGATGTGCGAAGATTTGTTTCACAGTATCGAAACAACTTTGCGCCGGTGTTTGGAACATTCTGGTAGGTGATAACAAAGTAAAAGCTTTTATAAGCCAAATACAACACTTTTTTACAGGCTTAGCATTAGAGGATATTTATGCAGTTGAAGTTGTTGGAGGTTCAACTCGAATACCTGCAATTAAAGCTCTTATAGAAAAAGTTTTTCATCGTACACCGAGCACAACATTAAATCAGGATGAAGCTGTCAGTCGTGGGTGCGCCTTGCAGTGCGCAATGCTTTCACCAGCTGTTCGTGTACGAGACTTTAGCGTAACCGACAACCAGGTAAGTCAGAATTTGTTATTATAAATAAACAGCTGCAGAACACAAAGTGAAAGTACATTACGATTCATTTTTTACAAGTTAACTAAATTTTTTAATCGAATTACCATATTTAAAAGGGGAGCAGGCAACATTTACAAAAATGTTTTAAAATAATATTAAATATAGCTAATTAAATACACCATAAGGAACTAAAAGTCAACCAATTTGAATTTGAGTATTAATTTTGGATTAATGCATTCTCCATGTCTTAATAAAAATAAAATAAAATTGATTAACTCATTCTAGATTCTGCAAAGTGAGGAAAGATTTAAAAGTCTCCTACTTAAAATTATGTATAGTATGAGTCTAGAGGATTCAAAATACATGAAGGTGTTTTGTTCTAGAATTACTCTATTGTTGTTGCTTGGGATGCTAGTGGGGATGGCGAAGCGTCCGGTGAAATTGAAGTGTTTCCAATTGATCACCCAGTTCCGTTCTCAAAAATGTTAACATTTTATAGGCGTGAACCGTTTTCTATTCGAGCTTCTTATGCTGGAAACATTCCATACCCCGAAAAACACATTGGTGAGTAGAGATTTTTTCGTCTCCTTGAACAAACTTAATGTTACTGTTTTTCAGGAACGTGGTACATTAAGAACATTCAGCCGACACCCGAAGGCAAGGCCCAAAAAGTTAAAGTTAAAGCTCGTGTAAATTTGCATGGCATTATGAATCTTACGAATGCGCTGATGGTGGAGGCTAAAGATGTTCCAGACACGATGGACACTTCTGAAGAGCAGGCGCCGGTACAACCAGAACAAGAAAAAGCAAACGAGAATAATGAGCAACCACCTCAGAGCGACGCATCCAATGGCCAACCTGAGGTAGGATCATCGGGCTGGACGAAGAAAATATCTGCCTGGTTCAGCCGGGTACGCTATTGAACCTGGCGCAGGCCTGGCATTTTTCAGTCCCACCTATTTTTATTTTATTGTCACGTAATGAACAATTCTGAGCAAATTGGCTTTTTTCAGTAACTAAAATACTAAATTTTAATGTTTATTGTGTTCGTGCGCTATCACATTTTCGTTTTTATTTTTTTTTATCCATCTCCAATTGCTTTATATGTTTTTCATTTACTATTGGGACAATTAAAATTATTAAAAATGAAGCATACATTTGGAGTATAATAATTATATGCTTTGTTCTTATATTTCTTTACAGGAAGGAGATGACAAGAAAAGTAAGAGGAAAAAGCAAGTTGTTACAAATACAGAATTACCCGTGGAAGCCGTTACCTTTGGTTTATCTCAAACTGAGATTAACCAATTTACAGAGCAAGAACTTAAAATGATTGCTTGTAAGTATCAACGTCTTTTTTTTATTTACTTTTTCTAAGAATTATTTTGTTTTATTAGCCGATAGACAAGAGAAGGAACGTGCTGATGCTAGAAACGCTTTAGAAGAATACGTGTACGAATTGAGAGGAAAATTATCTTCCGAGGATGAACTAGCTTTGTTTGTTGTGGAAAACGAACGCGATGCTTTGATTCGACAATTGGAAGAGTTAGAAAATTGGTTGTACGAAGAAGGAGAAGATTGCAACCGACAAGTTTACCAAGACAAGTTGACTGAACTAAAGACTAAAGGAGAACCAATTCAATTAAAGCGTTTAGAATTTGACCTCAGGCCTGCCATAATAGAAGATTTTGCTAAAACGCTTCAGTTGGGCAACAAAGTTCTAGAACAATACAGGTTTGTTTGTGTTCTTTTCTTGCAAAAATTAAGTTTTTTTTATTTTAAAATCTTTTAGGGCAAAGGATCCAAAATATGCTCACTTAGTTGAAGATGAAGTAAAGAAAGTTGATCAAGCCATTTTGAATTCCTACAAATGGTTGGAAGATGCTCGATCAAAATTAATCAATCTACCCAAGCATATATCTCCACCTATAACGGTCGCTCAAGTACGTCAAGAACGTTATAGTTTTGAAGCGATAGTGATTCCAATTATCAATAAGCCCGTACCTAAACCCGAAGCTCCACCTAAAGAAACAAAAGAAAGTGAAAAAGAGTCGGGCGACAAAACGGAGTCAAATCAACAACAGCAGCAAGGAAGCGATGGTCAGTCGCAACAAAACGCCACAAACGGGCAACAAGAGAATATGGAATGGTCGTCGTCATAAATTAGTAAACAAATAACGAAACATCCTACATATTTAATAGTTAATGAATTCCTTCGCTTTCAAATATACAAGGTTTCTTCACAATTTATTTTATTTTTAGGTAAAAATAACAGCGCATTTTGTTGAACCGAAACTGTGAGGCGTTTGTGAACTGTAACTATTTAGTTTAATTATATTGTATCGGGAAGCTTAAATACCGAATGTTTGGTTCACGAACGTCTCGGAAATTTTGACAGTATTTTAAGTGTTTTAAAAATCATGTACGCACCTGAGTGCACTCTTGGGATTTGTCGAATGCATCTCGAGGTGTCGCTCAAACAAAATTGTAATGCAATTGTGAATTGTTTGTCATTAATACAAGAATATTCACGTTTAGTTAACTCACACACTTTTTTAATTGACTTTCATTCCAACTAGAAACTCGTTTGAATATAATTGATTTAGTTAGTAGTTTCTCACCAGTGTCATGGTTTGCATTTTATTGGAGCAAAATTGCCTACCTATATATTTGTATCTCTTACGTGGCAGTTTGATAATTAAATTTTATGTATATAAACTTTTTTTTCAATAATTGCACATTTAGATCGATGTTTATTTACTTTTAGTAACACCGAATTATTTAATTAAATAATTATTTTTCAAAAATAATTGATACAGTTAATAGTTCATTTCTATTTCCTCGCACATCCAAAATTACTCAAAAGAAGAACATAATCTTTTAAATTGACTTGACCTAACTCAAACTTTCGATGGTAATCACTACATATGGGAGCTGCTTTTAGTAAAATTAATTCCTGAACTCTGCTCCAAATAAGTGCAACTGGGAGATGAATCAATTTAATGGGTTTTCGATAAAGCAAATTAGGTATCTACTTGCTGGTCACAATATATTAAAAGTTACAACTTTTATTTATAAACTCCAATGATTTACGTTAACTTACTGATTCAAACATATCAAAATTGTTGGTCAATTTTCTTAATCTTGACTGCAAAATGCTGTTTTGTAACTTGGAAAGATATAAAAAAGTGTTCAAACCTTTAAGAGTAAGTAACGGAGGGGTGAGAGTCGAGGGGTTTAAGTAGTACTTAGATCCTTTGGTTTTCACCTCGACTAGGTATTGGCTAGTTTATTTTTATGAAAGATCACCATCTGATTTTGTTTTTGATTGATTTTACCAATGATTTGAATCCAATCGGTGATCAGAGGAAGACGCAGCTGGTTTGGTGGAGTCTGAAGTGTACTCGTCGATGCAAAAAACTTGCGCTAGGAATTACGGCTCAAGGGGGGACTGTTCTAAATATAAAAATGAGTTGAAAGTAAACCTTTACAAAACGACAATTATTGTAGGCCTACATTCTCGACACTGGTATATGCTAATGAACAGCGGCGTTAATCTATTTTTTGTATTCGAGAAAGTTTGCAATAAGTTCTCGAACACAATGTGTTCCCACCTCGGTGACTATCACTTGATTGAAAGCATTTTGATTTGTCTCGGTAAAAAACACATCTTCTCGTGTTGCTATATCCAAATCCTTCACCTGCTTACACTAGGGCGTCAAGATTTGTCTTTGAATCAATTTCTAATATTTCTGTATATCTCATTAATCCTTTCATGCGGGTAGGAGCTGTTAGACTTTTTTTTCACTTTTTTAAAATATTGCTCTGAGCAATATCTATTTTCATACTTTTATAAACAAAAAGGTTTAAATTATTCAATTTCTATTTAATCTATTGTCTACTTGAATCATATTCTCTTCAATGCCTTGGAAATAGCATCAGTAAAATCACTAAAAATGTCTATAAAATTTTTTATTTGGTCAACTAGGTGTGTAGATATAGGTAACAATATTTTCTTTTTAAACAGTACAATACAGCTAACAAACCAAAAACAAGCTCACTGCACAATAGCACACCAAACATAATGTCCAAAATTATTTCTAACTTCAAAATGGGTTTCTGAATGAAAAATACATAATACAAGCACCCTATCGAAATAGAGGTCAGTGCAATTCCTAATGTGATCGCTAAAACTAAAAATGAACTTTTTTTAAAACTTACCAAATAATTTTTTAATTTTATGTTACCTTGGTTGGCTTTATTGAGTTTTTGGAAAAGTAACAATTTGAGCGTTTCGGATACAAAGATAATGATTTGAATAAATGCATCGAGCTCAATTCTTGGTGTAGGAACCGCGCATCCATACTTCACTAGCGTAATTATTGCATTGCAACTGCCAGACATGAGATAATAAAAAATATTAACGTACATCAACACTTCAAAAATAATAACAACGCTCATTTTTGACTTCGCTATTTGGTATAACTTAAAACCAATAGCGAGCACTTTCTATTTTAATCGTGAAAAGTTTGCGTGTTTACCTGTAATTATTGATAAAAATAATATTGGGGTTGGTTTTGCATAACCGTGGGGCGCCGAGGTGGACCCATTAATCTAATTAAATTCGTTAAAAATGACACCGGCTACATTTTATTTCAATTAGTGGGTACATCGCGATGTATTTGCTGGGAGGCGAAATTCAAAAATTAAACCTCCACAAACTAATTTTGCGGTGTAGCATGCGGTTACCATGGCGAGACCATTGATTTTGCAAATTTATTACGCCACTTCTAATTTTAATAATACGCGAAGGAGTTACACGGTGAAAAAAGCATCGACGCGCAACAATGGTGGGTTTTTTAAATAAGCGGGGAAGAACGGGACCTGTTAAAACTTCAAATCGTTCAATTGTTTTTTTGTTTTTCGCGTATCGCTACGCCACAGCCGAAGCCGATAAAATTTTGAATATTATGGCAACTTATTATTTTAACGATATCATTAAAATTCATTATAAAAAATTGTTTCGAGGTTTCTAAAAAATAAAACTTTCTAATCATAAAAAATTTAAATATGAAAAACGGAAGCACGCGTAATAATTATAATTAACCATGCATTATGATGGAATAGCCGCGGTACATTGGCAAATGTTTTTGTTTATTCAATCAATTGTAAGTTATTTAAAAATTACAACATAACAGATAGCAAAATTTTAAACAAACTGTTGATGTTGCTAAAGATCGCAATTGGTTCGTTGCTCTACGGGAGACACTTGCGCAATATGATCGATAAAATGGCGTGTGTTTTGATTGATTTTGCAGATAATTTAATATTTTTTATTGAGTTTTAACGAACGTACATTTTTAATAATGCCGATTAGAAGAATTTTGTTGTAAAACCTTTTTAAGCATAAGTTCATTCAGATGTCTGACGATCATCATCACAATAATATTTCACCCCCATCATACCATAACCTACCTGGGGTTATTTGTCCACTCGACGATCGAGGAGAACCCCCGTCCTACGAAGAAGTCATCGATCCCAATGGTGATTATATTTTCTCAAAGGTAGTTTTAGAATTTTAGAACCTAACTTATTTTTACAGCTCCACCGCCTTCGTATGATTCATTATTTGGTCGCGTTCGAGAAGCTCAACGTACAAGTAAAGGCATCTTTGAGTTCGTTAAAAACATTTTCATCATTTTATTGGGAACGAGTAAGTCTCGAACCATTTGACGTTACAACTTTTAAATCTCTTTTTCTTAGTCGGTTGTACGATAATCTTGGGAGTCACCATAGTCATTCCGATATGTATGATTGCGATGGGCTCAATTTATCTCCACGAGTGTCCTCAAGGAGAATACATTCCAGTTTATTTACTAGTCGGAGGTAAGTTGAATTACTATTTCAAAATTAAAACATTTTTAATTTTAATTTTTCAGGAATATTTGGTATTCTAAAACAATTGCTCCATTTATCTGCTCGTGTTAGACAAACAGAAGCTGAGAGGGAGGAGGAACATTTACGACAGTCTCCTACACAAACCCTACTTAATTGCTTTATGCTCGGTTGGTTCATAATAGGTGAGTGTCATTGGTTTCTTTTGTTAACATTTAATTTAATTAATGTAGGTCACTTTTTTTTTAAATTATGTAAGAGAAATTCTCTTTTACCTTCAAACAGTTGGGTTTGACCTATATATTATTATAGGTTTGAATCTTCAGATAAATAATAAAAAATGTAAAGAAAACGCTGCAAAAACTATAAGGAATTTGAAAAATGTACCCGTAGACAACTTGTTTGTATTTCCCGATTTTGGAAAGCTCTCCTACGTTTTCCCACCCTGTTGGGCAAATTTGCCTTCTTTTAAAAATTTGTGATCGAAAATGCAAAAAGAGAAAAAAGTAATTTAATTTACAACCTTTACATATACAAAATCTTACTTGCGATTTACTTATAATTCCAATTATAACAAACCTCAAAGGACTGACCGATTTGGTACGTAATAACCGAAGTACTTTGTATTTACCTTTATCATATGGGTGGATTGTTTTAGATTAATTTGTTTGAGTTAGACACCATCGTAGTAAATTTTATACTAAACACCTTTTGCTCTGTTACAAAAAAACTCTAATAAATAAATTAAGGTTTCGTCGTTATTAACGTTTGATTAGTATCACTTGAACTTTAAATTAGTGAATCAACATCTTTATTTTAATGTTTATAGCAAATGCTGAAACTTCTTTTTTTAAACAAATTTTTTAATAAGAAATAATTTATTAATTAAGCAATGGTTTTCGTAGTTATAATTTGTGATAAATTCCGATACACTTCTCGGGATACATTTGAATTGTTTTTTTAAATACAAAAAAATTTATAGGTAAACAAATAAACATTTATATTAAAAGTACCTATTATTAATTTAAAGCAAAGAAAACTGAACTTCGTGAAAACTGAATATTAATTGCCCCATAATTACAATGATATAAAACCTTTTCGTGTGGATATAGATAATTCTCCATTAGTACTATATTTACAATTCAATTAGTCATTAATTAATTAATCAATAACCGTTTAGATATTGATATTTTCTACACCTACCTTATATTCTTGTCATCAAATTAGAATGTTGATCTTTTTTTATTTAATTTGTAATTAATTCAGTATTAATATATTATGTAGTTCACTACGAGTAATTATTTCTGTGAGTTTAATTATAATAAATTTATACACGGATGAAAATTAAAAAAAAAGTAGTCAGCTGGTAACAAAGCAAGATTCTTATTATTTTTTGGAAAATGAGTTGTAAAAATAAAATTTAATTACGAGTCCCTTCAATTGGTAATAATAATTTATGCTATGTTTTGTTAAAGGATCTGTATGGGTCTACAAGGAATTCGAACCAAACTACGATCCAAATGCAGCTAACGGCAATTATTGCAATAAAAATTTATATTTATTTGCATTCTGGCTCATAACATCGGTGTACATAATGCTGGGTATTATTTCCGTATGTCTGTGTTCTCTAAGTATTGCTAGCGTTGTGTTCAATAGTGACAGATTTGAGGCAGGCTATGATGCGACAGCAGACGGCGAACGTCTTCGACGCTGATGTGCCATGGGTGTACAAACAATAAATCTTGTACTTCTTTTTTTTATTCTGAATTTTGGATAAGCTTCCATGTTATTAAGCAATCTCAAGTCCAAAATAGCCATTCTAGTCTCGATTTATTGTTACATGTCCCATATATTATATAATATATATGTATATTTTACATTTATAAAAAAATATATATAACATACTTTATTGGATGTTTTCCAGCAATCTGTGATATCTTCTTCATCTAAAGCTTTTGTGAAAGCTACTTTTTTTATTTAATATATTTTAATTTTGTGACGTTGCATTTAAAATGTACAAAAATGTATGGTATAAGGCTACTTTATTCGAAATAAATTACAATTATGTTTAAATTATTTCAATTTTCCTCAATGTAAGTTTCTTGACGCTGCTCGGATGGTTTCAATTTTTTCAAGTAAATATAACCAGCAGTCAACAATGCCAAGAGCTAAAATGGAACAAATTAAAGCACAAGCTCACCTGTTTCGAATTCTAACGATATAATCGAGTTTAATTAGCATTCAGTTTACAGTGATACGTTCAAAAACGTTTACCGAATTCTAATTGTTTGTTTTACCTACAAATTATAAGTTGGCCGTTACTTTTCACGAGGTCACCTCACAATTATTTACAGGCGATTGTCATTGTAAATATTGACAGGATGCGGTATGGTCAAGTATGGTCTTGACTTGATTTATTTATTTTATTATTAACATAATTTTTTACATGAATCTAAACCGGGAAAACAACTATTTTTATTGCTACTTTGCTATTAGAATTTTTCTGGTGAATTATTAAATCGGGAATAACATTAACATGAAATCAAAAATATAGCTTGCAATAGTTTACGTATTAAAATTTATAATTCGAGAGGGTATATGTCAAGATTTATTTTGTATCCCATCTACATACATTCAAAAATTAGATGTGTAGAGAAGGAATCATCTTTACGAGTATAAATGAAATTTTTTATCTTCAAATTTTATGAGATAACAATTAAAAATAGTGCAATCAGGTGTGGGGGGGATATTACTCAGAGTTTAATCGACTTATTCACTGTCATGGTTTCTATTTAAGGATGTAGTTCGAAATTACAATGATAGCAAAAAATATTAATTTTATCGCCAAATCCTATTGCTTCGTTCACTCAGTAACTTGTGGTGAAAGAATTTTTTACGTATTTTTCATATTATCTTAACATTATGATTTCCTGATTGAGGCAGTTGACTGAACTTTACCTAACAATAAATAAGCAGCCTCAAAAAATCGATATTTTAAAATGTTTTATCAGGAAAAATTTTAAGTTTTTTTTAAGTTTTCTTGACTCACCGATGTTATCATTTTCATATAAAAAGTAAATTTAAACCGGTTAACAACCGTCATATCATGCACTAATTTATCTCCCATGTCCGTTGATAAAATTGAAAAAACCTGATTAAAATGTGGGTAGGTATTTTTAAAGGAAAAAGTTTTGTCAATAAAATAATCGGAATATCATATGCAAAATATATTCTTTTAATATTTACTAATTTACTTACCTTGTTGATAAACATCATTGCATTGACCGACGAAACCAAGGAAATCTCCCACATGAAATCGGACGCTACGAGATCTACACAACCACTTTTATAGATTTCATCGTATTTGCAAGTGAACTAAAATGTTCACCTTATTTTGGGGGCTAATGCATGCGAATAAACTTACATTGAGACAACAAGAACGTGGAATATCTTGGAGGATTCGTATCCAGTCTGTGTAATTATTGGTTCCACAACATTTCAATCTGGTGTGGACCTTATTCCATGCTTTGTGCACATCTTCATTCTTACTGTACTCCAACATGGATTCCAGCATTGTGGAAGTTAACAAACGACTGTAGCAATTGGACAATAGCACCGGTGGTTTATGATTCGGCCGAAATTTAAAATGAGACTTATCGATCATTCCGAGCGCTATGCTGGTTGTAATGAAAACGAGTGAAAGACAAATTAACGCCAACAGCTGGAAGGATCGAAATGAAATATTTTGTTGTCACGTTTACCGCGACTTACTATGGGGATGAAAACGTTGTAATTCTTTTTGCTATCGTGAACGACGCAAGCTATGTAAAAACACGGAAGACTAATAATTCCAGCACAAAGCCCAAATATGTTAGAACTTATCGACACCACATCGTCGGCTATTTTCATGTAAGGGCTCATATAAACCATAGCCCAAATCGTGGCCGCACATATGCCAATTCCAAAACACTAGTGGTGATCGTGATTAGTGTAAAATACAAATTTTACTACAAGAAACTTTACCAAAATCACCATGGAACACAAACAGAGAAAAAATCCACCCGCGTTGACTTGTCTGACGTTTTGATTTACCAAAATAAAGAAGCTTCCTTGTGGTAAATTTAAATTCCATGGAAAATTGAAAGAAGGTACGGAGTCTAACGAAACAGCTTCATGCACAAACGACTGCTTATCTTCTCCTCCAGCCATTGTAAATTTGATAAAAATTGGCGTATTTTCAACAGAAATTTTGGAAAACGTCACTTTTGATAGTACCAGGCTCGATCCGAATTTATTCGTTCGTTTCGCTATTTTTACTTCCTCCCGACAGGTCAAGTTATAAAATTGAAACAATTTAATTTTTTATTATTGTTATAACAAAATAAACTATATATTTAGTCAGTAAAAAAACTGTAGTAAAGCATATTTAAGCAAAAGTATTAACAGGAATACGTAAAAATATCACTTTTATGTATACAATAGCAAAATAGATACAGTAATCGATTTTTTTAAGGTAACAATCATAAATTTACACAAAATTTGAATAATCTTAATCTATTAAATTAATTAAGGCACATGAGAACACCATCGAAATGAGCTGAAAAAAAATTCATTATAGAGGAAAATTTAATTTACGCATAAATCTTTTACCATGATCGCAGCAACTCCTATACCAACTCCGCCTATTATTGCAGCGTTTTTCTTGACAAAATGAGTCCAGGCTTCGATGCATCCATCACGATACAAATTACTGTAATCTGTTTGACACCGTGGAGGAGCTCCTTCCACCGACGGTTTACAACAAGTCGAGGGAATTTTTCCTCTCCAATCTGTCGAATTGTCGATTCCACAACATTTAAACGTCGTTTGAATTTCGTCCCACGATTCGCGAATGGAATCACTCGTTTGGTAGGATTCTAAATTGCGTTGCATTCCATTTCGGATGCTCGTTTCCACTTTGGCTCGGAAAACATAACCGAGAATACCACCGACCAGCATCGTGACGAATATTAAAAAGACGATAATGAAGTACTAAAACATTTGAGACATTAAACAGGGACGAACCTAGCTTCTACAAAAATGTGTAACCAAAAGTAAAGATTGGGATCCTTAAACGAAAACACTAATTTACTTCCTGGAATGGTTTCCCGAGAGTAGCTTAGCTGGTTCTTCGGAGGACTTCCGTTTATTATTCCGGAATTACTTCAGGAGGGTTCAGCCCAACTGCCATCAAAATTTTCATAATAGAAGATTGGATTGGAATTTTACTTTTGATTACATGAAGTTTAAGTTTATCCTTTACCGTCACTAGCATACATCGCACTTCTTTGGCGGCTCCAAAACATCCGAAACATGAAATGAGAGATACCAATACCCCTGTTCCTATGAGAACATAAACTGCTCCCGTGTACAAATTTGAGCCCAGTAGCGAAGACGCGAAACTTTTATCCACAATAATCCAAATTCCTAATCCAACCACTAAAATACCACCCAGCTTAAAAAATAAATTAAAATTATTGGAGCCTTGGGGAATTTTTTATTTTATTACAAAAGTCAGCAGGTTGAGGAAAAACAAAGTGTACTTCATACAAACTCCACACCCATCCATGTATCGACCGAACCCCATTTTGAACTCTGAAATAGAAAAAATAACAGTGGGACTTTTTGATTTTGCGGAGGCGCGAATAAAAATATTATTCAGATCTTGATGGTCAAATATTGTAGTATGTAATCGAGGGTGGGGCACTGGACCTCGAAATTACATTTTTCTCGAGAAGCGAGAATTTTTGAGTTTTTTAAAATTAAACATATTGTAATATAGGAAAACAAACTGATGACCTCCCGTTCAATTTTAACGAAAACACTTGAGGTGGTCCGTTTTATTTAAATTTGTGAAGCACGATTATAGTTACGCAAGACCTCGTCCTTATTTTTTATTCAATTTGTTTTGTTTTAAAATTAATTATAGACCCGCCATGATTTAAACTTCGAAGGTCACATCTTATTGGTCGGTCAAGTAATAAACAATTGAAGAACAGAGTTTTGAAAACTGCGATGTTTTGGTTTTTAAATATAAAACACAAATGTGAAGAAAGATTAACCAAGTGTTGATAATATATTAATTCACTTTCTCTGATCCAAATTAATACTCGAGCAATAAATAATCCATCTAGCCTTGAATTATTTATATTCTTGTGTATCAAACTTTTTTAGAGATTCCGATGCAAGGTTAGAGAAGACCGAGATAGGAATGATCTAATTGAATACTTAAGGTGCCCCCAACAATTAACACCAATAATAATTAGTGTCGTGCGAGAGGTCACGAAGAAAAAAAGTGAAAACAAAAGTGAAACGAACGAATAAAAGCGGACCGCATTATAAAACATAAGGTAAAAATACAAAAAATGGTAATTTGAAACTTACCCAAGAAAGATTATTTTTTATTCAATAAGCAATTAAGTTAACACGCTCAAATTTTCCTAACCAAAAATGCGCGCACCTGATACCACCAATTCGCGTCTGATTTTGCTTTAACTTGGCGCTGCGCCACTCCCTTTCTCCTTGGGTTTTTTAAGAGCACCGTTCAACAGACATCTCATCACTTGGTTTTTAACACATTGGTGCTTCAATTTTGCCTAATCGAAAAAGTTTAATTGGACGTTTAAAAATTTCTGCTGTCCACCACTGCTAAAATTCGAATCGTAATTATTTATTTTTATGGGTGTCAAGTATTTGTTATTACATTTATTTGTGCGTAGGAGGTCCAATAATAAGTACACCATTAATAGACGCGTCATCGTTTATTATTACACATTACAACAATTGGCAATGTTCCATAATTTTAGAAATGTCGATTATTTTAGAATTCAAATAATCGTAACGGAAGGAGAAAACAAAAGTCGGTCGCAAGCAGAAAAAAAGAGCCGACAGATCGTCAACTGTTCTGAAAAATGTGGCGGCGATTGACACAACAAAAATTAATTAGCCAACGTCCATTTGGTTAACACATTGGAAAATGCAAATGTTTATTAATTTGACAAAATTTGTGAGGTCAACGATTATTAAAAGTCAGACTTCCGTAATAAACAACTGGGCCAACTGCTTTCAAAAACATGCTTTTTCAATGTTAAGTTGATATTTTTTTTTATTCTAAAATTATTCAGTATTTTTTATTACTTTTTATTTCAAACCGGGACAGCGCGTATGCAATCCCGACTACCAAAAATTACTCATCCGAGTTATCCACATTAGGGATAATCGCAGGGGCAGCCCAATTTATCTGCAGTACTGTGAAAAAATTGGGAATAACACAACATTGGAATTTGAGTTGTCTATCCCCCACTCGGTGTTTCATATCACTCATTGGCGCCGACTGCACTGGTGATCCAGGGCTGCAGCACCCGTTGGACCGTTGGAGTCCAAAAATGTTGTGTATAAATTACCTTTACACTACTTTGTATAAATTTATTTTTTCTTTTCTTCTTAAATGTTCTAAAATAAGTCGCGTTATTTTATTCTTATGCGTAAATATAATATGCAATTATTATTTTACACATATTTGCGACCAGTGGATTAATTTTACCGAACGCTTTGTACAGCTTTACTCCTCTGGAATAAGTGTGAGAAAATTTTTGTATATTTATTTGGAATGAAAAGTATTAACATATTTTTTCGCGAAGTGAACGCAGCCATTTAGAATTACCGAACACTCCCATTGTTATTTTCATTATTTGCGATATTTATGGTTAGGTGTCAATTTTATAAAAATGCCTTTTTGTCAAATGTAAGTCAATTTATTTCTTGTTATTGAAGTATTTCAAAAATTGGAAAGATGAGTTTTGAAAACCAACAATATATTATATGTGTTTTCGCGTTTTTAAATTAAACAACCTGTGAACTTGAGAAATTCTGACTGACTTAATTTGTTTTAGTTTTCATCTTTATAATATATCAAGTGATTGTGGAGTGAACAGTGTTGAAGAATTTGGGCAATGGCAGTTGAAGAGTTCTACCGAAATGAAAATCGGAGCCGATGTAATTGAAAGTGAAAGGTATTTACATTCTAATATTTATTTGTTGTTCCAAGTGGCAGAAATAGCTAAGTTCAAAATCATTAACTTTTAATGTTAAATCATATATAAATATCAAATATTTGAATTGGTTACTTCTGTCGGACAGATTGGACCGGACATTAACGAAGTCAAACAACACACTTCAGCCGATTTGTTTGGTGCGCATTTACTGTACACACAAATATCACGTTAGTCAGCTTCTTACTGGTAACTACAATCAGCGATGCACAAAATCATAACAATACAAAAAGCAATTCACCGAAATAAATTACTTCTGCAAAAGAGTGTTTTGTTTGATTTATTACCGATGTATGCTAACTACAACTGAACGCTTAATAATTGTGGACATTAACAAATTTTCATCACATCTTTATTTTTAGCGTTTAGAACGCAAACAAGGACGATGGATTCATTAATGCAGAAAAATACGAGATTTAGTGTAAATTATCGATAACAGCCGTTAGATTTAACAGTTAATAGTAATTTCGAATTAATACGAAAGGTTTCGTGATAGCGATTTACAGAGCATTGGTCGGAGAGAAAATAAAGAGGTTTGTGACATTTAATTGTTCTCGTGCATTTCGAATTTTCAAATATTTTTAAAATCATATATTTTAATTAACAATAAAGAACTTAATTAAATTGCATTTCTGATATGCAGATGTCACTATGCTTTTTTTTTACGAATTATCATTTCAGAGATATCGCAATTTCAAACATCGAAAATACTCATATTTACTCTTATGCGGCTTGTATTGCATCGGCTGTTCTTTTAGTCTTGCATGCAATAACTGGATACGACACAACCTCAGCACTATTCAAAAGGCGTAAAACAGCAATACTAAAAATGTTTGAAAAAGAAAATATTGCGCAGAAGTATTAAAAAAAAACTGATTCTTCTTCGCATGATATTACGAAGAATGGGATCAAGTTACTGCTTGGTATTCATGGAGTTCCGAAAAAAATTGATAGTCTAAACAAGTATAGGTATTTAACTTTAGTGAAAAATACAAGAAAGAATAAGAAAGTGCAATTATCCTGTCTTCCTTCAACATCTGCATCAGCTCAACAACATTTATATCGAGTGTATTATCAAGTTCAAATATGGCTTGGTAACCCACTGAATCCAGAAGACTGGGGGTTGGGAAATAATTAATGATAGTTTGGAGCCAATTAAAACTTTACTACCACCTGTTCCAGAAAAACTTCTCAACACCATTTTCTGAATTGCCTGAAGGGCTGTAATAAAAACTGTGGGTGTAAAAAAGTAGGATTGTTTTGTTCACCGGTGTGTACTAACTGTTTAGGCCAATCTTGCTCTAATGTATCAAATACAGCAGATGAAGATTCTTATGATATTGATGAAGAGACTTGTGAGTCTCTTTTCTTAAAAGAGACTACAGATCCAGGAAGAAGAAGAAGGAAGCGACGAATTTTGAACAGTTTCAACATTTTTGAGATGGAATAATGTTAGTGGTGTTGCAGTTGAAAACGAGAGGTATTTACATTTTTGATAATACTACTTGGTTATTCCGATTGGCAAAAATCACCAAATTTAATATTATTAATATTTCAAGTTTTAAATGACACTATAAATTTATTACTTGCTGTAAAATTAGTTTGAAATCAAGGGCTCTAAAAATGTGAAAACGCCAAATATTTGAATTAATAACTTCAGCCAATCCGACGATTTCTGTGATTGCTTTCTTTTGCTTGCTATTAGTTTCCAGCCAAAAGATAAAAATTAATTTAATATTTAATTAATTCTAATTAATAAAAATAAAACTGCAGTCTTCTTGCTTAGATTTATTATATAGGGTTACACGTTTCGGTTACATTATAATCATCATCGGACTCTACTATTTATTTACTTTGATGAAATATAATCTACTTATTACTGTGAGACATTTTTGCCAAATTTTGAGTTATTTAAGTACGCTTCAATGAACAAAAATAATATCCAAACCAAGACTAAATGACTATAAATAATACCACTTCAGTTAGATATTTTGTAACTTGTTATTTACCAAAGGATCTTTTCACGAAACAGGAGGTGGATCTGTTGTGATTAAGACCACTTTTGGTTGCAATGCAATGGTGCAACGTCATTGCGTTCTAGTTGTTTATTATTGATTTTCTGTTTGAAAATGTTATAATCAAGTATTGGAAAGACCACTGTAACCGATGATGCCATTTATCGATAGGAATAATGCATCGGAACTCTGTACTCGAGGGCCAACTCAAAATACACTTATGAAAATAGTGTACATTCGTTTTATAGCAATTTTCTTCGGTAATGGGTACCCAAAATAAGGCTACGAATTTTCGAACCACTGCAAAATTATAACTATTAAAAATTTTGACATTTTGTCGCTGTTAATTTGGTACTTTAGTAGCGTTGGGGTTGATTATTTTTTCTGTAGGGCGGAACATAGTACTGGATTTTACGAGGTAAAAAGATCCTAAGACTTTCAAAAAAATATGGTCTGTATTGCAACTTTTTTGAAAAACATAAAAGTCGCCTTTCTGAGGATGTTCACTTTCAATTTTATCTGAAAATTTAGTATGTTGTAGGGGGATGCTTAATTAACGAGCCCTGCAAATGTTATTTTAGTTTTGTTATTAGTTTTTTAATTATTAATTTTTGAACCTTATTAATTAAGTTATTATGTTTTTCTCAATTTGCTATATTAGCCGTAGCATCAAATTGTAATTGGGGGTCGATCGAGTGCGACATGACAAAATGATGGAAATATTGAAAACATTGGGAATCGACGATAGGGACCTGAGAGTTATAGCGAGTTTATACTGGCAGCAGAAAGCAGTAGTGAGAGTGGAAGGTGAGACGTCGAGGGAGATGGAAATTCTGCGTGGTGTAAGGCAGGGCTGCATATTGTCGCCACTGATATTTAATATATATTCTGACAACATTCTCTCAAAAGCAGTTGCAGAAGTTGAAAAAGGCATAAAAGTAAATGGAGTTGCCATAAACAATATTAGATATGCAGATGACACGGTCTTGATGGCGGATAATGTGAAAGACCTACAAATGCTTCTAACTAAAACTGTAAATGTTTGTGCGCAGTATGGGTTGAAGCTTAACACCGCAAAAACTAAATATATGGTGGTCAGCAAGACACAAATTAATAACGCTACTCTTACGAGTACAAACAACTATGTACTATCACTATGTACTAGCACTATCAATTAAGAATGGGACCACTTAGTCGAGGTTAAGCGTCGTATTGAATATGGAAGAACAGCATTTTTCCGCCTAAAAAGCATACTATGCGGGCACGATATAAATGTACAGTTACGAGTTTGTCTGCTCAGATGCTACGTGTTTTCCGTTCTTCTATACAGCGTCGAGTCTTGGACTCTTACAGAAAACACCTTGAAGAGATTGGAGGCGTTTGAAATGTGGACGTATAGGCGCATGTTGCGAGTGGTAAAATGGTAAAGGTAAAGGTGGTAAAATCAAGAAAGCTGGAGTATTTTGGACATGTTATGAGGTATCCAGAAAAATACAACATTCTACATCTTATCCTACAGGGCAAGATTAGAGGAGCGCGTGGACCTGGAAGACGAAGAACATCGTGGCTGAAAAACCTGAGGTAGTGGTTCGGAATGACTTCAACATTACTTTTCAGAACAGCAGTTAATAAAGTAATGATAGCCAACATGATGGCCAACGTTTGTTAGCGGATACGGCACCTTAAGAAGAAGATTAGTTTTGGAATTAATTATTAATTATGTTATTATGGTTTTCTCAATTTGCTATATTAGCTATAGGAAAATCGCAGCCAATTCGGTAATTAAGTATTGTTTGGGTTGATTATATTTTCTCATGGGCAGAACATATTAATGGATTTTTGGAAATAAAGAAATCCAAAGATTTTCAAAGGATATGGTCCGTATCGCAACATTTTTGAAAAACATAAAGGTCGTCTTTTTGACGTAGTTCACTTTCATTTTTATCTGAAAATTTAGTATGTTGTAGGGGGTTGCTTATTTAATGAGCCCTACAAATATCAATATAGTTTTGTTATTAGTTTTGGAATTATTAATTTTTGAAATTTATTTAAGTATTTGGTTATTAGGTTTTTCCTAAATAATTTCGGCACTCCATGTTCCAGTTTTTGTGAAACATGCACATATTTGGTTTTACAAAATATTTATTGTTTATATTGCATGTTTTGCAGGGTTGATAAAAATGTATCTTTTATGATACATTTACAAATACATACATGTATTTGTAACAAGTTTTGGTTGTATTTCGTTTTTAACGAAAGAATACCGAGTGGCACCAAATCTTTTGAATAGAATTTTCAAATTTGAAAGAAGAATATAGAGCGATACAAAATATTTTTAATTAACTTGTAATAATGCTTAACACCAGCACCAGAGCATTTCTACAATAATTCCGTGTTAACTAATATGATCACGAAGATATTTTCGAATTTGGTGTTAGTGAATAACAAATTTTTAGGCGTTACGAATTGTAAACATGTAACCAATGTGTTACAGGATTGGGATGTTTATACTTAAAAACGAATTATCTAATTAGAATACGTAATTATTCAAGTTATGTGCTACGAGTTTGAAAAAGAAATAAAGAAACAGGTTTCTTATCGACCCTAAATTTGTGAGGTCAATTGTGTGTGTACATCTAGCTTAACGGGTTTTTACAAATCGTTACGATAACGAAAATTATTACAGAATAGGAGTCTATTATGTACTTTGATTTTTCTTCTTTAAAGTTTAAGTTAGCCTAAATTGTATACAATTCAAATTACAAACTCGGTTATCATATTCTTATAAATTTTTTATTTTCAGGATTTTCAATAAAAGTCAGTTGAAAGCAGCCATGGACATGCGACAAATGGACTGGTTAAGTAGAAAAAGAGAAGATGTAGCGAAAATTATCAATGGTGATGACAGATAAAAATTCAACAATCATGTTTGTTCAGTTTGAAGTTTTAATAACGGTCTAACAACCAACTGGATATAAAAAGGTTTGCAACTTTTATTTATGTCTTTAAAGTAATGGTTAATTAACTGTAATTGCATATTTTTTAGTTTTTCAAAGTTTACCTACAATATTAATGTAAATTATTGTTTAGGTGTTGCCATCTAACGTCAAAACTTGAAAGAACTTACAGGTATCTGCTTGATCGACAGTCAAACGGACACAAAGAAAACTAGAAATAAGGTAAGATTCTTGGCTAAGTTGTATTTCGGATATTTAACGTTAGAGGGCGCCACATGTTATTTAAAAATTTGACGTTTCTCGAATGACAGTGTAATTTGTTTGTTTTGATTTGTCGATAAATTTATTCTAACCAAGCAAATGTTACGTTTTACATAAATTTTGTGTAACAATTAAGAAATTTGAATGACATTTATTAACAATAATTAATATTAGCCTTGATTATTTATTGGTGTTGATTATGGCATCGTATAAAACAAGTTTATCAAGAATTATAAAATTCAGGACATCAACAGAGAATTTTCCAAGTTTTCTTTCGTTTTAAAATACAAGTAATTATTTTCTCTAGTTTTCTTAATAAATGCAATTAGAAAAATCTTTTGACATACAGAAACCATTACAATAAGTGTTTGCAATTTTAAAAATTTAGCAAAGGACAAGAATGCGATGGCATGTGGTTTTGCTGTAGCGACGAAAATTTAATCATTATTAGTCAATAGTAGTTAAATTATACAGGATGTTGGGATATAATTAGCCAAATTTTCTGTGATTGTAAAGGATATGTTTTTGAATAGAAATGACTACGGAGTATAGAGCCGGGAACATTTTCTTCACGTAAATGTGTATTTATTGAATTTCGAGTAAAATTTTGATTACATGATGCTTGTGCCACATTCGTCATTTGTAGTATGCCGTTGTCACTTGTGAATGTGTTGGCAGTTGAATGTGAACGTGAATGTGAATCCCTAAAAATAAGGGAGAAATTGGTTGAAAATTTTTAATTACTTGGAATGGGGGGGACGAGCAACTCACCCTCTTAGGTGTTGGTTTTGAATGGAATGAAATTATAAATTCCATTGAGTTTTTAGAAACTTTTTATGGACATTTTGAGTTTTTATTTCGTTCTCCTAGAAACAGAAAACTTTTCAATCACAACATTCGATTACTTACCTCAAGTTTAGTTGGTAATAATCTTTTAACTGCAGACCTGATGTCATGTATTGTAATACACGAAACGTGTGCATAGAAAAAAGAAAGGAGACTTATTAATTTGTGAAGAATTAATAACAATTTCCTTTTTACCCTCAACGGAACCCTTTAGGGTGTGATGTTGTTAACAAAAAACTTCACTCGAGGCTAATTTAATATTACGACCATAATAATTCGAGTAAATTAACTAAATCCAAGGGATATTTATTTATTTTATTAATTGCTCACGACAGGAATAATAAATCTTTAAAGTTGTCACATTTGTAAGAATTCTGTAAACAAATTTAATGGAAAGATATTTTTTATAATATTTTATTTTTTAGGCATGCCAAAAATTTCATTGGCATGCAATTCAAGGTTTTCAAATAATCATAATTGTTCAACATTTGACATTTAAATCAATAAAATTAAGTTGTATTTCCAATATTTATTGCTAGGTGTCGCCATTATGTACTTTAAATATTTTAAAACAATAATTGACATTGTGTTGTGCAAAAATAAATAATTTATTTGCTTTTGCATGTTTTAATTAAATAAATTATGATTTTTTTAAAGAATATTTTACTAATTTTTAATTTATCCTAGTGTTCGTAACAAATAAAGTGAAACAGTGCCGGTGTAGACAATCAATTGGAAGTTGGAACGGAATGCTGAACTATTGGATTTGCTGTATTTGGAATAAATCAAAAGGTTGGTTTTATATTGTTATAATATTTTGTTGTTTAAACAGAAGTCACAAAGTTCAAAATTAATGCTTTATTTGTACGATTTTTAATGTATAAAACGTAACAGTAAACATTTATATTTAAATTTAGTCTACCGCCATAATTTTGAATTAATGATTTCTGCAATTGCGTTTTCTCCTTGTTATTTCCAGCCAATTAAGACAAAAATTTTTAAAGTTTTTGAACAAATGCGGTGTTAGGTGTTGCTAAGTAGCAACAAGTGAGGTTTATTTTGTCGAGAGGCTTTAAAGAGTCACAGACTGAAGGCTCGATGCAACTATTTTTTTAAGAAATTCTTCAAGGAAACAGGAGATTCTTGTTTCAAGTTAGCAGTTTTTTAACAATAAATTAATGAACGAATGCTCTTACTAGTTTTGTTCTACCTTGTACCTATTTACATATTCGTCTAGTTTTAGGAATTCGCAATCGAATATTAATTTTAAGTTAACATATTTAATACGTTATAGTTAAAATTATATTAATCCTTTGTTTGAAAATTCAACGTCATATCCTATTATTTATCTTTTAGTACCTGATAATTTTAAATAAATTAATCAATAAAATTGCTGGCAATAGATTTTAATTTTTATATTAGAATATTAGTTGCAAACTTGTAAATATGTTCGACTCTTATTTTTCCAGAAGGCGAGTAAATTAACTCCACTATAATTGAATTTGTAAATAGATTTTTTAATACAAAAAATATTATTATAATATATAAATATTATTCATAGTAAAATTTATAAAAACATTAGGGGATTTTAGTAAACGGGATAAGTAATTAGAAGTTATTCCTCCGCAGCCTTCTTATAAGTTACCTATAATTATGTAGAACTTTTAAGAGAATATAATAAAAATGCACTGGAAGAAATGCTTTCGAAAATACTTGAAATTTTCATTATATTTTAATGTCAAATAATTTATATTGTTGTGTAAAATCACTTGCATTTCATTTTCAAAGAAGTTTATAAAATAATGATTCACAGGAAACGTGTAAATCGCTGCGTTTTTTTAAATAATCGCTTCGTTTTATTTTGTTTTGTGTAATCTTTTAGAAAATTTAAAAAAAGATCTGTTCAAATTTTTTGAATTTAAAATTAATTATGTGAACACAAAGGACTTAGCCAAAAACCACATCTGTGCAAATTCGACGTCATATTCTATTATTTATCTTTTAGTACATGATAATATCAAATAAATACTAGTCATCAATAATGACGATGAACGCGGGCAATAAATTTTAATTGTTATGTTAGAATATGTTGCTGTTCCTAAATGTGCTAATTTGAAAACAATGTATTCTACTATTCTTATTCTTCTAGAAAGCGAGTAAATTAACTCATTTACTAAAGTAAATAAGAAATATTATTAGTTAATTTTTGGAACAACACTTATTTGTCTCTGGTATTGTCAAGTAGCCACACGTGACGTTTATTTTATCATACATGGAATAATCATAGTCAAGCAGACCTTACAGGTTCATATGCTGAAGGCTTGATGAAACTATTTTTTTAAGAAATTCTTCAAGGAAATACAGGAGTAGATTCTTGTTTCGAGTTAGCTTTCATCTCTTTTTCAACAATGAAATTGTCGTTAGTAGTTTTGTTTTATTTTGTACCTATTTACAAATTCGTCTAGTTTTGAATTTGCAATCGAATATTAATTTTAAGTTAACGCATTATATAAAAGGTAAAATTATATTAATCCGTTGTTTGAAAATTCGACGTCATATCCTATTATTCATCTTTTAGTACCTGATAATTTCAAATAAATTTGCTGGCAACAGATTTTAATTTTTATATTAGAATATTAGTTACAAACTTGTAAATAATGTCTTCGACTCTTATTCTTCCAGAAGGCGAGTAAATCAATTAAAAAATAATTGAATTTGTAAATAGATTTTTTAATACAACGAAATTTATAACAAAATATATAAAAATATTAGGGGATTTTAGTAAACGGAAATTATTCCTCGGCAGCCTTCTTATGAGTTACCTAGTTACCTATGTTGAACTTCCAATGTAATACAATTAAAATGTACCGGAGAAAATGATTTGAAAAACACTTGAAATTTTCATTATATTTTAATGTCAAATAATTTATATAGTTGCTTAAAACCACTTGCATTTCATGTTCAAAAAAGTTTATAATATATGATTCACAGGAAACGCGATAAACCGCTGCGTTTTTTTGAATAATCGTTTCTATTTATTTTGTTGGTTTTTTATAAAATTTAAAAATATGTCTGTTGAAATATTTTAAATTTAAAATCAATTATGTGAACAACAAAGAGTTAAAACAAAAAGTACCATCTTACACAAACAGATGGAATATAATAAAATCTGCATTTGTAAGAAGAATATTTTCATCCGATGCCCAGTCGGCATTAATTTGAGCACACATTTTATTAAATCGTCTGGTATTTTGTCATATAATAACCCAAGCTTGTAGGTAGTTTTAGTTTTTCTCGTAATCAATGTTTAAGAAACGGTAAAAATGTTTGCATCCTGATCGAAATGAGAAAAGCAAATTTCTGAACAATTCCAAAATTTTAATAATAATTTTGAGTTGAATAATAAATTAACATTTGAAATTACTAAGTCAATTTTATTTTAATCGAAATTTCTTTGTGTTCCATAGTTTTTTTAAATCTACGACACATGAACATTCATTAAACAATAGTTTGTAAGGACGTTTTTTTTAAATGGCATAAATTAAATTAAAAACGCGTCCATTTTTATTTTGTTAAATTTAAGCCGATATAACAAAGAAATCAACTTATAAATTTATACAGATATTTTAAAATGTGTATTTTAAAATTTATTTTCTGAACTCTTCTTCGGTTTAGTTTTATTGATTTTATAATTATTTCTTCTTGATGAGAATGTATTTTCATCGAAACATGTCTTCCAATGACCTTTTCGTTGGCCTATTTTAACGACGCTCGGTATTTTCATTAGTTTATTAATATCGCTTAATTAAAATTAATTTTTTTGGTTTAGGAAGGTTTTGCAACTTTAAAACTTGGGACTTTTCAAAAATTTTCTAAATATGAAACATCGATGTTACAGAATTAATTATCAAACGAAATTTATCATAAATAAGCCACGTTTTTATGCACCCTGAGTGAATGAATAAATTGCACGATTATTTTTTATAAAACTACTTGGCCGCACCAACAAACTTTATTTATTTAATTTCTATTGCTTTCATTCTTTAAATTTGGGATATGTTGTATACAATTTGAATTACAAACTTGGTTGATATATTCTTATAAGTTATTTTTATTTTCAGCGTTTTCAATAAAAATCATCCGAAAGTAGTCGTGGACATGAGGAAGATCGACTTGTTGAAGTAGAAAAGAACATTACCAATTGGTTTTATTTGAAGATTTAAAAACGGTTTAAAGAACAACAGCCAGATAGGATATAAAAAGGTTAGCGACATTTAATATTTGTGTCAATTACTTATTGTAATTTGCATCCATTTTAATTTTTACTTTGAAACTCAATTAGAAAAATATTTTGAAAAACAAGTCATTACAATAAGTGGTTGCAATTTTAAGAATTTTAGAGGGGTTTGATGTTGCTACAGCCACGAAAATTTGATCATTTTTAGTTCAGCAGTAGTTTAATATTATATAAGGTATCCGGATTAACTTGGTCAAATTTTGAGATATTGTCGATGGTATGTTTTTGAATAAAAATGACCAAGGAACATAAGACGGAGAACATTTCTTTGATCATGTAAATAGATATTTGGCTATTCAGGAACAGAAGTGATCCAAGTAATATTTTTACAAAAATGGAGATAATACCAATTATGTACTTTAGAATATGTAATTTAAACATTGGAAAAAAGATCGAAATGTTTTCGCTATTTTATCCGTGTGATATTGTATTATTGTTCTCTTCACTTCAAAAGCATTAGGGGATTTTAGTAAACGGGATAAGTAATTAGAAGTTATTCCTCGGCAGCCTTCTTATGAGTTACCTATGTAGAACTTCCAATGGAATATAATAAAAATGCACTGGAGGAAATGATTTGGAAAACACTTGAAATTTTCGTTGTATTTTAATGTCAAATAATTTATATTGTTGCGTAAAATCATTTGCATTTCATGTTCAAACAAGTTTATAATATATTACGATTCACAGGAAACGCGATAAACTGCTGCGTTTTTTTGAATAATCGTTTCTTTTATTTTGTTTGGTGTAATCTTTTAGAAAATCGAAAAATATGTCTGTTTAAATATTTTAAATTTAAAATTAATTATGTGAACAACAAAGAGTTAAACCAAAAAGTATCATCTTGCACAAACAGAGATGCAATATAATAAGATTTGCATTTGTAAACTGAATATTTTCATTTGATCCCCAGTTGCCATTAATTCCAGCACTCATTTTATTAAATCGTATGGTATTTTGTCGAACAATAACCCAATTGTAGGTAGTTTTAGTTTTTCTCGTAACCAATGTTTAAAAAACGGCTAAAATGTTTGCATCCTGATCGAAATGAGAAAAGCAAATTTCTGAACTATTCCAAAATTTTAATAATAATTTTGAGTTGAATAATAAATTAACATTTGAAATTACTACGTCAATTTTATTTTAATCGAAATTTCTTTGTGTTCCATAGTTTTTTTAAATCTACGACACATGAACATTCATTTAATCAATAGTTTGTAAGGACGTTTTTTTTAAATAGCATAAATTAAATTAAAAACGCGTCCATTTTTATTTTGTTAAATTTAAGCAGATACATCAAAGAAATCAATTTATAAATTTATACAGATATTTTAATTTGTATTTTAAAATTAATTTTCTAAATTCTTCTTCGGTTTAGTTTTAATTGATTTTATAATTATTTCTTCTCGATGAGAATGTTTTTTCATCGAAACATGTTTTCCAATGAACTTTTCGTTGGCCTATTGTAACGGCACCCGGTATTTTCATTAGTTTATTAATATCGCTTAATTAAAATTAATTATTACCATGGTTTTGATAATCGGGATTTTAAACAGTTTTGCAACTTTCAAAAATTTTCTAAATATGAACCAGCGATGTTACAGAATTAATTATCAAACGAAATTTATCATAAATAGGCGACTTTGTCATGCACCCCGAGTGAATGAATAATTTGCACGATTATTTTTTATAAAGCTTCTTGGCCGCACCGACAAACTTTATATGTTTATTGCGTTCATTCTTTAAATTTGGGATAGTTGTATACAATTCGAATTACAAACTTGGTTGATATATTCTTATAAGTTATTTTTATTTTCAGCGTTTTCAATAAAAACCATCCGAAAGCAGCCGTGGACATGAGGAAGATGGACTTGTTGAAGTAGAAAAGGACATTACCTATGGTTCTATTTGAAGATTTAAAAATGGTTTAACGAACAACGGCCAGATAGGATATAAAAAGGTTAGCGACATTTAATATTTGTGTCAATTACTTATTGTAATTTGCAACCATTTTAATTTTTACTTTGAAACTCAATTAGAAAGATATTTTGAATAACAAAAGTCATTACAATAAGTGGTTGCAATTTTAAGAATTTTAGAGGGGTCCGATTTTGCTACAGCCACGAAAATTTGATCATTGTTAGTTCAGCAGTAGTTTAATATTAGACAGGGTATCGGGATTAACTTGGTCAAATTTTGAGATATTGTCGATGGTATATTTTTGAATAAAAATGACCAAGGAACATAAGACGGAGAACATTTCCTTGATCATGCAAATGGATACTTATTGAACCTCACCTTCCAATTTGCACCTGATGTATGGTTTATCGAGAAGATTTTCACAGAGTATGAGTAGGCTTTCGTCGGCAATGAGGGTCGAATTTCGAACAATTCTTGTAACACCAATGTTAGTTTCATAAGACTACTACAAAACTATGAATTAATAAACATCTATTTTCGTGATGAAGAAAACGTTTCCGATCATACATTTTACTCAAAAACATATTTTTTACGATTCCTAAAACTTTGGCGAGCTAGTTAAAATTTTTAATTACCCCTTTAATTCCATCGAGTTTCTGAAAATTTTTAACAAGGTTTAATAAAAATTAACTTTTCCTCGACATTTTGAACTTTTATTTCGTTTCTAGAAACAGAAAACTTTTCAAACACAATATTTAATTATCTTAAGTTGAGTTGGTTATATATCGTGGGTATTCTGCGAAAATGCATTAAGTCAAAATTATTTTGTTGTTTTTTGTTTAGTTAATCATGCTCTGTTCTTGCTTGGTGAACGTTGTATAGGCTGCAAAAACGCACTAAAGTCATATTTATAGAACTAGCCAAGATAATTTCTTTCATAAGTCAAAAATACATAAAGATGTTCAGAGAAAACAAACTTTCAAATTCAATTATGTCAAAATTATAAAAATTGACTTAATGCATTTTCGCAGAATACCCACGATATGATAATATTTCTAATTCTGAGTTTGAATGTTGATTTAATTAGGCGTAACAATCTATGATCATTTTAATAAATTATAAAATTTTTGATTTTATAAAAATTGTTAGTTATGCATTTTATTGATTTAACATGTAACTAATAATTATAAAAACTTAGTACGTTATTATAGTCCAAGTAAATTGACTCAAATCAAGCGGTATCTTGATGACTTATTTGTTGCGAAACACATCAAAATCCTAGCTGTAAGGGTAGCATATATCGTCCATCCCATTTCTTTGTAAATTAGTGTTACACCTACGAATCTAAGGAGTTATGCCTGCTTAGGAGGTCGGAAAAAAACGACCTTTCGTTATATTTGTTTTTGGAAAGTGTGTACTACACAATATTTTCGCACAACAATATTTATATTTGAGAGAGTTTTGTTTAAAAGATATTTAGTAATTTTTTTTTGTAAACAAATATTAAAAATTAAATGAAGACTGGAACTTGGTTATTTTAAAGTATTTTTGTACAAAAAGTATTTTTCAAACAGACTTCTTTGGAATAATTATGAAAAACTTGTTAAAATAAGTATACACTTTCCTGAAAAAAGATAAATAACAGTCGTTTTTTGAAAACAGAAATGAGGTGGACGATATATAACCACGCTTAACACTGAAGTTTTACTGGTTTTCGCAAGAAACGCGTCTTAATAATGGCTCGACGGATTGACTTGGAATTTTGAGAACATAAGAAAATATAAACACACAATAGCTGCTATTTTATAATTTAGTTTTTAGGAATTTTTGTCTAAAAGTAGACGTTTTGACGTAAAATTTGTATTGTTTAAAATATTGTGCGTTAAGGTCGTAACTCACCTATCAGCACAGCATAGGGACAGCGACTGATCAGCACAAGCAAATTTTATTTCTTATGTGTATTTAAATACAAGCACACTCATCTAACAGCATCAGCACATCACCTGATAAGCACGTCAACGCCTCGACCACTAGACATTTCTCCGAGAGAATATTTTGCGGACGCCGTGCTTGTGAGGTGCTGATACCTAACCGATGCCATACACTCATATATCATCACCTGAGCATCACATTTCGCTTTTAGTACAAATTTTACTAATTGTTTTAGTAGATATATTTCACTATTGCATTAATCTTGTAGCAATTTTAAGAGTGCAGGCGATGAACAAAACGAATTCTGAAAAACTTAAAAAGCCTGTTTACATTATAAAATTTCGTTTAAAATTTTCGTTAAAATTTCGTTAAAATCTCTTTAAAATTCGTTAAAATTTCTTTAAAATTCCTTAATTTGTAGATTTGCGTAATATTTATTTTTCCTATATTTTACGTAAAATTTTAAGGATATAGGTGCGCCCTATTCGTTAAAATTTTTCTTAAAAGTCCTTTTAACGAAAATTTTAAGCATAATTTTGTACAAAAATTTATTTTGTAAACAGGCTTTAGAGGCAGTTCGAAACCATACTTATTTTTTATATGACATAAGTGATAGTAAATAAAGAGACTCTAAAAAAAAGAAGTAGCTTGGAAGAAATAGAAAATTTGAAACTAGGTTTCAACCAAACAACCTTTACCATGTGAAGTCTAGAGTCCGGTGCCGTGCTTGTGCTGTCCCTGTGCCGAGGCGTTATATGAAACTATACACAACCATCAAGTTGACCACTTGACGGTGCTGTGATGATGCTTGTCAGGTGCTGTGCTGATAGGTGAGTTACGACCTTTAATGTGTTTAATATATTATATGGTGTTACGTAACAGGCATCCAATCCGCATTGCAAATATTTTAGAAAACGGAGCGTCAAGATCTAAACTGTGCCTATGTTAACACAATTTAAAGACATTAATTTTTGTTAACATGACCAGTTTACAAATAAAAATCTAAACTAACGTTTTCTCAAATTTTTGGAATGTAGGTTGGATCCCAGTTGCGAACACCATTCATATTGTGTTCTCAAAATTTTAAGTCAATCCGACGATCCGATTTAAGATGATTAATTTGTTGTGAAACACACCAAAACCACCCCAATCTCATGAGTAGGATATATCGTTCACCCCATTTTGTAAATAAATGTTATACCTCCCAATTGAAATAATAATTTTAAAATACTATCGGGTGGTTTTTCAAATAAGTACAAAAATCATACCACTAAATTTCAAAGGGATATCTCGGGCGGTTTTCGAATTACTGGAAAAAATAAGAATTAATAGCTAATTTTTATTTTTCCAAGTCTTCTAGGACACCCGGGAAGAAACACTTTAAAATTTGGTAGTAGTATCTTTAAAGTTATTTGTAAATGCATGTGCTATGTTTTGAAAGTTATTTTCAATTGCAAGGTATATTACTGATTTCCAAAAAAAATTTAGTGGCGGAGGGAAGCTCAGAACCTTCCCTCGCTAGATTGGAAAACGGCAAGTTCCAACAGAGACCAAAACTCAATTCCGGTGACAAGAGTAACTTGTAGAAAAAGATTAAGTTGCGCCACGAAAAAATGTTTGGGTTGAAAAGGTGAAACTGTTAGGGGTAGCACCGGGCAACGTGGGTAATGCAAAGTAGGAGATAGTCTGGCGTAGCCAATTTTTATGCGCGGTTTTAAGTTTGGCGGAGAAGGTTGATTTGTGTAGAAATAAAATAGGATTCTAATTTGTACTTTTAATTCCAGACGAACGCATTCCCGGATGGCATAGCAGATCACATAATCCGGATCGTAGAGAGGGCAGTTGGAGACTTGGGCAAGAAGTTGAACGCCGAAGTGTGAAGTATTAAATTGTAACTTATATTGCAAATCACAAAGCAATGACTTGTACTTATATGTTCAATAAATCGTTATCATAAAACGCAAATTTCGACTCATTGAATGACGCAGCAGACTTAGCGAGTAGGAAGTCATGTGACCAAAATCCCACCAAAGTCTGATTGCCAAGGTGGGGACAAACAATATTTAAGTAAGTGTAGCTCCGAGGGCGGGTTTGTGGGACACGGCGAAGCCGTCAGTAAACACTCCAGTCCAGATACTTGCCGAGCGGAGCGAGGCCCGGACCGTGGAGGCGATGGACCGGTCCAACTCGTACCGGGTATCGACGAAAGCTTAAGAAGAATCGACGGACGAATGCGGCGCGGAGCGCCGCATTCGCCGGCGGCATGGGCCGAAAAATTTGCTAAGTCCGAATGTCAAATTTAAATTTGACATTCGCACTTAGAAAATTTTTCAAATTTACATTTGACATTCCGAACTTAGAAATTTGACAAAATACTTCGAAGGAGTAGTAGTGCCCCAGCGAAGGAAGACCTACCTACGAGAAGAGTATCGAGGCCCCCTTGGTACTTACTTATAATACATGGGACCCCTTGGCATCATAGCTCATATGATACTTGCGCCCCCTTGCTATCTTACCTAAGTGATACGTGGGCCCCTTGGCATCATACCTCATGTGACTCATGGGTCCCCTTGACACCTTACCTAATGTAACACGTGGGCCCCCTTGGCACCTTAGTTCATGTAAGGCGTGGGCCCCCATTGGCATCATACCTCATGTGATATGTGGGCCCCATTGATACCTTAGCTGACGTAAGGCGTGGGCCCCTTACCTCATGTAAGGCGTGAACCCCCTTGACACCCTATCTAATGTAAGACGTGGGCCCCCTTGCTACCTTGCCTAATGTAATACGTGGGACCCCTTGGCATCATACCTCATGTGATATGACACCTCACCTAATGTAATAGGTGTATGTCTAGTGATGACACACATAGCTTACAACTTATGATGATGCATACAAATAAATAATATGACAGTGTATTGTGTTTTACTTTTATTCATGATACGAACGTATTACAAAGTCCTTAGTAACATAGCTTAACAAATAAGTGCAACACTTGATTCAACTGGATGATGTCAGAAGTTGGTAGGTATGTCCTTGTCCAATAAGTATGGCTGTTCTTGTGCGACTATGGCTCATAACTTGAATCTGTAAAGTAGAAAGCATGTTACAATATTTTACAAAGGAAGCATAATGTTCGAGCACCCTAAGTTTTTATTGGATACGCCTATGATACAAGTTTATATTTGAGTTGACTCGCTCGCTACAAACGGTGAGTTGTTGTACAAACAGTTGAACCAATGATTAAAATATATTATTTATCTACGACTGGTACGTATTATCCATTACGTACGTAATTGAATGTAAAGCACCGAACTGACGTCATATCTATGTTTTAATATAATATTCGGAAACCACGAGTCATCGGTTTGCAAATTACTCTAGAAAAAAAGTCGCCTTCACCGGGGTTCGAACCGCGATGTGTGGATCTATAGCGAGCAGTGCTATCTATTTAACCATAACGGTTATCGTTAAAAGTAATAATGCGATCTGCTATATAAGCTACACTTTGAGTATCGCGAATTAAGATCGCATTAAAATTATTCATGAAAATATTGTAATTTAATAAGTTTAAAAATTTTCACTCCAAAAAATAACCCCCCATCAACATACTAAATTTTCAGATTAAAATGAAAGTGAACTTCGTCGGAAAGGCGACTTTTGTTTTTCAAAAAAGGTGCGATACGGACCATAGTTTTCAAAGATCTTTGAATTTTTTTATTTCGAAAAATCCATTACTGTGTTTTGCCCTAGAGAAAAAATAATCAACCGAAACCCTACTAATTTACAGCATTGGCAGCGATTTTACTACTGCTATATAACAAATTTTGAAAAAAAACAATAACATAATAAATCAATTTCAAACATTAATAATTCCAAAACTAGTAAGAAAAACTATATTGACATTTATAGGGCCCACTAGTTAAGCAACCCCCCTACAACATTGCTTTCCTAATACTTTAAAAGCAAAACTCCACAAATAATTTAATGTTTTTCAGCTTTTTGGACCAAGAAAACATAAACCCGAAGAGAAATTGTAACAATTTTTCTTATTTATGCTTTCCTAATACTTTAAAAGCGAAACTCCACAAATAATTTTATGTTTTTCACCTTTTTGGAACAAGAAAACATAAACCCGAAAAGAAATTGAAACAATTTTTCTTATTTATGCTTTCCTAATACTTTAAAAGCAAAACTCCACAAATAATTTTATGTTTTTCACCTTTTTGGAACAAGAAAACATAAACCCGAAGAGAAATTGTAACAATTTTTCTTATTTATGCTTTCCTAATACTTTAAAAGCAAAACTCCACAAATAATTTAGTGTATTTTACCTTTTTGGAACAAGAAAACATAAACCCGAAGAGAAATTGTAACAATTTTTCTTATTTATGCTTTCCTAATACTTTAAAAGCAAAACTCCACAAATAATTTTATGTTTTTCACCTTTTTGGAACAAGAAAACATAAACCCGAAGAGAAATTGTAACAATTTTTCTTATTTATGCTTTCCTAATACTTTAAAAGCAAAACTCCACAAATAATTTAGTGTATTTTACCTTTTTGGAACAAGAAAACATAAACCCGAAGAGAAATTGTAACAATTTTTCTTATTTATGCTTTCCTAATACTTTAAAAGCAAAACTCCACAAATAATTTAGTGTATTTTACCTTTTTGGAACAAGAAAACATAAACCCGAAGAGAAATTGTAACAATTTTTCTTATTTATGCTTTCCTAATACTTTAAAAGCAAAACTCCACAAAAATTTTATGTTTTTCACCTTTTTGGAACAAGAAAACATAAACCCGAAGAGAAATTATAACAATTTTTCTTATTTATGCTTTCCTAATACTTTAAAAGCGAAACTCCACAAATAATTTTATGTTTTTCACCTTTTTGGAACAAGAAAACATAAACCCGAAAAGAAATTGAAACAATTTTTCTTATTTATGCTTTCCTAATACTTTAAAAGCAAAACTCCACAAATAATTTTATGTTTTTCACCTTTTTGGAACAAGAAAACATAAACCCGAAGAGAAATTGTAACAATTTTTCTTATTTATGCTTTCCTAATACTTTAAAAGCAAAACTCCACAAATAATTTAGTGTATTTTACCTTTTTGGAACAAGAAAACATAAACCCGAAGAGAAATTGTAACAATTTTTCTTATTTATGCTTTCCTAATACTTTAAAAGCAAAACTCCACAAATAATTTAGTGTATTTCACCTTTTTGGAACAAGAAAACATAAACCCGAAGAGAAATTGTAACAATTTTTCTTATTTATGCTTTCTTAATACTTTAAAAGCAAAACTCCACAAAAATTTTATGTTTTTCTCCTTTTTGAAGCAAGAAAACATAAACCCGAAGAGAAATTGTAACAATTTTTCTTATTTATGCTTTCCTAATACTTTAAAAGCAAAACTCCATAAATAATTTAGTATTTTTTTTCCTTTCTGGAACAGGAAAACATAAACCTGAAGAGAAATTGAAACAATTTTTCTTATTTATGCTTTCCTAATACTTTAAAAGCAAAACTTCACAAATAATTTTATGTTTTTCACCCTTTTGAAACAAGAAAACATAAACCCGAAGAGAAATTGAAACAATTTTTCTTATTTATGCTTTCTTAATACTTTAAAAGCAAAACTCCACAAAAATTTTATGTTTTTCTCCTTTTTGAAGCAAGAAAACATAAACCCGAAGAGAAATTGTAACAATTTTTCTTATTTATGCTTTCCTAATACTTTAAAAGCAAAACTCCACAAATAATTTAGTGTATTTCACCTTTTTGGAACAAGAAAACATAAACCCGAAGAGAAATTGTAACAATTTTTCTTATTTATGCTTTCTTAATACTTTAAAAGCAAAACTCCACAAAAATTTTATGTTTTTCTCCTTTTTGAAGCAAGAAAACATAAACCCGAAGAGAAATTGTAACAATTTTTCTTATTTATGCTTTCCTAATACTTTAAAAGCAAAACTCCATAAATAATTTAGTATTTTTTTACCTTTCTGGAACAGGAAAACATAAACCTGAAGAGAAATTGAAACAATTTTTCTTATTTATGCTTTCCTAATACTTTAAAAGCAAAACTTCACAAATAATTTTATGTTTTTCACCCTTTTGAAACAAGAAAACATAAACCCGAAGAGAAATTGAAACAATTTTTCTTATTTATGCTTTCTTAATACTTTAAAAGCAAAACTCCACAAAAATTTTATGTTTTTCTCCTTTTTGAAGCAAGAAAACATAAACCCGAAGAGAAATTGTAACAATTTTTCTTATTTATGCTTTCCTAATACTTTAAAAGCAAAACTCCACAAATAATTTAGTGTATTTCACCTTTTTGGAACAAGAAAACATAAACCCGAAGAGAAATTGTAACAATTTTTCTTATTTATGCTTTCTTAATACTTTAAAAGCAAAACTCCACAAAAATTTTATGTTTTTCTCCTTTTTGAAGCAAGAAAACATAAACCCGAAGAGAAATTGTAACAATTTTTCTTATTTATGCTTTCCTAATACTTTAAAAGCAAAACTTCACAAATAATTTAATGTTTTTCTCCTTTTTGAAGCAAGAAAACATAAACCCGAAGAGAAATTGTAACAATTTTTCTTATTTATGCTTTCCTAATACTTTAAAAGCAAAACTCCACAAAAATTTTATGTTTTTCACCTTTTTGGAACAAGAAAACATAAACCCGAAGAGAAATTATAACAATTTTTCTTATTTATGCTTTCCTAATACTTTAAAAGCGAAACTCCACAAATAATTTTATGTTTTTCACCTTTTTGGAACAAGAAAACATAAACCCGAAAAGAAATTGAAACAATTTTTCTTATTTATGCTTTCCTAATACTTTAAAAGCAAAACTCCACAAATAATTTTATGTTTTTCACCTTTTTGGAACAAGAAAACATAAACCCGAAGAGAAATTGTAACAATTTTTCTTATTTATGCTTTCTTAATACTTTAAAAGCAAAACTCCACAAAAATTTTATGTTTTTCTCCTTTTTGAAGCAAGAAAACATAAACCCGAAGAGAAATTGTAACAATTTTTCTTATTTATGCTTTCCTAATACTTTAAAAGCAAAACTCCACAAATAATTTAGTGTATTTTACCTTTTTGGAACAAGAAAACATAAACCCGAAGAGAAATTGTAACAATTTTTCTTATTTATGCTTTCCTAATACTTTAAAAGCAAAACTCCACAAATAATTTAGTGTATTTTACCTTTTTGGAACAAGAAAACATAAACCCGAAGAGAAATTGTAACAATTTTTCTTATTTATGCTTTCCTAATACTTTAAAAGCAAAACTCCACAAATAATTTAGTGTATTTTACCTTTTTGGAACAAGAAAACATAAACCCGAAGAGAAATTGTAACAATTTTTCTTATTTATGCTTTCCTAATACTTTAAAAGCAAAACTCCACAAATAATTTTATGTTTTTCACCTTTTTGGAACAAGAAAACATAAACCCGAAGAGAAATTGTAACAATTTTTCTTATTTATGCTTTCCTAATACTTTAAAAGCAAAACTCCACAAATAATTTAGTGTATTTTACCTTTTTGGAACAAGAAAACATAAACCCGAAGAGAAATTGTAACAATTTTTCTTATTTATGCTTTCCTAATACTTTAAAAGCAAAACTCCACAAATAATTTAGTGTATTTCACCTTTTTGGAACAAGAAAACATAAACCCGAAGAGAAATTGTAACAATTTTTCTTATTTATGCTTTCTTAATACTTTAAAAGCAAAACTCCACAAAAATTTTATGTTTTTCTCCTTTTTGAAGCAAGAAAACATAAACCCGAAGAGAAATTGTAACAATTTTTCTTATTTATGCTTTCCTAATACTTTAAAAGCAAAACTCCATAAATAATTTAGTATTTTTTTACCTTTCAGGAACAGGAAAACATAAACCTGAAGAGAAATTGAAACAATTTTTCTTATTTATGCTTTCCTAATACTTTAAAAGCAAAACTTCACAAATAATTTTATGTTTTTCACCCTTTTGAAACAAGAAAACATAAACCCGAAGAGAAATTGAAACAATTTTTCTTATTTATGCTTTCTTAATACTTTAAAAGCAAAACTCCACAAAAATTTTATGTTTTTCTCCTTTTTGAAGCAAGAAAACATAAACCCGAAGAGAAATTGTAACAATTTTTCTTATTTATGCTTTCCTAATACTTTAAAAGCAAAACTCCACAAATAATTTAGTGTATTTTACCTTTTTGGAACAAGAAAACATAAACCCGAAGAGAAATTGTAACAATTTTTCTTATTTATGCTTTCCTAATACTTTAAAAGCAAAACTCCACAAATAATTTAGTGTATTTCACCTTTTTGGAACAAGAAAACATAAACCCGAAGAGAAATTGTAACAATTTTTCTTATTTATGCTTTCTTAATACTTTAAAAGCAAAACTCCACAAAAATTTTATGTTTTTCTCCTTTTTGAAGCAAGAAAACATAAACCCGAAGAGAAATTGTAACAATTTTTCTTATTTATGCTTTCCTAATACTTTAAAAGCAAAACTCCATAAATAATTTAGTATTTTTTTACCTTTCTGGAACAGGAAAACATAAACCTGAAGAGAAATTGAAACAATTTTTCTTATTTATGCTTTCCTAATACTTTAAAAGCAAAACTTCACAAATAATTTTATGTTTTTCACCCTTTTGAAACAAGAAAACATAAACCCGAAGAGAAATTGAAACAATTTTTCTTATTTATGCTTTCCTAATACTTTAAAAGCAAAACTACATAAATAATTTAGTATTTTTTTACCTTTCTGGAACAGGAAAACATAAACCTGAAGAGAAATTGAAACAATTTTTCTTATTTATGCTTTCCTAATACTTTAAAAGCAAAACTTCACAAATAATTTTATGTTTTTCACCCTTTTGAAACAAGAAAACATAAACCCGAAGAGAAATTGAAACAATTTTTCTTATTTATGCTTTCCTAATACTTTAAAAGCAAAACTCCACAAATAATTTTATGTTTTTCACCTTTTTGGAACAAGAAAACATAAACCCGAAGAGAAATTGTAACAATTTTTCTTATTTATGCTTTCCTAATACTTTAAAAGCAAAACTCCACAAAAATTTTATGTTTTTCTCCTTTTTGAAGCAAGAAAACATAAACCCGAAGAGAAATTGTAACAATTTTTCTTATTTATGCTTTCCTAATACTTTAAAAGCAAAACTTCACAAATAATTTAATGTTTTTCTCCTTTTTGAAGCAAGAAAACATAAACCCGAAGAGAAATTGTAACAATTTTTCTTATTTATGCTTTCCTAATACTTTAAAAGCAAAACTCCACAAAAATTTTATGTTTTTCACCTTTTTGGAACAAGAAAACATAAACCCGAAGAGAAATTATAACAATTTTTCTTATTTATGCTTTCCTAATACTTTAAAAGCGAAACTCCACAAATAATTTTATGTTTTTCACCTTTTTGGAACAAGAAAACATAAACCCGAAAAGAAATTGAAACAATTTTTCTTATTTATGCTTTCCTAATACTTTAAAAGCAAAACTCCACAAATAATTTTATGTTTTTCACCTTTTTGGAACAAGAAAACATAAACCCGAAGAGAAATTGTAACAATTTTTCTTATTTATGCTTTCCTAATACTTTAAAAGCAAAACTCCACAAATAATTTAGTGTATTTTACCTTTTTGGAACAAGAAAACATAAACCCGAAGAGAAATTGTAACAATTTTTCTTATTTATGCTTTCCTAATACTTTAAAAGCAAAACTCCACAAATAATTTAGTGTATTTCACCTTTTTGGAACAAGAAAACATAAACCCGAAGAGAAATTGTAACAATTTTTCTTATTTATGCTTTCCTAATACTTTAAAAGCAAAACTCCACAAAAATTTTATGTTTTTCTCCTTTTTGAAGCAAGAAAACATAAACCCGAAGAGAAATTGTAACAATTTTTCTTATTTATGCTTTCCTAATACTTTAAAAGCAAAACTCCATAAATAATTTAGTATTTTTTTACCTTTCTGGAACAGGAAAACATAAACCTGAAGAGAAATTGAAACAATTTTTCTTATTTATGCTTTCCTAATACTTTAAAAGCAAAACTTCACAAATAATTTTATGTTTTTCACCCTTTTGAAACAAGAAAACATAAACCCGAAGAGAAATTGAAACAATTTTTCTTATTTATGCTTTCCTAATACTTTAAAAGCAAAACTACATAAATAATTTAGTATTTTTTTACCTTTCTGGAACAGGAAAACATAAACCTGAAGAGAAATTGAAACAATTTTTCTTATTTATGCTTTCCTAATACTTTAAAAGCAAAACTTCACAAATAATTTTATGTTTTTCACCCTTTTGAAACAAGAAAACATAAACCCGAAGAGAAATTGAAACAATTTTTCTTATTTATGCTTTCCTAATACTTTAAAAGCAAAACTCCACAAATAATTTTATGTTTTTCACCTTTTTGGAACAAGAAAACATAAACCCGAAGAGAAATTGTAACAATTTTTCTTATTTATGCTTTCCTAATACTTTAAAAGCAAAACTCCACAAAAATTTTATGTTTTTCTCCTTTTTGAAGCAAGAAAACATAAACCCGAAGAGAAATTGTAACAATTTTTCTTATTTATGCTTTCCTAATACTTTAAAAGCAAAACTCCACAAATAATTTAGTGTATTTTACCTTTTTGGAACAAGAAAACATAAACCCGAAGAGAAATTGTAACAATTTTTCTTATTTATGCTTTCCTAATACTTTAAAAGCAAAACTCCACAAATAATTTAGTGTATTTCAACTTTTTGGAACAAGAAAACATAAACCCGAAGAGAAATTGTAACAATTTTTCTTATTTATGCTTTCTTAATACTTTAAAAGCAAAACTCCACAAAAATTTTATGTTTTTCTCCTTTTTGAAGCAAGAAAACATAAACCCGAAGAGAAATTGTAACAATTTTTCTTATTTATGCTTTCCTAATACTTTAAAAGCAAAACTCCATAAATAATTTAGTATTTTTTTACCCTTCTGGAACAGGAAAACATAAACCTGAAGAGAAATTGAAACAATTTTTCTTATTTATGCTTTCCTAATACTTTAAAAGCAAAACTTCACAAATAATTTTATGTTTTTCACCCTTTTGAAACGAGAAAACATAAACCCGAAGAGAAATTGAAACAATTTTTCTTATTTATGCTTTCCTAATACTTTAAAAGCAAAACTTCACAAATAATTTTATGTTTTTCACCCTTTTGAAACAAGAAAACATAAACCCGAAGAGAAATTGAAACAATTTTTCTTATTTATGCTTTCCTAATACTTTAAAAGCAAAACTCCACAAATAATTTTATGTTTTTCACCTTTTTGGAACAAGAAAACATAAACCCGAAGAGAAATTGTAACAATTTTTCTTATTTATGCTTTCCTAATACTTTAAAAGCAAAACTCCACAAAAATTTTATGTTTTTCTCCTTTTTGAAGCAAGAAAACATAAACCCGAAGAGAAATTGTAACAATTTTTCTTATTTATGCTTTCCTAATACTTTAAAAGCAAAACTTCACAAATAATTTAATGTTTTTCTCCTTTTTGAAGCAAGAAAACATAAACCCGAAGAGAAATTGTAACAATTTTTCTTATTTATGCTTTCCTAATACTTTAAAAGCAAAACTCCACAAAAATTTTATGTTTTTCTCCTTTTTGAAGCAAGAAAACATAAACCCGAAGAGAAATTGTAACAATTTTTCTTATTTATGCTTTCCTAATACTTTAAAAGCGAAACTCCACAAATAATTTTATGTTTTTCACCTTTTTGGAACAAGAAAACATAAACCCGAAAAGAAATTGAAACAATTTTTCTTATTTATGCTTTCCTAATACTTTAAAAGCAAAACTCCACAAATAATTTTATGTTTTTCACCTTTTTGGAACAAGAAAACATAAACCCGAAGAGAAATTGTAACAATTTTTCTTATTTATGCTTTCTTAATACTTTAAAAGCAAAACTCCACAAAAATTTTATGTTTTTCTCCTTTTTGAAGCAAGAAAACATAAACCCGAAGAGAAATTGTAACAATTTTTCTTATTTATGCTTTCCTAATACTTTAAAAGCAAAACTCCATAAATAATTTACTATTTTTTTACCTTTCTGGAACAGGAAAACATAAACCTGAAGAGAAATTGAAACAATTTTTCTTATTTATGCTTTCCTAATACTTTAAAAGCAAAACTTCACAAATAATTTAATGTATTTTACCTTTTCTGAACAAGAAAACATAAAACCCGAAGATAAATTGTAACAATTTTTCTTATTTATGCTTTCCTAATACTTTAAAAGCAAAACTTCACAAATAATTTAATGTATTTTACCTTTTCTGAACAAGAAAACATAAAACCCGAAGATAAATTGTAACAATTTTTCTTATTTATGCTTTCCTAATACTTTAAAAGCAAAACTCCACAAATAATATAGTGGTTATTTACCTTTTTGCAACAGGAAAACACATACCGGTGAAGAAATTGTAACAAGTTTTCTTATTTATGCTTTCCTCTTTGCAGTACTCACACAAAAAAAATAATTAAAGAATTTCATGTTCAACAATTTTGTTCAAATTATTTTGCTTATTAACGAATACACATGTCAAAATCAATTTTTATATTAAACCTACTGTTACGGAAACTGTAAATATTTTTTATTCGATTCACCAATTAATTTGCTACATAAATTCGAAAATTTAATTTCGTTGTCAAAAACTAGCAATCATAATAATGGGGGTTGACATCAATTTGAACACGCATTCCAGTAAAAATCAAATACAAGGAGCTATTAGTGAGGACCGCAAATTTGCTTACATTTTAACTGAACGATGTAACCTTACAAAAGTCGTTACGTTAAAGTTGTAAATTATTAGGCTACTCTAATAATTACGACGCACTTGGTAGAGGTTGTAATCAACCAAGCGCTCGACCAAGATAAGAGGCTTTTTGATTTTGAGAACGAACCTGGTGCGACGTTTTTAATAAAAGACAAATTATTATTAATAATTGGGAGTTAACGACTAAAATTTGGAAAAAGTTTAGATTGGAAACACCTAGTTGTATCTTTTTTCTTGGATGAAATTAGTATTGAAAGTCAGGTTGGTGACAAGAATAATTATTGTCGTAATTAATGGAAGAAAATTTGCAAGGTCAGGAATAATCAGCGGATAAACTATTTAACAAAGTACTACGTTGGGTTTGAAATCTAAATTGGTGGATATACTACAATCGTCGTATCCGGACAGTAGTACCTGGATGGAACTACCGAATTTTTACCATCTGGATTGACCACTTATTTTTGTAAATAGATAATTACCGCTGCTGATTAGACCTTAGTTTTATGCAATCAGATTTTTGGTTTGTCCGATCGTCTACTTGTTTTCAGTTGGTCAACTTAGTTAGCTAGAGTTGGACAATTTGTGGTTTGTGGATTACTTGTGTGAATAGCATTTATCTGTTTTAGTAGTTTCTATTTCATTGACACAGATCCCGAAAAGAGCTCTTGGAAGGAAGTCAGACCAATTAACATATTTGTGTCTCTGAGATTACTCAATAGCAGGTTAGAAAGGAGTAAGACTGGGTAAGTGCTGTTCATTTAGTATTTTACAATCATTTGTTGTCTAACGACACATCAAGCCTTGCACCGAACTAGTTGATTAGCTTTGGATGAGTGGATGTTGATGGCACTCCATCTATTTGGTTGCAGGCGACCATCAGTGAATCAGCAGTAGATTGCTTTTTTTTCTTTTACACGCCTTCAGCGTTTACTGTTTGGGACCTAGAGTCCAGGATTTATTGTATGACTATTGTACATCTGTGTTTTGCGTAGCTAAATCTGTCATCTCATCTATAATATTGAATAAATCCCCTTTACTTTGTTTGTTGAGTTTTATTTCAATATTTGGCGCCCTAAGAGCATTTCATTTCAAAGTTGATAGTATCGGGATTTTCACCATTTGTGATAACCCAATACCAGGAACAATCTACCGAAGAACCTGCGATTGGTGGACACACCTACCCATCGCTTGAAGAACTGTGGGTTAAATCCCAATAGCTGGCCAACCGTGTAATAACAACTACGGTTAACTAAGTGGCATCTTGTTAGCGCTCACTTTAGGCTACAACGAAAAGCACAGATGATTATGTTCTTTTATTCATTAAATTTGCGGATAACTTTCGTTATCGGTAAAAAGGTCAACACCAAGTCTGTTATGGTTACTTGTAGAATTGATTACAAGTAGACCGATATCTAACGTTAAATAAGTATAATACCGTACAATTGACAGAGTGATTACAGTACAGAGTGACATTGACCTTATTAACTATACGCTACAGAAATATAATAAATAAACTAACATAAAGAAAACTAACAACAACATTGTGAATCGGCAGTGGTATAAATGTAAACTGTGCTAGAAACAGAACAGTTTCAATGAGTTGATGGGTTGCGTGCTCAAATTAATGTCAATCTTGTTTAACATTATACAAATAAAACTAACCTTTTATTTTTTAATACAGCAAATCCAGCGATTGAACTCCACCTTCTTCAATTTTCTAGTGGTTGTTCCTCCCACCACCCACGAAATCTAGAACAAATTAAAACTCTTAAATTGGTAAGAATTTTTCAAAAAATTGTCATAAATTTACTTTAAAAACATCAAAAATAAGCTGATTACTTCTGCCGTTTGACATAATATTTGCTACTTGTTAATTTGTATGCACTTTTTTAATTATTAGCAAACGAAATTTCCGTTGTAAGTTTCACGATTGAAATGTCATTTCGAAATGTTTTTGAGTGTGTTGCCTTGAACTTCAGAAAGATCAAATAATCACACTGCCTTAAAATATTGTTCACATCTTGTTCGTTAAATATTAACACAGCATAAAACCCTAGTAGAAATTCCGAATATTTCAAATACATATAAATTAACAAATAGCTATTTGTTGGCATACAGAATTAAACATAACCTACCTTTCACTTCATATTGGTCCCCCATCGACGGTATCTTCTATTGTCATTGAATGCTTAACACTTTTGGTAACTCAACTGAAATTTTCCTATTTTCACACCTCCGAGTCTGCAATCTGTCTCATAACGGCTTTTATTCTACAAAAAAAATTAATTAAATTTAGTAAATAGTTCAATGATTTTAAATTGCACAACAACAAAATATTACTAGATGTAACTCACCTATCAATTTCAACATCTCGAAAAATTTTCAATTTTGATTTAGCACGTCAAATTTTCTGTTACATTGTCCATGTGTTCCATTCTACACTGCCCTATTTCTTTTGTTGTAAGTACTACAACATATTAAAAATCCTAAATTAATCTCGAGTATGTATCATTCGAAAACAAAAATAAACACATTGCTGCTGTTCTTGTGATTTAAAATCAAAACAAACAAGCGCCACCTATCAAAAAATGACTAAACTTAATGATTAGTAAAATAACTTACCAAATTTACAGATTCCTACATTGACATCTAGCCGCATTAAAGATATCTATGTTGTCCATTGATGTTTTCAGGTTAGATAGCAGCACTACAAAAATTAATTTAAATTAATGATACAATAAATTATGAACTAATTCAACTTTTGAAAATTAGAAACACATGCAATGTAAAAATAATATTATTCTTGCACACAACCAATATAAAATATCACAAACCTGCTGTTCCGTTAACTTTTAGTACAGGTCCAAAAACACCAAAATGCTGTTTTCAAATTTTTGATCACAATGAATAATAACTCAAATTCTTAATAACTTTTTCTACACAAGCAAGTTATTCCTTCTCAGGTCTGTAGCTGTTCGCCGACAATTTTGACTTCTGTAAAACAAAAATTTACATTATTTAAAACTTCATAAAAAATATACAATTTTAATTCAATTATTGTTTATTGCAAAACAATAAAGACCAAGGTTCTAAGCAGAATTGCATTAAATTAAATTTGTGAAATAAATGATCGTAAAATAAATGCTTTTATTAAGATTTACACTATTCTCACAAGACAGTACACGAAGCTTTTTAAGGAGTATTAAGCAAACACAATAATGGGGCAAACATTTCTATAATCACGTATTCCGATAAAATTCCAATACACGTTATTAGTGTCAACCGAACACCTGCTTACGCTTCAACTGTACAGCTAGCATAAGCAACTATGTTTATTTCGGTGCTAATGAAAATAATGTCATGAGTCTGTTACGGTTACTACTAGAATTGATATCAAGTATGTGAATAACTTATATTACGTACAGTGCCATCAATTCCAAAAACGTTATATTGGTCCTTTAACAATACACCACACAAATATAATTAACTTGAATAAAATAAAACAAATGCTTTGTTAGGTTGCGCTCTTAAGTAAATGTCTTTCCTAAATTAATGTCTGAAATATATTTTCAGTTAAAAAAAAAGTAAAATTCGTCAGAAAAGCGACTATCAAGTTTTTCAAATAAATATATGATATTTTTTACGTTATTTTTCAAATATCTTTGGATTTTTTTGATTTCGCAAAATCCATTACAATGTTCCGCCATAGAGTAAAAATAATTAACCAAAACTCTACTAAATTACTAAATTGGCAGCGATTTTCCTACTACTATATAGAAAATTTAAACGAAAACACAATAACATAATAATAAAATTCTAAAAATTAATAATTCAATAACTAATAACAAAACTATATTAACATTTGTAGGATTCATAGTTAATGACGTAACTAATGCTTAGTTAAGCAATCCCCTACAACATGCTAAATTTGCAGATAAAAATGAAAGTAAACTTCGTCAGAAAGGCGATTTTCATGTTTTTCAAAAAATTTGCGATATGTACCATATTTTTCAAAAATCTTTGGATTTTGTTATTTCAAAAAATCCATTACTATGTTCCGCCCTAGAGAAAAAAATAATCAACCCAAACACTACAAAATTACTGAATTGGCGGCGATTTTGCTACTGCTATATAGCGAATTTTGAGAAAAACATAATAACATAATAAATAAATTTCAAAAATGAATAATTCCGAAACTAGTAACATAACTATATTAACATTTGTAGGGCTCATTAACTAAGCAAACCCCCTACAATATACTAAATTTTCAGATAAAAGTGAAGATGAACTTCGTCAAAAAGGCGACTTTTAATTTTTCAAAAAACAACCTATACATGGGATTTAAAACTAGTAGTACTATAAATATAACGGAACTTATGGCCCCGCTGGGTATATTAGGTCAAGCATTCAAAAGTTGAAACGATTTCTATATTATAAAACCTTATAAACGAAAACAACAGCCCTTATGGAAAAAAAATTGGTTGTCTGTAAAATCGGTTTATGAACGATAATTTTACGTAATAACGTCATAAGAAAATAATTCAATTCATAAAATTATGTATTTTTCATCAATGTTTTCTTATGACGTTACACGTAAAATTATCGTCCGTAAACCGACTTTACAGACAACCAATTTTTTCATTGAATACTAAATAAAAGCAGTTGACTGTTTATACGATCATTTATATCCTTCATAATAATTTTTTAGTCAAAATTATAACATAATCTATTATTACTGCACACGCTGACCGATGCTACTTTTTTTTAATAATCAAAGAACAAATACATGAGATTATATAGCTAATCAAATTCTTAGAATGCAAGAATTAATTACCTTATTGCCGCAATTGCTATTGTAATAATGTAATAAACAACACTCGGACGCATCGGCCGATGGAGTGAAAGAGAGATAGATACGTCACAAGCCAAACGCTAAAGTCAATCGTGCCACTCTATCGCTTGTTCCGCTCTCTCGTTTGCACGCATGGCTCAGGCGGAACGTGACAAGAGTCATGTTTTTTCGTGCGTGCAACCGGTCTTCATCGATTTATAAGACGTTATCAAATTGATGGTCTAGGTGAGCCTAGCCCCTTAAGATCTTTTTATTATCAGTTTCACTTCTATTTATTAATTTACAGGTATTATTTTCTTCAAGAGATCTTTTCTCTTCGTCGATTGATTTAATCCATTCTGTTTTATCTTCTACTTCTATCGCTTCTTCGTATGTTAGCAACGCAAAGTCATCATACAGTACTTTGTACTTTTACAAGTACTTTTTTATTCGTTTTTCTCGTCCTAGTTCTTTAATTTTTTCAGGTACTTCGATTTCTTCATTTGTTATTTCTTCTTCGTTTATACTATAAATTTTGTTGTTCATTCAATGAACACTTTTTCCATTTAATTGGAGAGTATATTATGATACTGTGAAATTTAAAATTATGCCTTTTTCACAACACCAATCTTTTAATTTTGCTGAAGAAAATCATCATCGCTTCAAGTTCCTTCATGACGTTTTCAATGTTTAAATTTGTCTCAAATAGGCTACGGCGTTCTTTAATCGTGTCTTTGTTGTCGTCAAATACTTGCAAAAATTTATTTTGATCAACAATCTCTGACATTTCGTTGCGAAACTGTACGTAAAGTAGAACCATCTCTCGTTTATAATTGATAGTTTCATCAATATCGTAGCGTCTGTATCGTGTGACTCGTCCGCGATATTCTTCAGGTGCAGCTTCAGAATCTTCATCGTCATCTACGTGCACGACGTCTTCTTCATCAATGAAATCATTAGCGTTAGCATATCACGAAGCAAACTCAGCTAAATACACTTGTCCTAAAAATGCAAGTCATTCTTCATATCGCTGTATGTTTTTGGTCCAAACATCAGTGCTGTCTCCATCGATGCCTTCGCAGTCTATTTGTTGACGACGCTTGCGGCAGCATTGTCTTTCTGTCGGTCACACCGTCGAGATGTACACAACTTGACGACTTGTCTCACTCATTGGTTGTCGTAGTAGATACCATACTGCTTCTTGCGCTGACATCTCAACTGCGTTAAGCAGTTTAGTACTTAACACTTTTAATTGGTCTGTGTAGTACTGGTCAGGATGCTCTTGCATCATTGTGGTAAACTCACAACGAAGGTTACCCATTCCACGGGCTGATTTATTTATTTACTCTAAGACATACTCTGCGCAGCTGTACTCATCCAAGATAAACCGAATGTCGATGTTAGAGTTGACTTTACCAGCAAGGTACGAATTGAACGTGTTTGTCATAAGTTTCGTCTGAACACCAGAGTCGGTCTGCGCAACGTTGAACGCACAATGTCGAGGTATGAAACGTAAGTTAAACCATTAGCATTAAGAAACTCATCTATGCATGCGTATCGGCGTTCACTGAGAGAGATACACAGCTCCTTGGCCTTCTGTTGTAGCGTTTGGTGGCGTCCATCAGATTGCGGTATCGGAACTAGTATACGGATCGTGGGCATAGGCCAGTACGGAATCCCGAATCTGCAAGTTGTCTCGCCTCGCTTTGTGCAAGTAAAAGTATGTTTGTGTATCTGGTTGGCGTAGTTAGAATTGTTTGGCACATCATCTCAAGCAACTGAACTTAATTTTTCAACAAGATCGATGGTTCTTGGCATATTTTCTGACATGGTCTCACGTGAGTCGTCGTTCAGCCACAATAAAATATGGGCGTGTGGGCTTCCTCGATGCTGAAACTCAATACGAAGGAAGTAATCTTCAACGAAATAGTTGTCGAACGGATTGTAAGACTGTTTGGATTTCAGAATTTTCATCAAGGAACCAACGAACCTGTAGAAGTATATGCAGCATGTAACTGGATTGTCGCTAACTAAAGTACAGCGCTCAGAAGTGTTGAGATCATTTGCTGTTTTTCCTGGATATTTTTTGCTCACTTTGAGAAGTATAGTGAGCAGTTTCATCCAGCGTATTTCGTTGGCACTTATGGTGAGGAAGACGGTTGGTTTACCAAGTTGACGAATTAATGCAAAGAGGTCTCGTTTGCGAGAGGCCCAGTATTAGATGAAGTTTGGCACTGTCTTCATGAATGCGAGGTTTTGTATGACATATTCTTTCAGAAATTTTCTCCATGACTGAAACATTGCAAAACGTGCTGTAAATTCCATTCACCATGCGCAACCGCAATATTTTCATTGCAACGTACAAGATTTTTTGAGACGTGGCTCCGCATCTGTCACGACGTCGTATCTCACTGGTCGCTATCATGTAAGGTGTTACTGAAACTCCCATGTCGAATCAACGTGGTTCTCCGAAGTATATCGATCGAAACAATAACTCTTCTGCATGACGGTCATAAATGATGTTGAGAGGTGTTGCCTGATGTCCTGGTGCGATATCGAGACAATCTTCTTCGTTCCACATCATGGTATGTTGTCTTGAAGCGAAAATTTCAGATTCAGGCGTGTTTTCAGCGGAGATATTTTCTATATGGTTGGACAGATCATCCTGTATGTCATCGAGAAATGGTACAGTAGGATGCAGTCTCGACAAATCCACGTTGATTTCGTACAAACGATATAATGGAGAGTTCTGCAGTACAGTTACCCACGCACTGATTGTACTTTTGAACATGTATCCGCTGATGTAGACCGATGTGTGAGCAAGGTTTCGCTTCATGTTAACATTAATGACGTCGTCCTCATTTAATTGGCGCGGCAAACATTTTACCATCTCTTGTACGTCTACTGGTACGTTGATCACTTGCCCTATGATTCCATAAGAGAAATCATGGCGCAGACGACGTACTTGCATAAATGGCAGACGTGGCAATATCAATCGTTCACTGATGGGATCCAATAGTGGTTGGTCTGGATATGAAAATCCATTAACTTTTGCTAGGGACGGCATCGATTTTGGTCCAGTGAACGTTTGCAAGTGGTGCAAACCATTTCAAATTCTTCTCTGCACAGTCGTCGATTTTCTTTGATCATCCATTTCAAGATCACCTTCATCTGTGCCGCAGTGATGGGTTTGAGGTCGTTCTTGAACCACAGTCTGTCGCAAACCAAACAAGGGTAGCCAAAATCATTGTCCAGAAAAGTTGTTTTGAATCTCATGATCGAGGATGCCCATTTGGTGTTCCAGGTAGACTGTGCCTGTTGTAGTTCAATTTGATCAGAAGAAGTACCTAGTTGAACAGAGATTTGTGCTGGTTCTGCTGCTGAAGTTTGATGTTGTTGATCTGTGAGCTGTCGTTGAGTACCAGTTTGGAGGTCGTTCAACCTTGTCACTGAACGAGAAGAGGATACAGTAGTCGATTCTAATAAACCACTGACAAGAGCCGAGTTAGCAGCTGTCTATACTCACGTTGTTTCTGTGCCTTCGATTTTGGAGCAGCGATTGTTGGTGGCTCCACGAATGGCGTTGCAGACGTGAATGCGGCAGCGTCTTGCGCCTCCGTGAGTACATTACTCCTTGAAAGTAGTGGCAGATCCGTGAGATCCATAGGTTCATCGAATTGGTCTGCCATGGTGTAATTGTAAGCGGTTCTGCGAAAGTAATTGTTAATAATTTATTTTAAAAATTACTTTAACAAAGAACAAGTACTTTGAGCAGTTTTTTTCCAGAAATAAACTTCAACCAAAATGTTAATAAAGTGTTAATTTAAAACGATGAAATTGGACAAATTAATCGAATTCATGAAACGGATGTTTTTGAAACTTACGTTTTCCTCTTCCATCCATTTAATGAACTTGTCAAATTCTTTTTTATAAGCGGCTTCCGATTAACCGCGATTTTGCTTTACTATTTAAGTAATCAATGGTAACACTCATTTTCTTAAGCAATATACAACAACTGTGGTGACAACAATAATTAATTAATGACAGATTGTAAAATTAATTTTTGTTTTTCATACTTCCATGGCAACGACAGTGGTATACAAATTTGACCATTTCACTTACTGTCAGATATTATTTCCATTTTTTGTAGTATCAATACCAGTATTAATGATTTCAAAGTGTACCAATAAAAAAAAATTATGTAAAGTATTCGTAAAATCGCGCGTGTTTTAAAGATCTTAATACCCACTTTACTTTAATATACTAATTCAATTCACAATTCAAAAGAAACAATTTGTTGCCATAAAAGTTAATCACACCAATGAATGAGCGATGACATTTATTTGAAGACATACCACTAAAAATTGACGCATTTATGTCAACCGTAAATTTGTCAGAGGAAAACCAAAATGTTACTTCTGTTGTAAATAGAGCAGTTGCAATTGAATTAATAAAATGCGAGTTCAAATTAATGTAAACCTGACATAATATTGCACAAATAAAACTAACCTATCATTTTCAAATACATCAACTCCATCGATTGTGCTTCATTTTGGCAAATTTTTCTGCACTGCACCATTTGAAAACTACAAAAAATTAAAAATTACAAAGAATTTCTGAAAAATGCTTAATGAATTAAGATAACACAATATCAATGACATAAAGTGATCGATTTATTTACCACAGTATTATTTACTGTCATTCAATGAGAAAACGTCACTTGAAATTTTAAATGCCTTACAACGCCATCTTACGATAAATGTGAAAAGCAACTCAAAAATTTAATTAAATATTACTTGAGCAAATTGTTAATAATTTATAAATTTATAAACATATTGAAACTTGAATCACATGCAAATTACAAATAGTTCTTAAATCGTATACTACAAATATTAAATAAAACAAACCTTTGTATTATCGTTATAAAAACTCCAAAAAAGCAATCCAAAGAGCATTATAAAATGTTGGAATCACCTCTGCTAATTTACCAAGTAATTTCCATTACATCTTTTTCTTTATAGGCAAGTCCATCTGCCTCAGTGCAAAATCTCTTTTCCAATAGTGATAATAAACCCTAAAAATTATAAAATTTAGAGATACTAAATACTAAACTTAAACTAAACTTAATACTAAAACTAATACTAAAATCTAAAATTATAAACGATTTCCTGAAGAAACATTATTTTACTTTAAAAATCACAAAAATAAGCTGCACGATTCTATTATTTACTATTAGTTAATTTGTATGCTTTTCTTCTTTTCCATAAGTGATATTTAATGTTGACATTTGAACGTTCAAATGTGTTTTTATTATATAAAAAAAATTACATACCTTTTAATATTTCTCGATATTACAACTTGAACCATTGACTATATTCAAAATCAATCTAATAGTTGTAATGTCAATTTTCATAATTCTATCGCAATCCCGACCCTTCACCCATAATTGTTTTTTTCTAACCTACAAAAAATTTAGCTCATTTTATTGCAAACAACAACGAAATACTACTGAATTACCTATTAATTTAAAACACGACAGCATTTTGATTTTGCACATCCGTAAGCTTTCAATATTGGTTAGTAAATCGGTAAATTTTTCAACTCCTTGGGGTTCTTCAAGTTTTCAACACTGCACAATTTGCTGTAGTATGAAGACTAGAACAAATTAAAAATCAGAAAATAAAAATAATTTCGCAGATATAATTATAATGAATTAATGTAAAAACGCAAAAGCGAGTGACAAATTGCATAATAACTGTCATTTATAAACAAATTTTGAGTAGTATTGAACTGTCCAAAGAACTTTGAGCTGCGTCTTTCCTTCGGAGATTCCTAACATTTGTTTTTTTCTGATAGGTTACTTTTCTGTCTTCAACGGAGAGTAACAGAGGTTATAACATTTGAAGCTTGAGAAATGCACTTAATCGTTGTTAAAATATTGCCAACAGGCAATTTTTAATGCCTAACATGGAAAGTGAGGAAGAAGAAAATGTTAACGCAAAACAACTTGTAAATTTTTAAATGTATGCAAACTTCAAAATTATACATCGCAAACCTTTTTATTTCATATCCAATCGTTGCTCTGTAAACCATTACCTCAAAAATCTTTATGAAGCTTGAAAGTAATCCAATGTGGTTATTAAATTTTGCATCCCTTTTTATAAATCTTGTTTTTTTTTTGTAAATCCTTCCCGAGTGTATTCTAAATCCTGAAAAATAAAAAATTTTATTGAATCAATCAATGCCAACGATTTTTTAGTTATAGGAATACTAATGTAGATGATACGACTTGGGCAAAAATTTGTAGCACAAATATAACCCTTCAAAGATCTCATCGTCTAAATCCACAAATAGCAATTACTAGCAACGCATAATAAATATAAAAACATGTTTTACCTCCATAGAATTTGTTCGTACTTTCACACTCGTCAGAACATTTCCTGTAACGACAGCACTTGGCACTGAAGAATTAAACTGAACACCTAATACATTTCCACTTGAAGAATTCTCTTCTTTTACATTTTTTAGAAAATCCTGCCACTACGGAAAACATTGTGTGTTGGATGATTAGGTACTGAAAATAAACAAATACATTCAACCGTAACTTTATATTTAATACCACTAAAGCATAAACGTACCTTGTTTTTGATAAAAACTTCCTTAATTACGGAAATCTAAGAGCCAGGTCTATCAAGCATTCGTCACTCCTTGACCACCTTCACCACACTATTGCAATTTAGAATTATTATTATCCTCTTACGATTTATCTTATCGTTTATTTTGCGTTATTTATCAACGCTTTCTGCTTGATTTCCATCCGCGATTTTCTAATTCCGCTAACCATAAAATAGTTGACATGACGGAGCGCCGTTGTCAATTTTAACCTAAAATAAAACTGGAACTGTCACATTTTTGAACAATTTTGAAAAATGTTTGATTTTCTTATGAATTTATGCACCTAAATACTATTTATTATGTTCAAGGAATCTTTTAAGTATTACAAGTCTAAGAAACCTCCACCAGACCTGTCAGAAGTTCTCGATTTTAATAAAATTGAAGATGGGGACAGTCGAGTAAGTCGAATCATTTTTGATTTTGTATTTACACTAAAATATTAATTTAGGTTCAGCAACTTAAATGTGAAAAGTCAGAAAGTGGTATTTATGGCTTAAAACCAGTGGACGAGTGGAAAATGTTCACTGTGGTATCGAATCCAGGTAGGAACTTACCGGACTCTTTTATAAATTTGAGTTAGGTTTAATTTTTATTAGAAATCCATTTACAAGTATTGGACAAAGGTATTGGACCGTCAGATGTTTACGTGACTACACGAAAAAACCAAATAAGTTAAATCTGGACCCACATGAAGTTATTCCGTGCAATCAAGATTGGTGGGAATTTTCATTAAAAGATCATCAAGTTAAAGATAAGTTGAGATGGGCCACTCTAGGATATCATCACAACTGGGATACGAAGGTGCTCATTTTGTTTTGAAAGACTTTTTTATTCTTACGTGCATTTTAGGTTTATAGCGAAGATGAAAAAGGAGAATTTCCAACAGATTTAAAATTGCTTAGTCAGTTTGTTAGTAATGCAGTACATTATAAGAATTATTGTCCTGAAGCTGCAATTGTCAATTATTACCATATGAATTCGACCTTATCGGGCCATAACGATCATTCTGAACATTTTTTGGAAGCACCTTTATTTTCAATCAGGTACAAAATTGCATATTTTTTAAGTTTTCTCACCACTTTATTTCTAACCCACTTAATATGGAATGGTACTAATTTTATTTACAATTTTTCAGTTTTGGCCAGTCGGCGATATTTTTAATCGGTGGTCCAACGTTGGATATAAAACCGACAGCACTGTACCTACACACTGGCGACATAGTGGTCATGAGTAAGGAGTCGAGACTTTCTTACCACGGGGTTCCCAAAATATTGGAAGCACCTCAACAGTTTTGGAACGACAAGTCAAATTGTGATAATTTTAACGGAAAAGGTCTTGATCAGGCGACAATAAGTGACTGCGTTGATGAATCAACTTGGAAACAATTCAATAACTATTTACAGTCTTCTAGAATTAACATCAACATTAGGCAAGTCTTAAAAAGAGGACAGAAACGTTTGAACGAATAATTTTTGTGACTTTATTTCAATGTTAAACAACTACATTATAATTGAATCAGTTTATTTGCTTTTTATTTTGTAACTAATGTAAGGTCGTATAGAATGTAAGGTGCCACATGGGCAAATGTCCAGTAATCCCATTATGTCGTACATGTTAACGGAAACCATCCACAAACGTTTTGCCACAAAACATTTTAGGCAACGTTTGTTTGTTGTGCATTGCTGCTTTTGTACAACGTTGGAGTTTTGCCTCAACGATGCCGAACTTTTGAACATTGCTTTTTTTTTTAATTCAGAATCTTTCATTAGTTTTGGCAAGATTGAAGCCAAAATGAAAGACTTATTGTCTTTGATTTTTACAGTTTCTAGTTTTGATGATACCGGTTCAGCTGTGTACATTTCTGAAATAAAAAAAATATTTACAGATTTTAAATTTTGATAGTTTGCGATTTTATATTGTGACGTTAACCAATAAATGATAAGATTAGTAGTCACGGTACACACGATTGGAAATAATAGGGCCTAGTCTTAAAATTGTATGGTTGTCAAGTATGGGACTGCTGACGTCAAGTTTGGTTTCACTCTGGGTGACGAGAGCTTTCCGATTTGATGGCAAATCTTTGACGTATAATTTACCTAATGAACTACCTTAAAATGTGGTATTGACATTTGCATTTGAAAATTTACCGACTAGCAAAATACTTACAATAATTTATTTTGGTACTAACTTTTCACTCACAACTGCATAAAAACACCGATTTTATTCAATCGTGGCATAAAAATGAAAAAATGATTATGCTTTTTTATAAACAATTTTTGTTTTAATTTTCAGAGTGAACTAGAACTTTTTGAAATTCCACCTGTCAAACGCACTTCAAAATTGATGTTTTACCGAATTTTTTAAATAACCCAAATTTAACTACAGGTATTATGGAAAAAAATGCACCTACGAGTGTCAAAATTTCAAGTGAGCCTTATATTGGATACAATTCTTCGTTTGCAGTGATAACCAGCTTCACGTTTTGGAGTTTTTTGTACTTAACCATCCGTTATTTTTTACCCGAAAAAAGTGCCGAATACTGCAGTCGAGTTCTTACACTTGTCCACGGATTTTTGATGTCTGGTTATGGACTAAATCAATGTTTTATTAAAGAATCCTTAGTGAAAAGTACGGAAGAACCGTCGACGCACGATCAGGCGTTCATCATAGTCGGAAGTCTTGGATACTTTTTGGAAGATCTCACTTGGTGCATGTATTACCAAACCGAGACCCCTTTGATGGTGGCTCATCACATATACAGTTGTTTTACAATGACCAGAATTTTATTCAAAGGCATTTCCGGTCATCAAGTTGCTTGCGGTTTGGGGGCACTAGAAGTTTCAAATCCGTTGTTGCAAGCAAGGTGGTTCATCAGAACGCACGGCTATCACAACACTCGCTTGTTTACAGTCGTCGAATTAACCTTTATTTTAACGTTTTTTATTATGAGAATTTTTCTTGGAACAATTTTTGTATTTGCTTTAATATTTTACAGTAAAACTTCGTTAGAATTTTTCATTTTATCAATGATTATTTATATTATGTCCTGGATGTTTATGGTGAACATCGTCAAATATTTTATTAATAGGTATACTGTGAAAGAAACTGGCGAAGCTGAACTCGGACACATTAATACTAGTTAATCTTTCATTTTAAAAATGTAACGATTTTTTTATTATACAATATGTTTTGGCCAACTTTTTTATAATGCACACAAGTTTAGTGATATAGTTGCTTTCGACCTTAGGTAACGAGAGATATTTTAATAAAAAAAATCACCAGGTAACATGTAACGGGACTCGAAACGGGGAATCTTTGAAAAACAGCCTCGTAGGCCGTCCGAAACTCTAAAATCGTGTCAATGCATTAGATCAGTAAAAGTTATAACTTTAAAATTTGTAAATTACAAACGTAAAATAATATGTAAGAATTTTTAATTAAGATGTGACAATTTATGTAGCCAATATTTACTTCAAAGTTTCTTCCGAGTTGTGCTATTTAAGTATAATTATCTTCTGTCTTTCAACAACTTAAAATTTCAAAGTTTAAATTAATTAATTTGCTCTTAAATAAATGTGAACCACTTAGCAAAATTGAACGGCGAAGGTGGTAACTTTACTATATCGACGATAATTCTTGTTTTCTTACGTGGAATTTTTATTATTCAATATTAATGATTCTATTTAAATTCGCCCCTTGTTATTTAGAAACTTTGTAAATTAATTAAAAAATTACGTGCAGCCAAAACAATTTGTAATAAATTTATTTCTTTTTGTCATGCAACTAAATGTTCTAAACCAGCATGAAAAATAACATTTCCCCTTTCTAGATTTGTTATAAAACTTGCTGGTGTCATAAGGAAAAGTTTGAGAAATGATATTCATTTTTCACTTGACATTGTGATACGCAGGTTTAACATAATCACGAAAAGTTACGCTTTTTCACGTCTGATGTACGATAAGATTTCCAAATTTAATTTCTGCTGCAATTTTTAACTCGAGAAATAAATATTTTGTCTGGTGCAATTTAAATGTGAAATTTTAGCATATTTTAATTTTAACTCGCCAAATTTTTCTGTAATCTTCCCGGATAAAATCGCATATAACTTGAAATGAAATAAAATTTATCAGAAATCAATTTGCTAAATCAGAATAAAAATTAGTTTTCAATAATAAACGGGGGGGGGGCAACTAGAAATGTTGGGTTAAAGTAAAGTCTTTGTCTGGATATAATAGTGTTTCTCTTGATTTTAAATTTTTGACTCAAGACTTTTTCCCTTCGCACGTATCGTAAGTTGTGCGGGGGGGGGGGGTGTAGCTACAGCGCCGAGCATAATATTCCATCAAATCACCGTTGAATTAATATTTATTTGGTAGGAACGTTTTGAAGATTTGAAAATATTTATAGTAAATGTCAATTTGCACAAATTATCTAAATAAATACATTTAATTTGATTGAAAGCGAATATAATATGAATTTGTACTTTCGGTTTCAAAACAAGTTTCATCAATTACTACTGTAAACTCCGAAATCAAAATTCCTACATTTAAGCTGGAATGTAAGCTTTTATTACTATTTACGCTTTATAGTACACTTAACCAAGGGACGAGCCATTGCTGTTGTACAAAGAATTAAATTAAATACTCGTCTCAAGTTTCTGCTCAATTAAAATTTTTCCTCGGTTTTAACTGCTTATAACTTCTAAAGCATTTAGTTTACAGAAAAGACGACTATAATAAAAAAGTTGTATTTTCCCATTCTCTACCTTTTCGAAAGGAATAATTTTGTTCTATTTATTACGGTTTGAGAGCTATGTGCAAAAGTTGAAAACCCCGCGACGATTCTTAAATATAACGAGCGTTATTGTTAAATTTTCTAGAACCTCTAGTAATATATCGGTTTAGAAAATTTCCATCAGCCGAGTTAAGAGCAATTTTCCGGCGTATTGAAAAAATTATTTAAGCTTATAGTAGCTTAAAAAATCGAGAGCATTTTTATGCCCTAAAGGCAGTTTTTCTTATTTTAAGCCAAAATATGCCATAAATTATACACTTTTCATTCACTTGATTAAGTTTCCAATTTTCTATCGACAAGAACATTCCTTATTCAGGAAGTGCCTTTAAAAATCAATAAAATTTGCATAAAATAAACTTTTATCTTATCGTGTGTTACATTCGTCAAAAATTCGGTGGTTTTGCTTGAAATATCCATTTTTAATGGGATGCTTTTTTAATTTTCCAGTTAAATTATTTTTTAAATAAAATTAATCAAGGGAATGTAATAAATCACAGTTAGGGCGAGATCAAAGTTTCCAAGTGCCCAAGGACGGTTAGGACTGGATGCATACAGTTCTCACTTGGCAGATTTGCATAGATACAGTCTGGAAGATAAAAGGACTCGGGACTTAGTCTTGGATGTTTGCTTAGCAAGCGTTCTCAAACGCTCGATGTATTATAACTTGATAACAAAATTATCCTTCCTTACTTAGTACTCAAGCTGGTAATGAAATTTTAAATAAGTTGCAAAATTATGCAACATTTTTAAATCCAAAATCCTTTGCCAGCTTCTAAATTGTCTTATTTTTGCGAAGATGCGGATGTCTCGACTACTTACACCGCAATAAGGAGTAGTAACAGATTTTAGATTTGCAAATACTTTTCCGATAATAAAATAACAAAAAATGCAAGCGGAAAATCCGTTTCGAATTTAAATTTTTTTAAGTTAGTAATCTCGTTTCAAATGGTAATTGGCCAATTGATTTAAGTTTTCTAGACCGTATGATCAGTATTCAATTTATTTTTTATTTGATTAATTTGTTCGGTCAACGATTATCGAATTTCAATTTGATTTGCCGAACGGAACAACTGCCACCGACAGTTCTAAATAATTTGGGTATATTTTGAGACAATTTAGTTGCATCGAGGTTACATCAACCGCATAATTTTTACTTAAACAGATGGATAGTTGGTATGTTATCGTTTAATGCTGCTGGAAAACGTTTTCCATTCAGTGAGCCAACATAACGTAAACATAATTACAATTACAAATTTTCTGTTTGATTTATATGGCACTCGAGTGATATTCAAACATGAGTTCACTTATATAGGGATGTCGAAAACTCTAAAACAGACTACTTTTTTTTGCTAATTCATTGAATTACGATTTACGTGTTTTTAGTTTTCATTCGAACACTTGGAAGATTTATTGGGATGCTTCTTTTAGCATAAAATGGATTAGCTTGATTGGGTTACACGAGAAGGGTCAATTATGTAAATTGACTTCTCATAGCTTTTCATGTAAATCAATTTCAGTTGGTTTTATTTACCTACAACGTAATATTAAATTTGATAATCGAACCAATAATTATTACACCATCGATTATACATTTTGAAAAGATACGCAATCTGCAATCTTATGTCTGACAGTAATTCTTTGCATACAACACTGTATATTCCGATCCAATTCTCAAGTCGATCATTTGTAAAGCTCGCACATCTCAAACAAAGAGAGCGGAATCAGGATGTTGAAAACGCCCATCGATCATTACAATGCAATTTTTACTATTTAAACAAAGAAACCTCGCGACTGCAATAATTTAATTTACAAATTTTCAAATCCACTCTTTAACTAATAATTCATCTCGCATTCCATTGTGTATTCATTGCTGTGGAAGTCTGCACATAAGAAAAATAAACGAAGGTTTGATAGTGCGACTAATTTTACGAAACATTTGATCAATAGGAACAATGTGAGCTTAGTCAACAATTACATTAGCGAGCAAGTTTCCATCTAACGACTTTGTTAGTATTGCTGTTTCGAATTCATTCTCACTAAATTTGTCTTTCTCACCTTATACTTCTTTGTCAGTAGATATTATAAGTTAAATCACTTTAAATGTCTGGTACAATTTAAAAGATTCTCTTATATCTCAATATTAACTATCATTATTATTACAACTAGATTACCCAGGTTGTGCGGCCTGAAGGCCGCACTGTCATGATATAATGAACTAATCGGAAATACGTTGCGGAAGGAATAACTGTTTAAGGAAACTATTGTCATACTATGACGTCATCAGACGATGAACGGGTATAGCACGCTAATTGGTACTCAAGATTTTTTTAGATACTATAAAAATTCCTGTAGAAATCGAAGCGATTAAACATAAATTTTTCGTGAATATTTCGAAATAATCGAATTTGAATTATCGGTTTTTCACGTAACAGTCGTTGAAATTTACAATTTTTTGTTGTACTCCGAGCTGCATTTTTGAGTGAAATTTATGCTCAAAAATAGTTTTATAAAATAAAAGCACGCCATGGGCGGGGTTAATCTTATGGAAACAGCCAATCGAATGAAGGTTTGCAGTTTTTGGCTTTTACGCGTATTTTTGAATGGTACTCAAAAATTAATTTTTATATTTGTAATATACGCCGCGAAAAGTCTCCCCCCCCCCCTAAATAATTGACTGAATCTAGTGTCGGTGGCGTGGTTCACCCCGGAAGCTAAAAAAGTAGTTAATAGCAGTTGTACTCTCCACTTGTTGACTTCAACGCCAAGCATTCAAGCTGGCAATGTAGGCATTCGAACAGGGAAAGGAAAACTCTCTGCACTCTCGCCACAGAACTGGACTTGGCTATCAGAGCGCCAGACACCCAATTTTCCAAGTTTTCTGGACATCGCGCTCCTAAAGAACATCACACTACAGTCTCATCTAACGACTGTACAGGAACTCACATCGGATCACGTTCCAGTACTTTTGATACTGGGAACAACATCAGAAACGTCCCGCCAGGAAGGGAGTTCAACGTACCCTCCACCCGGACGACAAAAGAAGATACAACCGGTTGAAAGAACAAGGTTTAATCGAGGTTAAAGCCCATCATGACCATGAATGGTCTGAAAAGATCGAATCGTTGAATTTTGAAGACCAATCCGCTTGGAAGAAATCAATGCTCCTCTCAAACCCAAAAGTCGACGCACTCCCGCCCTGACGGCACACAATCCAAAAGCGACCATAGAAAAGCCGATACATTCGCCGAAAACCTCGAAACTCAGTGCAGCCTGCACAACGAGAGACTCGACATCGGATTGGTCGAACACCAAGTTATCGAATCAGCCACAGTAGCCGAAGTCACCCTGGTCATTCGCTCATTGAAAAACAGGAATACCCCAGGTCACGATGGAATCTTAACGGCAATCTCACAAGCATCATCAACGCCTCACTCCGTCTCGACACTTCCGTCAAGATTGGGAACTGGCCGACGTCGTGGTAGTCTCAAAATCAGGTCAGGACAACAGGAAGCCCGAAAGTGATCGCCCCATTAGACTTCTCTTGTCCATGGATAACGAAACCATCTTCGAAAACAACAATTAATTTGGTTCTCCGCCTCGTCGAACAAATCACCCTCGGATATAACAAGAAGTAATTCACCGGGGTTGTGCTACTCGACGTCTCCAAGGCATTCGACAAGGTATGGCACCAAGACCTCCAATTCAAAATGTTCCAGGCCAACATGCAACCAGCACTCATCCAACTGATGCCTCCTACTTGAAAGACCCGACGATTTAGGATCAAATTTAAAGATACTCACTCTTCCGAGCGTTTCATCACAGCCGGAGTCTCTCAAGGGTTTATCTTCACTCCGATTTTTTTCAATATCTTGTGAGACTCCCCCCCCCCCCCCCCCCCATCCTGAAAGATCTAAGAATACAGAATACGCCGACGATATAGCAGTGTACACCTCCTTATTGAACCAGGACCTCGGCACAGCCCGACTGCAAGACACAATTAATGATCTTGAAAAATAAACTCGCGCAAGAGTATAGCGACGATGTTCCGCTCAAGGCAAAGAAAAATGTTCGAAGAGCCAATCTCATGGACAACAACAGCGAAGTACCTAGGAGTCACGCTTGATTACCGCCTCAAATGGAAGTAACACATTGAATCAGTCGCCGTCTTCCACAAGCTCTACCCCAGCGGTTCTCAAACTTTTTTGTTTCGTAGACCACTTACTATGTTTTTCGGTTTTGGGTAGACCCCCTACTTACCTGGTATTGATTTTTTCAAATTAAAACGAACCAAATTAAAATTTATTACATAAAATAAACCACGTCCCCTTTAAATATACGCACACGGTCAATTATCTACCTTATTATTATATATTTTCACCTCAGAACAAATAGAAACCTTCGTATTACTAAAAACACCCACCTTCATATTTTACCAAAACAATCTACCTTTATTAACACCATCATTACGAAGATCTCCCAAGGTCAAACAATTTCTTCTTCTTCTTCTTTAATTAGGTCTGCGACCTGTTTTTACTTAACAGCAACCTCGGTGATGTTCCGAAGTTACTATTAGTGCTATGAGCATATTTATTGTTTTACATCCAAGGTAGCTTGCTAGGTTTATCTCAGATGTGCCAGTAACTCTGGTTTTTGTTGTTGATGAAGGCAAGTCATCAACCCAGAGGGACCGCCGGCTTTACGTGCCCTCCGAAGCACGGAGACGATCATAAGAAATTTTAGATTCTCCCCGGATTCGAACTGAGTACCTTAATGTCTGCAGTTATTCAGTTAACAAACTAGGCTAATGACCGTCTCGGTCAAACAATTGGTCAAACAATTTGAATAAACAATTCTTTTGTTACATAACATCAATTCCCGCGTAATTCGTATAATAAATAAATTAAACCTTTCGCGAATTGAAGATATAGTAATTTTAAAAAAATTTTAAACTTGAAGCCAAATTTACTCGACCCGGAGTCGTTACGTTACATGAAATTTCTAACACCAACTCTGTTGAATTATTTAGCAAAGATATTATAATTAATAGTAATTTAAACTTACGTATTTTAAATTTGTCTATGACTATAATTACATTTGAAACAATTTTATTGCCCATTATATTTAAATTCAAATTTTCTCGGTTAATGATATCCAGTTTCTGGACATTCTGTTTCTTTTTGTTGTTAGGAGATTTGCAAGCGCACTGAAACCTCTTTCCACTAGGAAAGGAGGTAATTTAAAATTAACTCGGGGCTTTGCTCGGGGGCATTTACATCTCATAGACCCCCAATTTTTTTTGCTGACGTAGACCCTTTACAGGTCGTCATCGACCTCTGGGAGTCGATATAGATTACTTTGGGAACCACTGCTTTACCCGATACTCAATCCCAAGAGTATCATGTCCCAGCAATAAGATTTCGGATTCTAAAGGCTATCATCAGGCCGACCATGACGTATGCGTCCTCAATATAGAACCAACTGGAGACTAATCAAAACTTTGGATTATCACGCTTTGATTTATATATTGTCGTGTTTCGAAACACTAAAAGCCATTAATTGATTTATTTTGTAAATAATTTTAAAGTTCAATTTTATTATTTATTTGTTTATCACATTGTAATAAATAGTTGTTAAGTTTTGCTATGTAAAAATAAAAGAGTGGGAAGAGCGAAAAAGAAAAGACTAGAGGGAGTACGGCTAGTAGGTTGATGCAAGGATACTTGGGCTACGGCCTTGACGTCGAATGGTCAAGCGGATGAAACACCATTCCGCAATAATTAAAATTGTTAATTTTTAAAAGTTAATAAATTAAGTTGATTTGATTTGTTGTTTTTTTTATTTAATTGACAAAGTGAAGTGCTAAATAACTTGGAAAAGATAAAGAATATTGTGATAATTTTAGTCGATGTGCAAAAGGTGCAGTCCAACAAATTTGTTAGGCCAGTTGCTGAGTACATGTGCGCTTCAACACCACATTCAAGAGTAACAAAAGTGAGCATTTTAATTTACAATTGACAATTTAAAACCAATTAAAGCAGTCTCATTGTTAAAAATAATGGATGAAACCGAGCTAGGGTGTAATCTTGGGATTAAGCAAATTTAAAAGTTTTACATAGCTTGGGTCATCTCAATATCAAGTTCATCAAATACTTGGCTGCCCAACATCCCGCTCAAGGACCCTAGAAGCACTCCTTGCAGCATTTACGGCCTCCGAAGAAGATACAACGGACACGCGGAATTATTTAAGCACCGCTCCCAGCAACTGCGGTTTCCGAAGGAAGCATCTGTTATCGTAATAAAACAATTCTCCATTCTCCCAGGACCCACGGATCTGCAGTTTTAGCCTCACGCTACTTAAAGAGGAAAGACACCTCCAAAAACCCAACGCCCGCCGCCAGCATCAGAAGGGAGGAGATATAGGCATCGCCCTGGAAGTCCATAAATCCCATATGTTCATCGTTGCACCCAGAACCGGCGCGTCGCTAAGATATTTGACGCCCTAGGTAAAATTTTATCAGTGCACCCTCTCCCCTATTTAATATATAGCAGTGCTGAGCTGGGAAACGAAAATCCGCGATATTTAAAAAAATACGGACGATAATTTTACGTGATAACGTCTTAAGAAAACATTGATGGAAAATTGCATACTTTTATGAATTGAATTGAATTATGTTTTCTTATGACGTAAAATCACGTAAAATTATCGTTCGTAAACCAAGTGTTAATTTAAAAATTGAATTAAATTATGTTTATGTAACAGATAATAGGAATTAAAACTATGTTATTACATTAACCCTCAATAGGTTAGTGCGTTATGTGCATGAAACATAATTGCATCATTTGGTGATCGCGAGATCGAACCTCATGCCGGACAAGTTTTTTTTAATGGCATTTTATAATTCAAATGATGTCTGTGTATGCGGAACGTTACAATTTTTTGTGCGTGCAGTCGGTATATCAATTTTAAGACGTTATCGCGTCAAAAAATCAAATTTTAACTTTTCTAGCTTTTTTTGCGGCAAAAGTTACTACAAGTTCTTTTAAATTCAATGTTGAGTTTTCTTCCTGTTCTATAGAAATATGTTCTATATTTCTTTTCTATGTATCTTCCGGTACTTATTATATAATATTGGGAATTATTTTTACAAGCAGTGAGACACATACTTCCCCTTCCATGTATACTTTATATGTATATTTTTTCGCCTAGCATCGGCCCTGGTTGCACCTATGAGTAGTACCTGATGAACAGAACCGGACCGACCTTTATGGGAAGTTTCGTGCCGCAATTATTTATTCTTTTGTTTTTTTTATCTTGTATGTTATATTAAAAATCGTAAGGTTGCGTATCTTTCCGAAACGTATAATCAATAATTATATAATAATATAGGTATATTATAATTGGGCCTATTTAAAAATTTTTATAATTTGAATAAAGTAAACAGTTAATTACTGCTCGTGAGCTAATTTACCTCCAGTAATTAACCAAAATACTGTTAAATTTGCCGAAAGTTCAATAGTGTTAATGCATGAGTATGCCTATAAGGCACATTATCGATCGTTTGGTAAATGTAATAGAAATTTTGTATGTAAATTAGTTAGTGTTTGAGAATTTCATTACTTTAGCTTAATTGTAAATTTCTTAACTGAAAACGTAGTCGATTGCAGTAGCGAGAAACAAAAGATTTCTTCATGGATAATTAAATTAAATCAACATTGTTGAGTTTAATTTAAATAAGTGCCCATTTAGACACCAACAAACAAACGGACACGCTAGATAATTTAACGGTCAATTTAAATCAAGACCTATAGCAATATACAATCATTAAGCAACAACTTTGTCTACTCGTTTAAGCCAAATCGGGTAATGTAAAAAATTTTCTCTTTATGGACCGTACACATCCGACATTTTAAACATAAGCAACCTCCACATAATTTAGAGACTCCCGGTATTGTGTTCAAACTTAACATACTTGCACTTACATGTACCATTATACCGAAACGGCACGTTCTTTAAACCGTATATAAGTATGGTTCTTTAAACCATACTTAAGTCACAATTACAAGCGCCTGTTAAGCATACAAAAATCTTCATTTGCTACTTTATAATGCTATTCATGAACAGAATTCAACTGAAACATTTATTTGCACATACAAGGCCTACCGACCTAATAAGCCGACGCCAGCTTAGTCGGGCTGTTGAAATTCACACTTCCCATCAGCGATTTTCGGTCGATCTTTCGCCTCGACCAAACGTCGTCACTCCGCAGGTGATTCGACCAATTTCATATTTTTAGGTTCATTTTTCATTTGGAATGTAATTTGTTTGGATCGGTGTAATAAAATGGAAATGAGATTTCCTAAAATGTGGTTTATAAGAGAATTCGAAATTCATTTCAAATCAGACAGACGTCTTTGTTTTAATATTCCGTTCGTAGTTCAGAGTTCGAATCAAAAGTGTCCCAATTTTAATGAATTATCTTCGAGACTTTTACCCGCAAACATGATCCGAAAGCTAAACAGATGCAAAATTTGTAGCAAACCTGCTAGGAAGGGAAATATTATTAAATTATTCATAAGTTTGCTTTTTATTATTTAGTTTTATTAATTTTACAAATGACCGGCCTCGGTCACACTTTTTTTATTTTTTTATAAAATTTCCGAAAATAATAAACCCTATTATTCATACGTTACCGCTTTCGATGGAAGTTGACTCCATTGAAACTGAGATTGTGTTATCTTGAACATATTCCAGCGACAGCGGCTTCTTATTTCTTAGGTTTCTGTAGTAATTAAATTCGTTCCACATTTCATCCACCAGTTCCTCCATTTTGTTATTGATAGTTCCAACGAAGTTTTCTGAAAAAGGAAACCAGTCTTTGTCTCTCCGAACGTTTTCCACGTGCTTCTTGAATTTCTACCACTATTTCGTTTATTTCTTGTCCACTGCCAGAAGATTAGCCCTCTTTTAAATTTTCTCTAATTTATTATATTCTTACTTCGATCTTGGTTTTCGTTTTTGGAACGAAGTTCCTTATGGGAGGATGCGAAGAGGGTACCCTAATCGGAAAAAAACGTCCGTAACGAAAATGCGTAAGATTTTTATATCGTTCGATAATTACACCATCTGGTGGTCAAAACTGGAACATCTGCTCAGCATTAGTACATAGGTATTCGGAAACCACGAGTTATAGGTTTGCAAATTTCTCTAGAAAAAAAGTTGCCTTCGCCGGGATTCGATCCCTCGGCTAAAATGTGTCTACGCCACAATGGGCATCGTTAAAATTAAGCTACTCTTTGCGTATTGCGAATTAAGAACGCGTTAAAATTGTTAAACCGACGAATAATTTAAAAAAATATAATTTAATAATTTTAAAAATTTTCAGCCGAAAATAAGACCCCCAAAAATGAAAAAAAAATCGATTTTGAAAAATGCCACTCAGATGCAAAAAATTATCTAAATATGCCAATATGTCTAAAAATGAAGATAATACTATATGCATTTATATTTTGTAATGGTATTTTCGTAGAAAATTTCCACACACTTATTGCTCAGGTAACCCTGGTGTGCGGGAGCAGTTGGTAATTTTCAAGGATCAAAAGGTTCCAAAATTAATTTTTCAAAATATAAAAATAAAAAAACATTTTTCTTATCCAAAAACAAATTAATTGTCCAAAAATTATTAATAATCAAAATTCAAATTAAATGTAATGTTTTAAATATTTCCTCAAGGGATCGTAGTTTTGATTCTCGTTTATCCAAATCGACGAGTTATCAATATCTCGCACATTCGCTCGTACAAATATGATATTTTAATTTTCCACTTTTATGTGCAAAACGAATTTATTATTCGAAATATTCTCTTTCCAAATCACTTTAAATCAATCAAATGACTACTGCTCGCGCTCGGCAGCGACTGATTAAAAATATCCAAATTATCAAAATATCAAAATAATTATCCAAAATAGCGCAATAATGCATTCGCATCAAAATTATTTATTTAAATCAAAGCAAATTATAGTATTACTCACAATTCTTAAAAATATCAAAACTCATCGGGCATACAAAATCTCGCACCCGCTGTCGGCCATAGTTGGCCAAAGAAGCCTATATCTCTATCCTTTCTCCAATTCAAACGTTTAAAAATCAAATTAACAAATTTTTACAATTTAGCACAGGGTGGGTCGAAATATTTATAAAAATCTCAGCCCTAGTAATAAGTAAATAAATTTATGCCGAGTCAGATGATACCGCTATACTACGTTACGGTATGGCACAGTGTTTATAAACAGTAACCAACTTATTCTTGAAATATAATTTAAAATTTAATTCTTACACATTCAAAATGTTAGTTTTAATACAAAAATTTAATGTTATATTGCAATTTACATAATACAAAAGCAACAACGAACGAGAAACTTGTGAAAGTGGTAAATTTTTAAACAACTTCAGCTTCCATTGTAATAATAATAATATTGAAATATAATTGTATGCATACTACCAACGCAATGGTATTATGATATTGTATTTCTTTTTAATGGTAGTATTGTTTATTTTTTAGCTTGAAAACCTATGAAAGCATTTTATTAAAATACTCATTGAATACTTTCGTTTGTACCACTCTGCATGCTTGATACTTCCGATTTTTGTAAGCAATAAATTTACATTGTATGAAGCATTTTTCGTCCACTTTGCCGAAAATTAGTTTGTAGGACTGTTAGAATCCGAAGTACACATTGGATAATTTAGAAGTGGTAAGCAATTTAATATAAATTCCTGTATTTGTACGTTAATTTACGCATTTAATTAAATACGCTGATAATTAATGAGAGGAACTATTATTATTGTTGAAAAATAATAAAGTCAAAAATTATTCGAACAATGTTGTTAATTAAGGTTCGGTGAAACTTATAAAACAATGTGATAGGTAATTTTGCGAAAATTTATATAATTCAGCAATCTGCAAGGGTTAATGTGTGTCACAACCATAAGCTAAATTCCTAAGCGACGTTAAGGGTAGAATGGTGATAAGGGACTCATAGCATCCTAATTATGCTAATTGAAAGCAGTCAGTCGTAATTAGAACACGCAGAAAGCCTTACTTCAATTACAAATGCCATCATTGTAAGTGGTGTCTGCTTTGCCTTCAATTGAAAACTTACATGTCTGGTTGTTTAATAAAATTTAAAATTTATCGAAAAACTTAAATATTATATTAGGGTTTATTGAAATTAAATTTCTTAATGACTCGGTTTTACGATACTAAAAACCAATGAGCCCCTAAATTACTATAATACATTTGGACTTTGTAATAATAGAATGTACAACTTGGGTTGAACTTAATGTAATGTAATTCTATATAATTGCCAGTTTGTTTTCAAGTATTGTTAAGTTTACTGCGCTATTTTAAGCGAAATGTCTGCTATTTGATATATAATATATGCTCTGGATTAAGGTTTAAATAGAGCTTTCGTGAGCGTATATACTACAATATATATTCTCCGCTGAAAACGAACATACGCTTCATCCTATACCTATCAAATATTTAGTAGGCACATAATTTTCTAAATAACATTGATGTATTTATGCTCTTCACTGCATTGTTGTACATTTTTACCCTAGTGTGATGAACAGCTTTCATTAACAATTGACTCTATTTATAGAGTTACCATAAATTTAAAAATTCAAATTCAATACATTAACTACTCGAATTATACCGGATATATTTGATAATAAATAACTTTAAACTTCTTTTTTAATTTTAATTAATAGGTAGATACTATTTTAAATTAATTATTAAATTTAATTAAAAATATTTTACGGTTCAAACATTATTAAACGCAGTGGCGTAACAAGCAGTTGACGGGCCCGTGTGCGAAGTTGTGCGTGTGCGAGATCATCAAATAATGATGTAATTATGTTCCAGGCACATAATGCACTACGCTATGAAGATTCATCTAATAAAATTGTTTTCATTCGTATGATCTGTTACAGATTGAGGTTACGGTTACTGGTAACGTAATGCCGTTCCACCTACTTTGCGATTTTTAAATGATTTATAATTATTATTAATTACTTCAAATCATATACGAGTACTGTAAGGTTCGCTTTTTGGAACGAAGTTCCTTATGGGAGGATGCAGAGAGGGACCCTAATCGGAAAAAAATGTGGTGTCGTGAGACACCAGATAGGAACGAAGTACCATTGACGGAATTACCGGGGTGCGGTTGGTGCCACGCACGCGGGCATCCGGCTAAAAGGGCCCCAGGTTCTGCTGTGACTACTCAATCTTAAAAAAAAATTTAATATTATACTTTGATAACTTTTAACCCATTGTGGCGTAGAGCAAAGGGCTCCGCCTACACATTTTAGCCGAGGGATCGAATCCCGGTGAAGGCACCTTTTTTTCTAGAGAAATTTGCAAACCTATGACTCGTGGTTTCCGAATATTATGTACTAATGCTGAGCAGATGTTCCACTTTTGACCACCAGATGGTGTAATTATCCAACAATATAAAAATCTTACGCATTTTCGTTACGGACGTTTTTTTCCGATTAGGGTACCCCCTTCGCATCCTCCCATAAGGAACTTCGTTCAATTAAAATTTAAAAACAATAAAACGACATTAATTTACAAAATTATTAAGTTTTTGATGTGTAAACATCTTTCCACTCGCTTATGGGGGTAATTTCGTGAAATGGGATGGAAATGCGTAACAGGAAGCCAGAAAAGCGCGCGCTATTTGATTTGACTAAAGATCGCCAAAATTATTTTATCGGAATACATAGACATTATTTATATTATAAAATGCCATTAAAAAAAAAATGAACTCGCTATCATCGAATGATATAATTATGTTGCAAGCACATAACGCAAAACGCTGTGAGGGTTCATCTAATAAAATTGTTTTAATCCGTATTATCTGTTGCAGATTGGGGTCACGATTACTGGTAACGTAATGCCGTTCCATCTACTTTGCGATTTTTAAATGATTTATAATTATTAATTATTTCAAATAATAATGTTTCTTCTAGCAAGGTTAGATGTCAGATGTTACACATCATATCCGAGTACTAAGGCTCGTTTGCTCGCTTTAATTTAAGCTCTCTCAAGTTTAGAGTATTTTTATTTTAAATACAAAAAAAATGTATTTAGCCCGGTCCTTTTTCCAGGTACCTACGCAAAATATACAAAGCACAGCACTTGTCGGTAATCGAAAATGTACAGTTTATCACGTGATAAATAAACTGTTGAAAACGATTATAAGTACCTCCAGCGCCACCTAAGTATTTTCCTGTAACTAAAAAATGGCAATAATCTGTACTATACGAAAAGTTTGCCTCTCTCCTGGATGCAGCCCGCTCTTAAAGAAAACATAACAAGTGAGCTTAAGGCTGCGGACGAATATACAATATATACGCAATATTGATCTTTCGGAGTTCATAGTTTTCTCCTAAACTAAATCGTATATAACATTTATACTTTCAACAACTTGTAGAAGAAACTGTTAGCTATGTTTTTGTAGGTTCATAATTTAAATTAAACTTTTAATTACATTATGAAATTAAAAACTGTAAAATACTAAAAAAAATTTTTAAACCGAATTTTTCTACCAAAAATAGTAAATTATTAAACGAGCATATAATGTAGGCTATAATTCATGAGGATGAAGTTAATAAATATAATCGTATAATCATTATTTTTAATTATAAGCGTATAATCATCCGACATCATCAAAGAGTAGCTTATATAGCGAATCGCATTATTACTTTTAACAAAGACCGTTATGGGCAAATGGATGCACTGCCCGCTACCGACCAACACATCGAGGTTCGAATCCCGGTGAAGGCGACTTTTTTTCTAGAGGAATTTGCAAACCGATTACTCGTGGTTTCCAAATATTATATGAAAACATTGATATGACGTCAGTTCGGTGTTTTAAATTCATAATCCACGGGCAAGGAAATTACATTACTGTGATTACGTACGTAATGCGATGTATTATGTACCAGTCGAAGTTATGTACAGTTATGTACCAGAGAAAAAAAGTCGCTTTCACCGGGATTCGAACCTAGGTGTGAGGGTGTGCTAGCGGGCAATGCTATCCATTTATGCATAACGGTCCTCGTTGAAAGTAATAAAGCGATCCGCTATAGAAGTTTTACTCTTCGAGTATCGGGAATTAAGAATGCGTTAGAATTATTAAACCGATAAATTATTATTAAAGAAAATATTGTAATTTAATAATTTTAAAAATTTTCAGTCGAAAAAAAAAGTGCAAAAATTTTTGAAAATTTCGATTTTCAAAAATGCCACTCGTATGCAAAAAATTATCTAAAGCCAAATGTGCAAAAAAAATGTCTCAAGCACATAATGCACTACGCTATAGAAGGTTAATATAATAAAACTGTTTTAATTCGTATTATCTGTTACAGATTGAGGTTGCTGGTAACATAATGCCGTTCCACGTACTTTGCGATTTTTAAATGATTTATAATTATTAATTATTTCAAATAATAATGTTGCTTACTACCAAGGTGAGATTTCAGATGTTACACATCATATACGAGTACTGTAAAGCTCGCTCGCTCTTTTTTGAGAAGCAAAAATAATTTTCTGCTGGCGAACGGTAAAAATTGCAATAATCCAAAAACTTAAAGAGACTGTAAAAACTAAATCGTTTGAGATAAAGCAAAAGAATTTGGTATGTTTATTTACATCAATGAATAGAACAACCATGCCAATTTTCATCAAAATCTGAGATGCAGGGTGTCACGGTGTGATTGAATTGATATGGAATGACCCCTATGGTACTGTAGCCTCGAACAAAAAAAAATCGAAAAAAATTAAAATTCAAGAAATGAGACATTTAAAAAAATAATTTTTTAGTTATTTTAGCAATAAAAAAATAATTTTTAAAACTTATTAGCTCAAGTACAAAGTAATATTATTAATAAAAATGCCAAATGACAATTTCGTTTGGTTTCTCCATAAACTTGATTGATTGGGGGGAGGGAAGATCTAAAAATATATTTTCTCCCTTGTAATTTGCTTTCTGTTAATTTTAAATAAGTTAACTTAAATTCTTTAACTGTTTAAATTATGAGGTTACTTATCTTTTTGAAATTTATAATCAATGGAAGAAAAATGTTGTGCTCATACACACAAACACAAGATTTGCACCTATTTTGGTTCTTCTGTTGAGGGGGTTTATTTATTTGCTGTATTTGAACCTGCAGCATTTTGGTGATTTAATAAAATATGCTTATTTCTTGTTTTGGCGTAGTTTTATTGAATTAATTGTCGCCCATTAGTTTTCTCTACGAAGACAAGCACTCGAGTAAAAAACTCATTTGGAAGCAGGCTAGCTTCGTTTAGCATCAAAGGACTTTTGAAATATAATATAGAATGAAATTGTCAATAATTAAAGTAGCAAGTTTTATGGGTCATAAATTATAATTACAAAACGTATTATTTTACAAGACAAATTTCATATTGCGTTACAAACTTTTAATAATTTTTTCTTTTTAATTATTAAGTATAGGAGTCAACTGCTTTAAAAGAGTGTATTGATTTTGTGAAATCATTTTTTAACATAATCGGGAATTGAACCGAACGTCGAAACAACAGCTTTTAGTGTTGCCATGTGAAAAGAGCACACTGTATAGAATAATTCAAATGTAAATACATTACACTGAAGACTATCATTGATTATACAAAAGATTTGAAATGTAAAAATATTCTTTGAACTGAATGACATGTTCTTTCAAATATAAAAAGAACGAGATTGTATCGGAGGATTAAAATGCTGAAACTGCTCTCTCTATTCCATTTGCTCGAAATTCCTGAAAACTGCTTTTATAATCCAAATATTTTAAGTACTGTTAACTATTAAGATTAAAATATGTTTAAGGGCTAATTAAGTCGTAACGGGGTGTGCGTTATAATGTTATAATTTATTGTAAGTTTATAAAAATTAAAAAACCAAGTACACGGAAAAATAGATTTTCCGGAGGCAGTGGTGGAAATGCACGTGTGAAGTTGGCAGTTTCCTTCTTAGATATCACGTACGTGGCTTTCGAAAAGTTTTCCCTGTTTTCAAAACTTCGTTTTATTCGTGATGCACAAAATTCGATGTTTGAAAACTTGTGAGTAATGTTGTTCGTAAAATGTTCTTTTTGTTCTGGAAATGGGATAAGATTTTAAATCCCAACTTGGAATTTTTTCTCAATGGAAGAAATTGAAAATAAAATTGACCTTCTCCAAAGTCACCGTGTAAATTTGGTATTCAACAATTTTAATTCAATATTAGGAAGGCCCGCATCGGAGTGCGATTAACGAGATGACTTACGATCTTTTTAAGTTGTCGATAATTGAAGATAACGCTCGCCGTTTTCGTTATCGTAAAATGATCTTTTTGGTGACGTAAAGAGGATTTTATGTGGAACGAGAAGTAATTTTGTATAGTCTTTAAGAAGATTGATAATTTCCTAGTTTGGTTCAGTAAGGCATGAAATGAAGGCAATTTCTTAGCAGCGCTGTACATAATCTCATAACAATTCGGGTCACATTGTCGTACCACCCTACCTCAGATTATAACACCCTTGTATTCATCTAGGCGTGCCCGAGCTTTTTAAAAATATATTTTATTTAGAAAAAATGTAAAGCCGTTTCTTCAACGACTTTTAACAAAATAAGGGTGTTTTGGAAGGCCGGATTAGTAGTTCTGAATAACAATGTGTGCTATTGTGTCTGTTGCTAAATTCCGCACAATTTGTTTTGATGTTCGCTCGATATCCTTCGCAAATTGTTAAATTTTTCACGTAAACTCTCACGTATTCGTTTTTACATCTAAAAAGCTACGCTTCAAACAAAGATTATGCTGATAGCATGGTACGAAAAATATTTTGTATTTCTTTTTCTGCATCATTTTATGTAACATATCTCACCATTTAGGTGTTAAAAAATGACAACTAAAAGGTTCTTTCGACTTTTTATTTATAGTACACGTACAACTAAAAAGCTTTACATTTTCCTATATTTGTTTAAGGTGCGGGATATTTGACACATGCAAAGTATGATAATTTGTGCTGTGCCGACAGAAAAATACTTTTTGTTCGATATGCCCATTTTTTTTCTCTTATGCTTTACACCACCGGATTTGCGTCGACATTGAAATTAATACCGATAATTTAATTAATCAACCATCAGGAGCAGGCCCGGACTGGGACCTAAAACCGGCCCGGGCATTTTAGACTCTGTCGGCCCCCTACTTCCCACAAAAACGCTACATGTACTCGTATACATACGTATATACTGTCGTGTGTTTCCCTACAATTTGGTATTTTGGAGTGTGAAATGATTTTTTTATATGGTTTATGTTTGAATTTTAAATATTTGTTAAAACGAGGTTGGCAATATGATATTGATAGTTATTATATAGCTATGATAGAAGTTATTTTGTTTGAAATTTAAAAGTGAATGAGAAGATGAGGTGTAGAGTGAATGTGATGATTTTGATGATTGTTTTGGAACGGCAGCACTAATGAATATTTTGGAAGATTGAAAAAATTAGATAAAAGGAAAATTAATGATTTAAAATAATTGTTTTTATTACACCTCAATTAGTAGTATTATACATAATATACACATAATTATAATGTATATTATACTACGTATACATCAATGTGAACTGATAGACCAGCAGTGTGATGTAAGGCTTAAATCGACGTGCTACGGAGCGAGACACCGCAGTTCGATGCTTGGTCGCGCCAACTGCGCTGCTGTGATCCAAAGTCCGAGTTTGATCTAAGGGCTATGCATCTGGCAACCGCGAATGCCAAATGTAAATTTGGTTAAAAAACAGGACGTAGTCCTAGATTAAGAGTATTGGGTGTTCACAGGACCGAGATGTTCATAAATTCGAATGTTCATCTTATCGAGCTTCTACTATTAAAAACTTGTATTTGAACGGTTTTTGTTATTTATAAATTTATTGTGCTAGATTTTTAAGTTTTATTAACAATTTTTGGTGGTGGATAACGTTGATGATGCACTAGAGAGACTATCTGAGTCCTTCAATAAGATCGCAGACACACACTTGGTGAGAAAGAACATAAAAAGAAAAGAATGGATGACCGACGAAATACTTCAACTCATGAACGAGAAAAGAAGGATGAAAGCAAAAAACGACGATTTAGCATTTGAGAACATTAAAAGACAAGTGAGAAGAGAAATAAGGACAGCAAAAGAGAACTGAATGAGGGCGCAATGCAAAGAAATAGAGGACCTTGAAAGGAAATATGATATATTCTACAAAACTACAAGATGAAAATGGTAGAATTATAATAGACAAGCAGGAGATGACAGACAAGAACAGCCGGATAAGTACCACTGTCCGGACGACCTGCCAATCACAACACATGAGGTCGGAGAGGCGGTTCTAAAACTCAAGGAGGGCAAGTTTCCAGGACCGGATCAGATTTTTGCTGAGTTTCTTAACCTGTTGGATGATGAGAGCATTTCATGGCTGACAAAAATATTCAATAAAATATACTCCAGTGGAAAAATACCAAGAATATGGTTGAAGTCAACATTTATACTTCTACCAAAGAAGTCAAATGCCAAATACTGCGGCGACTTCCGGACCATAAGCCTTATGAGCCACCTCTTGAAACTGTTTCTGAAAATAATCCACAAGAGAATTATTAAGATATGCGAAGAACAAATCGGTCGTACACAGTTTGGTTTCCGAAATGCGATGGGCACAAGAGAGGCTCTTTTTGCTGTACAAGTGCTGTTCCAACGATGTAGAGACGTCAACTGTGATATTTACGTATGCTTCATCGATTATCAAAAGGCGTTTGATAACGTACGACACGATGACCTGATTGGATTGTTAAAGGAAATAGGAGTAAATGATAGAGACATAAGAATTATCAGTGATCTCTATTGGAACCAAACATGATACATACGTTTACAAGGAGAAATATCGGAAGATATTAGAATTAGGAGGGGGGTCAGACAGGGGTGTGTGTTGTCGCCGCAATTATTCAACGCGTACTCGGAGCGTATTTTTAAAGAATCAATAGAAGAGATAGATCTTGGTATTAAAATTAACGGCGAGTGTATTAATAACATAAGGTTTGCTGACGACGCGGTGGTGTTCGCTTAGTGGAAACTAGCCAGAAATATGGACTCTCGTTAAACATAAAGAAAACGAAATACATGGTAATCTCAATAAATAATAACCACCCAGGCCAACTGATGGTGAACGGACAAAATATAGAAAGAGTCAGGAAATGCGCATATCTGGGAACAACGCTGAATGAAGAATGGGACCACTCCATCAAAATAAAATGTAGGATAGAAAAAGCCAGAGCCGCGTTTCTAAAGATGTCCCGATTGTTTGGATGCCACGATCTGTCCATGTTCTTAAGTTCTTCAACCATGATATACGTCTTCTTCCTGGCCCCCGTTTTCCATTCACCTTTCCCTGCAAGATCAGTTGCAACAATTCATACCGCTGGCTGTTTCTCATTATATGCCCAATGTATTCTAACTTTCGCGCCTTTATGTTAACTAGCAGCTCTTTCTCTTTACACATTCTTTCCAGGACAGATTTTTTGTGATTCTATCCGTCCATGATATCTTTAGCATGCGCCTATACAGCCACATTTCGAAAGTCTCCAGCTTCTTACACGAGGCTTCCGTCAGGGTCCAAGACTCCACTCCATACAACAGAACCGGGAACACATAGCACCGTAACATTTTGATCTTTGTTATCATGGTACAACACTACATGATGATCGCCAACATCCGAAACGGATAGGCACTAAAAGAAGAAGAAACAATTTTTGATACTTTGTTATGTTGTATAAAATAGCATAATTTTTTTCGCGATGTGATCAGCCAGCGCTGTTGGTTAGACGGCCCTTTGACAAATGCCCATCGGGCATTTACCCAATCTGCCTTATGGCCAGTCCGGGCCTGATCAGGAGATATAAAGTCCATAAACCACGTACAAATTTTTACACTTCCATCAGGCTGCGACAGCCCCGATAAAACAAATACAGCAATATTGTAAGATATTGATATTGCTTGTTTACCCTTTTCCCCAATAAAAACGATTTTATCTCAATAAAATTATTACATCGATTTGTTTTTATCGATTTTCACTTGATCGGCATAAAAAGTTGCGGTTGTTTATTTATAGCGCACCCTCTCTTATTTACACCCATCAAAAGTATCCAATCAATTAGGGGTTCCCACAAAATACGAATCGGCACGTGTATATAAAACTGGTAATTGTGCATGGATCACACTTTCCCACCCTTGTTAAATATTACCAAAGATGGAATTGATGCCCCCGAAGCTCGACACAAAAATTTATTTTCACATAAAATTTGGCAAATTTGATTGTGGTGATGGGAAAGCACACTTATTAAATTTGTCTTTATTTGTGCAAGCAATCCAAGGATGACGAAATTTTGAAGGCTGGCGCGCTGCTTTAAAATTTATGTAAAAATTTTCGTGCTTGAAAGTTATATGTAGTTGGACAAAGAAAAATCTCACGAGGCTCACAGGTCTTTTCTAGGCTCAAAAGGCGCAAAGGTGTTTACGAACCGTGACATCGGGAGTTTTGAATATAAACTTGATCCTAAATTCTTTGTAGTTGATATCCCTTGAGTTTTCAGTTTTGATCGCTTGACGATAAAAAGTCAATGTGTTTATGAATATCGTATTGACACCTATCAAACGTTTTTCTTGGAGCGATTTCTCGACGTAATTTATTCCTCGCGCTGCTGCTTTATTGTAATATAAAATTTTTGAACACTTAAAAACAAAGTTTCTGTCAGACAGGTAAATGTTTGATTTCTGCGTACAGGAAGCAATTCGAAATCGTTTAGTGTCGACTCGCTACAATAACTTAGCGATGATAAAACTTACAAAACCTTAACGATTTGCGATGCTAGACTCTTTCATCTTAAACTTTGTCATTATACACAACTTCAATTGTGCAGACAAAAGCTCGAGAAAGTTATTTGCTTTTTTTTTAAATGTATATTCCAAAGTGTTTTTAAATGTGTGCCTGCCTATTCAATTTGTGACTGTTTTGTATGTAAAGCACGGTTTTAACTTTTGATGTATAGTAATTTGCTTTTGATGCAATAAAATATTATTCTGTTTATTTAAAGGGAAAAAGAAAAAAGCTGACTCAATTCAAGCTTTTAGATACAGATCAACCGTGCCATATAGGGTGGTCATAAACTTTGAAACACTGACAATAATGACACTTAATTCTTTCGGCAGTTCTTATTTAATTATAATTTATTCCAAATTAACACGGACGCACGATTTTTCGCTTACGAGACATTGCTATGGCACGCACGAAGATCTTAAACACAGATGAAAGCAAGGGGGCTCGAGATAAGACCCTAATCCGTCATACAATCCATCGAACGTCTGCGAATTGAATTCTAAACTTTCTAAATTGCTAGTTGAAGCTGTCAGTTGTACTATCTCGCAGACATCAAGAGGGTAGAGTACTAGAAAATGAGCGGTCGTTGAGTCTGGCAGGAAAACAAAATTTATATTCCTAGATAATTTAAATTTCCACGTCGAGTTTGTCAAATTTGAAAAAGTTTACTTTTTATTTTATTGTTTCATGACATACAAAGAGCTTTGAAGTATTACTCCTCTCCATTTACTATGTGAAGACAAAGCCTGTTTAATTTACCAAACTACAAAGCAACTATCCTAAAGCTGCTCGATGATGTCATGTATCTGAAAATAGAACTCAATAAGAAGCTAAATTAGGGAAAACCTTCACGTATTAATTTTACAATGGTGATGTTGGCTTTTCGAAAAGAAATCGAAAAGTAGCTGAAACGGCATTACGTTACCAGTAACCGTAACCCCAATCTGTAATAGATAATACGAATTAAAACAATTTTATTAGATGAACCCTCATAGCGTAGTGCATTATGTGCTTGACATCATTACATCATTTGGTGATCCCGAGTTCGAACTCCATGCTAGACACAGTTTTTTTTAATGGCATATTTATAATACAAATGATGTCTATGTATTCCGATAAAATAATTTTCGCCCTCATTAGTCTAATCAAATAGCGTGCGCTTTTCTGGCTTCCTGTTACACATATCCGTCCCATTTCACGAAATTACCCCCATAAGCGAGCCGAAAGATGTACATCAAAAATTAAAAAAATTACACCGAGTCCGACCGAATTCGAAAATTACAGATCTATAAAGACGCAGATATTTGTTTTTAATTTAAGTTAAATTACGGTTGGAATTGAACTGATGACGGCCCCGCTCACAAAAACAAGTGGTGCAACATCCACAGAATAAAATTTTATGGCCATCTTCCCAAGACTATCTACTAAAAACGATGGACGCCATCCTGATCATCACGAACGCCACTGAACTGAATAACTACGTCGACATCCTTCAGAACAACATTTTGCGATTCATTCCATTCATCGACGTTGCGGACATTAGAGATCACCTCCCAACAAACCCGAAGACGCTTATTCAAGAAAAACGTCGAACCATAAAACTCCCACAACGCACTATCCAGCCGGACGACAAAAAAAGATACAACTGTCTGAAAGAACAAGCACCAAAGCTGTCAAAACCCACCACGATCAAGAATGAACCGAAAAGATTGAAGCACTCAACTTTGAAGACCATTCCGTATGCAAAATGACAAGGGCTCTCATCAAACCCAAAAGCCACCACGCGCCCGCCATCTCCCGCCTTGACGATATCCAAGCAAAAAGCGACCAAGAAAAAACCGACACCTTCGTCGACAACTTGGAAACCCAGTGCAGCCCACACAACGACCGACTTGACCACGAACCTATCGAAATGGTTCACGAATTCGTCAAGAACAACCTTCTCATCGAGGACCCCACACCTATCGTCCCACTCACCACCGCAGAAGTAACCCAAGTCATCCGGTGACGTTTCAAAGACGTTCGACAAAGTATGGCACCCAAGGACTTCTATACAATATGTTCCAGGCTAACATCCAGCCAGCTCTCGTCCAACTGAACGAGGGCCAACCCGCTCTTCCAAGTAATTCATCTCTGCCGGAGTCCCACAAGGTTCCATCCTCGCTCCGACCTTATTCAACGTGTTCATGAGCGACATTCCGGCTCCACTCGACTCGCTGTACGCTAATGACACGGCCGTCTACAGCTTCTTCCCCAACCAGGACCCCACCACCAACCGTCTTCAAGAAGCCATCTACAACCACAAAATCTGACGCATTGAAGTAAATTCCTTCAAAAGCTCCGCGACGATGTTTGAAAATGGAAGAAAATACGCCTCTCCGCGAACAAACGTCTTCATGCTCGAGCGACTACCGACTCAAGTGGAACCACCACATCGACGCCGTCACGATCCGGGGAAAAACTATCTTTGCAAAGCTCTACCCGCTTATCAGTTCGAAAAGCTTCATGTCACCAGCAGAAAAGCTGCGCATCTCAAAGCCATCATTCGGCCAACCATGACATACGCATCACCAGTTTGGGGGAACGACAGCCCCGAATTATATTAGCAGATCCCGTCATCACGTCTTTGTATGCTCGTTCTATGTCACAAATCGAAGACTTCATGCCGATGCAAAAATGGACTCCATCGACACCCACATCAAGAAGCAAGCGGAAAAACTGTACCACTCCATCGGATTCGCAGAAAACCTGCAAATCGCTCAACTTCGACAGTACGAATCCGGCTTCAACCTAGAACACACCCGGACCTAAGGACATTCTTATCCCACTCGATTGTCCGCCAACCCCATAGCATGTTCTAAAAATGGAATAAATTAAGATATTTCCAAATTAGACTTTGGTCACTTCAAAAGATCCATTGGGAGACAACATCGCTATCTAACTCAAACTATGTTTGAAACTAGCTTAATCAATTGACAGAAAATAAAACGATCTCACCTAATTACTCAGAAAGTTCTGGAAAACTTTTATGAGAAGATCTTTTATCTCGATTTAACATCAAGTAAAAAACTGCAATCATCTGACAAGGAGATTATATGATCTCTGCATTTTTGTAATTTTTGCCACTTATTGTGCTGGAAGTTCAGCCCTCCAATAACAACTCCCCCCCCCAAAGCCGTAAGGCCAGGTGGCCAGAAATTTTCGAGAAAATAGACTTTGAAATATTGTGGAGGGAGTTTTAAGACAAGATGTGAAATCATTAGCAATAAGTTTAGTAACGTAGCACCTTCGCTAGTTTTTTTCCTTTAATTTATTTTATTTTTCTCCAGTGCGTATTCATACGTCATTCAATTATTGTAAAATTGATTAAATTTAAGCAGGTAGACTAATAATATTTATGATAAATTAAATTTTTTAATTAAAAAGCAAAATAAAAAAAGCGTGGGCGGCAAGTTACCAGTAGCCCCTAGGCGGCAAAAGTATAAATCCGCCACTGATAGCAAGTAGACAAGTAAAGACAGTGATCAAAATTAGTGACAATTTACTTGTCATAATTCTTAAGTTTGTCTTTTGGTTAGGATGAATCGACAGAAAAATTACAGCGGAAATTTTAGTGTCCAAGATCTAAGAATAGCAAGAAAATTAATTGCAAAATTACAAGTGAATTGTGAATGTCAAGTTCTAATCGTGGATTTACTAAGGTGCGTTTCATTTTAAAAATTTTGCGATTTATTTTTTATTTTTACATTATTTTCAGTTACTTACAAAGTGGATTCAAGACTCTCGCAACCCCGTATCCGCAAAAAACTACTAAAAAGCAAAAGAATCAGAAACACGTGTTCGCCGTTCATTTAAGTTTAGAATTCTCTTTGAAAAGCATGTCGGGGCCTTGTCACGTGACAAAGTCACTAAACCAATAGAGCATCGATAATGGGTCACCCGAACAAATCGTGCGATAGATTTTCCTGCATGTAAAATAAAGTTTACCTTTAATTTTCGTCTGCAGCGATAAAAATTAATTTGGATGTACAGAAACAAATTCAGATTTCTATTGTGGTTTATGATTTACATAATTACATGTCCATACGGTTTCAAAGCTGGCGTGCCAAGTTTTTTACAGACAATATTAATGATGCATTTCTTAGCTTTAAATAATTTACAGCAGCATAAATTTTTTCAGTCTTTAGGCACTCATTATACATGCAAACTTGCTAATACTGTAAGCGATATTTAAATTTTTTCTTTGACGTTGTTTCAAGATGCACAGGTTTAACTTTTTATTCAAAATCGTACAAAAAATAATAAATTGCCTCAATTTACCAAAGGGATGTTGCGAATACAAAGTAGTTCGATAGGAACTAAGTCCGCGAGTATTTACTTTTAATTATTTTATATTCCACTAAACAAATAATACAACAAATTTTGAGCTTGATGGATTATTTGTTTATTATTTCTTTCTTCGTTTATTTTTACAAAATCCGCATCGAAATTTATTGCCGTCAGCCTCGCAACATTATTGTTCTTAAGTTACTATAACAACGCGCAAATTGAAACATTTTTAATATCGAATACTTCCGTTATTTAAATAATTTTTGCGCGCGTTAAATAAATATAATTTTTAATTAAAAACGATTCCGTTCGTATGTTTACTCGGTTTGTTTTTATTTTTTTGGCAAATTTCAGTGGTCGTTAAAAATTAGTAGAAAAAATTAAAATTTAATTAGCAAAAATTATTCCCAGCAGGTCAACAACTCTTCAGGACGATTAGCAAAAATAAAACAACAGCTCGTTCGAGCTTACAATTCGAGGTGGGCGTGGCCAGTGTCGTCGAATTGTTGTTAAACACATTAAAAATTGTAACAATAAAAAAAACTGAAGTTGTTAACAACCTAAGCATGGAGCGGAGCGGAAAAGAAAATGCAGAGAATATGAATACCAAATTGCTATATTAAGAACATTAAAGTATGTTCTCAATTACAATAACCGACAGTAAAAACGAGCAGGTTAATTTTTTTTATCGAATAGAATTTTAATGGCACGTGTCGGTTGTAAATCATTTTGGAAAATAAAACAGATAATTGTCAGGATGTCGGGAACACGCTCGAAATCCTTCCTTAGTATCAACGATACGTGTAAAGTGGATATAAATCTAAAATTTTATTTTTTGCACAACTGCCTAATATCGTCGGCAATAAAAATATATTTTTTAAGATTCCCTTTCGAGCCATTTTACGGCAGTTAGGTAAACGTCGGGTTGGATGTTAAAATGACGTTTAAATAACCTGGCGCTTACGTGTTTTTGTGGGAGATGGAGCCAGAGTGTTCTGATAGGACAAATTAAAAAAACTTTTTTTTAAATCGAATTGATTAAAAAATAACCGTCATATTTAATTAAGATGTAAAGCAAGCAATAAAGCGTGTTGTTGTTATTTTAAATAAAGAATTTGTTATGTTTGAAGAGAATGGCATTGATTATAGAAATAAATATTTTCGTTGGAGATTTCTCGTTGAAAAATGCCATTCACAATAAAGGTATTGTGATTTTAAAATTTTAAATGAAGCGATTGAACGATAAATAATGGAACGAACGTGTGAAGAGTTTAGTGTCTTCATATTTGTTATTCGGTGATTTTGCAGTTTGATAGATGAGGCATTCAAATTTATCTACTGCTGTCTATTATGCTGTAGATTAAGAGTAAAGTAAATTGCACTTGAAGTCTAAATACGGCTTACTAAGGTTTGTAATCTCAGCAATTTTTAAAAAGCTCGATACTTTTATTGTTCTTTTATGAACCAATTTTACAAATGCTGTGCCGTTTCCATTATGAAGTCGATTTACATGTTCCAACTTAATTGCAAAATCTTGAATAAAAGGAAGTAAAAGTTTTATAAGGTACTTAACTTTTGTTCAAATTTAATGTTTCTATATTTTATACATTTTTGCCACAATTTAATTGTACTTTTGAACAATTCATTTAAACTTTAAATATAATTTCAGATTTTCACTCCAACAGGAAAATTACACCATGCTTTTTGGATAAATACCTTCCAATTTCAGGATTCCTGTTAATTTTTTAATCTAAATTTCCTATATTATAAAACATTTTCTTCTCCGCTCTTCTACGTTTACCCGGTGTTTTAAAAATCGATACGTTTTAACGAGACAGTAAGAAACTAATTTATAAAGAAGAATACAATCTCGGAAAAGTTAAAAAGTAATTTCCTCGGAAAAATACAACACTCCTTCCATTTAACAATTTTTGTTGTTTCGTTATCATTTCTGACGTTAAAACGATAGACCTTAAAGGCTGATGTACTACAAGCTTTTATAAAATAATAATTGCTTTAATAATTTCTTTTACTGCTTTCTTCAATTGCGTTTAAGTAAACTTTGTTTCGACGAAAACGATTAACATGTTTAGTTTTACACGAAAATTTCATTTTAATGCTCTTATCGGAAAATTTCCGTAGGCACTGACCTCAATCTATTAAGAAGGATTAAAAAACCTTTATAAGTAGTAATATCGATAACTTGGACTTTGTAGTAAAAACAACAAAAACAAAATCACCAACTCTGCTAATAGACTTACCACAGGCAGCACAACTAGTTTGGCTAATTTCATGAAATTAAGTATAAATCAACAGAGAAAACGCATAATTTATTATAAATCGATAATCGGATATTTATTTTCCAAATCGAGCTCGTAACGAAAAACAACAAATTCATTTTATCTGCAATAAACTTCAACGAAGTACAATCAAAATTACTAGATTATAACATCAATGTTAAAATTCACAAATATAAATTATGAGATTCGCTATTTAATTTTGTAATTATTTAGATTAATTTTTTAAGCCGTGAAAACTACAGGCAAGAAGATAAGAGGCTGTAGGACTTGAATCCGGCTTGCTTTATACTCGGTTTAATTAAATTTATTTTTAACGCAGAAAATTAAATAATCTCTCTTAGATTCGCATTAAAGAGAATGTTTTTCTTTACTTTCAGATTTTCTCTAGGAATATTTCTGGATGTTAACACCTAGGTTAACAGTTTTTTTTAAACCAAAGCGTCAGCTTTTAAGTTACATTGGATTAACTTTGATGTAGGAAAGTACAGAGGATATGACTCTTAACAAAAGAAATCTACAGTGCTCCAAACGTTTTAAGGATTGCAAGAATTTCTTCAGTGGTTATAGATAACATCCTGAGTGCTCAGAGGTTCGTCTAAATTTTTCTAAAAACTTTCAAGAGTGAGCTATTAGAGAACATGAAAGGGAATCAAATAGAAAGAATTCAATTTGTATTTAAAAAAAACAAACCAGTCTGGAGGGTCTGGGAGTATGAATTACCTTCGGTACACCGGTAATTGTGTTCAAAAGAAAAATTCGTATGTTTGCCCACTTTACATCGAGAACCGAAAGAGTAAACCAGAGACGATGATTTTCTTGCAAAACTTAAAGAAAACCTTGCATGGTGTAGACATATTTCAAATTAAGTAAATATTGATCACCTCGAGCGCTGTTTAAACAACAAACACTTCAGAAATTAACATATCAGACAACGAAATAAGATTATCTGAAAATGTTCTGTCAGTGTAGGATTTTCCTAGAGAAAATATTTGTTACGACCTAAATATGCTTTACGTTACGTATCTCTTATCCCACGTGATTTGGTCATTTTAAATTCAGGTTTGGAATGGCATTTACATAAAAAATATTTCCGATATCAATGATAGATAAAGGGGTCGTTCCCCATGTGTTGCCTTCCCGTTTCTCGGTGTCTCATAATGTGGAAGGAATAAGAATATGCTGCAATATGGCGAATGCGTCAGTTTAAAATGTTTATGTATTCTTTGTCATAAAATAAAAATACGTGTCCTGTCTTGTAGCAAAATGCCAGGAGACATTACTGTAAAGAATGCGAATTTTTGGCAAACAAAAACGAAAAATAAATTTTCTTTGTTACACGATAAGCTTAAATATTTTAAAATGCAGCGTTGCTAATAATCACGAGAAAAAGTAATTTCACATTTTAACACCTTTCCACGTTTGCTTTTAATTAAGTACGTTTTGCCATGCCTTTGAGACACCGATCCATAGCTTTAGATCTTTCAAAGGTAGTTTTCTACCCATTACTTGGTTTATTTCTCATATTAAATGCTTTATAATAAAGGGACCAACAGTTTATGGAATAATAATTAGTCACAAAGAAACCACGTAATTAGTAAATAATTAATTTTTTGCTGGGGTGACCAGGACTCTGTTGCTAGGCGGATTCCATGGGTAAAATTTAGAATAATAGAGTGTTAATGTTAAAATTGTAGGAGTGTCAATGAGAAGTAAAGAACTTAAGCGTTAATATATTAGAATAGTCAGATCTTAAGATCTTCCAAGCAAATTAATTATGGAAAGTTTGCGATGTTACATTGCCGCATAATTTACTGTCTGTAACAGATGTTAAATTTTCAGCAGTTAGTAGCTTTTCACTAAGGTTAATTTTACCAAGCGACTCTTAAGGTATAAATTTAAACAAAAATGTATTTGTTGCAAAATTCTCTAATAGGTAAATAACATAATAAACTCCTAAAAAAAAAAACAAAAATTTTAATATAAATTAGTATGTAAAAACGCGTGGTAATTTTTTTACATGGTATCGATTCGTTAGAACTAAATAATTAATTGCTTAATTAAACAATTAAAATACCTACCAATTAGACGAATTTTAAGTTGTAGCAAATTATTTTAATTAAAAATACACATAATCTAAAAATCCGGTCATGAAATTTCAATAAATTTGCAATTCAATTTATTATACTAGTGTACATTATTTCGAACAATTTTATGGGAAAATAATAATTATAATACGGAAACCAAGCACCAGAAGAGAAAGGAAGCTGCTTTATTACAAGCTTAAAATAAAAATTTAAGAACTTAAATTGGGTAAACCTTATAAAATAGTATAGTTTGTACGTGGACCAAATTTAGAATAAACCAGCAATGATACAATATAATTAAACAGAAATATTAAATTATATTTTTAATGAATACTTTAACCTATGAATTATATTATGGGCCCGACTAGAGATATAATTAAAAGTTTTCTCAGAGAGAAAAGTTATTTAGCGATTTGAACATTTTCTATTGAAAAACTTGACAAATTAAATCTTAAATTAATTAATCTCTTCTACTTCTTGATAAAACTAGCTTATGAATAATTATGCGGAATAAATTAAAACTATAATTTTTAATCATCCCGACTTGGAGTTTTTCTATAAAATTTTTAATTGTATTTTATCGGTTGAAGTTTTTTTTATCGAAAAGTAACTTTCGGGTATTTCGGTTATATTTGCTTCTGGTCGATTTTACCATTTAATTAACCACAGAGAATATTAGCATATTTGAAGTTGCCAGAAGTTTGTTTACCAACTTAATTTAGATAAATTAAGAATAAATTAAATTAATCTATGTATGTGAGTTCATGGTGATTTCGGACGCAGAAGACATAACAGACATACAGGTGGGTCCGGAAAATGGAGATTTTTTCGTGTGAACCGAAATAAATAATGTTAAATATGTTGGAAAATAAAAGAGTACATAAAATGGAGGGTTTCGTAAACATTTAATTTCGCGTCGGTTAAACGACTCGGTTATTTTGGTTTCATTAAATTCTACCAACGTAAAGGCTAATATTTGCATTATTTATTTTACTTTATGAAACGAGTCTTGAACTTTCTGCAGTTATAAAAAATATTAAACTTTTCAACTAAATAACTTGGTAATGCACGTATACAAGAAATATAATGTGGTGGTTTATCTTACGTATTTTTTAATAAAACATACACAAAAACTGAAATTTAAATAGTACTTGGTATATACAATCTCAAATTTTAATTTGTTTTATGAAGGAAGTTGTAAAGTTCGCTGTGGTTGGGAAATTTAAATTACATTTACATATTCCAGATTGTGTTCTATTAATTTTAAAATTATTAAATATTTGTATTATTAAAGATTATTTCAAATTTAAATTCATTTTATTAAAATCCAATTATCCGGGTGTACTACGAGTTGTTTACAAATTCGAAAGGGTTTGACCCAATTTATATTCCCGAGTTTTGGTTAAATTGAACAGAAGGTAGTTTTTTGGAACTTTTTAGAGAGTTCCACTATCGAATATCCCTAGAAGCCCGAGAGCCCGATAAAAATTCGTAATCTCAAAATAAACTCAAGCATGTGCGAGATAAGTCCCTTGGTTGCAGTATAATCAAGTGTAAGTCCATCCTGACCCCAACATATCCAAGTTTCTTAACTACAAGGGAGCTTAAGTTGCGTTTACGTAGCAAAATTTTATTGTTAATTGAATCCAAGTCTTTGTTCCCCGATCGACTCTTTTTGATATTCGATAACCGGAAGGGTTTTTGCATTTCAAACACATTATCATTACTCGAGGCGGAATTAGGAAAATAGCCGAGTTTTCTCTGGGGTAATTGTTCTTTCAAAGCAACACTAAAACCAAAAAGATAGAGTTCTCGAAAGTCTCGAGTGTCGCGTAACGAAGACTAAATTGTTATATCTCGATAATTTATAATTCAATTACCGGTGTAGTATAGTATATATCTGTAAGCAACGTAAACCCAAATAAGTAAGCACGAAATCTTTTACTTTCAAAGAGAATTGAAGCGTTGCAAAAAGCTTAATCTTTAAATCGACTACTTTTTCTATGAAAAGCACCAAGATCTGTGTCTTTGAAATTCAAATGTGTCGACTACTTCGTTGATGAGTTCGCCGTTCGAATTCTTAATTATTTTGATTGAGCTGACTTGCATCGGATTTTATTGATCATGTCTCATTCGAGCCAGTCGGAATTAACTCCATTAATTATTTATAATTTTTTACTATACATAGGGAGTCTAGTTTTTGAGTTGATTTATGTTTTGCTTTTAATCCAGGTAAGTGACCACTCACCTCGATTAAAAATGTAAAGCAAATGAGAGCTTTTTGAGCGGTAGTTATAATTTCTGGAGCAAAATAGAGGAAAACTTTGTGTGGTGTGAGGACATAAATCGAACCACGTTATTGCCCAGTAATTTTCATAATGCATATAAAATCGCGGTCGTTAAGATGTCACAAAAGAGAGGTTTAGTATAGAAATCATAACATTTTATGCCAAATATCGCCGCATGTGGTCATCTATTCCGTTACTCTTGTACACAACTTATGGCTACTTAAGCACAGTATGGAACACAACTTCTCTATAGCTGCTTATTATGCTTTGACTTGTATGATGTGCCCACAACAACTTGGTGGTTTTTAGTTAAGTGTGAATAAAGAATAGCGATAAATTTCATACTTTTTAAACAAATAATCGACAACTTTGTATAAATTATAATTCACGCATGAAATTAAAAAGTTGCAACCAGAATAAAAAAGCTAATAAAATATTTAAAAAAATCGTTTAATATACATAAAATTCTGTTAATTTTTCTTTTACATGTAAACTGTGATATATTCTTATTACTTTTTAATTATATTTTAATAACCTTACTAAAACTCATTAAATGGTGGGTACCGACTTGGGAGAACGTTGACTACATGTAATAAACGACAAAAGCATGTAAATTTATTTTAGCTGAATTATGTAATTAAGGATAGCTATTTAATTTTGGTAATATAAAAATTATTATTTTTTTATTACTTGTTTATGTTAAATATACAAAAGATAACACCCGTTTTTTTATCTACAATCTTGTATACTTCGTTACAGTAATCATTTTAATTGTTTGATTGTATTAATTTAGCTTAAACATTTTTATTATCCAAACTCATTAAAATCAGTTGAACGTAGAAGAAAATTAAATTTTCATGAGCAACTAATAAAAACATAAATACCAAATTGAATTATTGCAATCAAAATTTTCAACACAAAAAATCAAAAACTTCAAGAGTCTTGAGGTGTAACCAAAAAACTGAATTTAGAAAAACTAATGACGAATACCAGAAGATAAAGAAGAATTAGAACTCTGCAACGTTTGTTTAACAGTCCATTTTTTATCAAAAAATAATGAAAAAAAAATTACACATTTACTAACCAAAACCGAGTGCCAGACGATCTTGAAGTAATAAAGGAACCAAAATGCAGGCTTTAATTTCATAATTAAAAATACACCAGACGAAAACCAATCGAAGTATTAATTTTGCATTCGTCGGCAGACAAAAGTCTAAAAACAGACAACACATAACATACTCGTTCAGTTCCTACACCCAGCCGACTCGACATCACAAAACTACCTGAATGAGCAAGATAAAAATTCTGAAAAAAATTTGGCAAGTGTCTTTCAGACATAAATTTGACGTTAAATTGAAAAAATGTTTCAATAAGTACAAAAATTTATGTTTCAACATGGCAATAATAGCAAAAAAATCCATTGTATCAGTAAAAAAATCACAATTAAACATATAAAATTTATTAATTAAAAAATAGCAAATAACAGGCTCGGGATAGAAATAATTTAGACTAGATTTTCGAGGAGGGTTTTAAAAAAATTCAAAAATAAATAGCTAATTTATTAAAATACATAGGAAATTTTTGTAAATTTAAATTTTGTTATATTAATTTTTGAAATGTCATGTTTGCAGAAACATTACATTAGAGACATTAGAGAGAGTTTTTTAAACGACGGAAGCCTAGATTTTTTGAGTATAATTTTGTGCAAGTATTTTTGCAATTAAGATTTTATTTATAATTGGAAAATTTTGTTTGAAAGTATTTTGGTCGAAAGTGACCGCAAAAAAGTTGAAATTTTGTGAGAAGATTGTTTTTATTTCATTAAAATGTTAATTCATATTTTAATTTTAAACTCTCTTGTAAAAAACCGTCTTTAAATATAATTTTTAATTTTAAAATTTGAATAAAAATCACAAAGTAAATTCTTATTTTACCGATGGCGATGGTAAAATAATGTTGTCAAAACGAAGAACTAAATTTCACAAATCTTAAGCAAATGTACATAAAATTCACACCAAAATCTAAAACAATTTATGGGTTTACAATGCCCACTCTAAGTTATTGCGAAAGTGTTATTTTAAGCTATGCTGCCCATGATAGTCATAAAATTTATGTTCTCTTTAAGAATTAAGATAAAATACCTATTTCATTTATTTCAATATAATTATTTTTCAAAAAATTGAAAATTAATTAATAGGCCGCGGCCGCAGACTTTTACACACTACTGTAAATATATAGGGCTTTTTTATATTCTTCATCGTCAGTTTTTACATTTTTGCAATTTAGTAGTAGATGTCGCAAATCGCCGGATATTAATACGAATTTCCGATTTTTTAATTTCGGATTTAATTTATTAGAAATATATCTTTAGTTTTAATTTTTATTTAAACACTTCAAGTTTAATGTTTTTGTTATAGTTGTACAGATTGATTTTGTTTTTGATGTGTAACATCTTTCCATTCGCTTATGGGGGTAATTTCGTAAAATGGGACGGAGATGTGTAATAGGAAGCCAGAAAAGCGCTCGCTATTTGATTTGACTAATGAGCGCCAAAATTATTTGTTGGAATACATAGACATCATTTGTATTATAAAATGCTATTAAAAAAACTTTGTCCGACGTGGGGTTCGAACTCGCGATTACCGAATAATGTAATTATGTTGCAAGCACATAACGCAATACACCGTGAAGGTTTATCTAATAATATTGTTTTAATTCGTATTATCTGTTACAGATTGGGGTTACGGTTACTGGTAACGTAATGCCGTTCCACCTATTTAAATATAAATAAATAATTTATAATTATTAATTATTTCAAATAATAATGTTGCTTACTACCAAGGTGATATGTCAGATGTTACACATCATATACGAGTACTGTACAGTTCGTTTTTTTTTTGAATTTTTTACGATTGCAGTCAAACTTCCAGTACTTTATTAATTGATAAATAATTGGGGGGGGGGGGAAGTTGTAACTCCTAATCTAATCTCCAATCCTAAGTTGTAACGTTAATCTCCTTGATATCATTTAATTCAGAATACTTTAGTTTGAAATTTGATTTAATAACTGTTCGATAGTTAATCCCTCTGACTGTAATGTTTTCTAATTGTCTATTCATATTTAATGATTAACCACAATCTTTATAATACTTTGTAAAGAAGCGCATATATGTATTTCGATGTTCAACTCAATTGTTTTTATATTATGTAAGATTTTAAATAATAAACCCTTATCTGCTAAACTTAAAAACTAAGATCGTCCCTCTTATTGCTAATTGGTGATTTCCTTAAATCTAAATAAGTCGTCCGCACTTAACTAATTAAATTCCCCATACTTAAACTATCGTCATCATCTTAAACTATTATGTAGCCGCAAATAATCATAAAGAACTTTGTTAATATTTATTAATAACTGTCTTGAAATATCAGAATTTGTATTATCTCATTGAGAGATATTTGAAAAAAAAAGAAAAAATAAGCAACATGTTCGCCGAATCTGTCTGATCATATCCGGTCCTTTATTGCGGTTATTCTTTTTAATGATCAGCCATTTCTGCGATATATTGCAACGGCCATCTTATGATTTTAAGCGTCGATCCCCCCTTTGTTGTGTAATTCATCTAAATTAAACTATCTAATGCTATATATATTTTCCTACTTCAAACAACCGCCATTGTTTATCTTAAACAAATACCCCTACTTTTTATTGCCGCAATGATCCCTAATGTTTTATAAAGATACGTCGTAGGTCGCATATGAATAATCAATTTCTTTTCTTAAATTAGCACATCTCGTTTGAATATAATAATGTCTAAATCACAATCTCAAACTAGTATTTAAATCTTAAAACTGAAGATGAAGTAAAATGTTCTTAACTATTTTTAATAAAAATAAAAAATAAGAAAGTAAATAATAAATTGGAAATGCGGTAAATGCTAACATTTAGCGCAGTGTTCTTTCGGGTTGACATTGCTAGACATTTAAAACAATTCTCGATTGAAATGAAATAATTTAAATAATTAACTGAATTGACATATGTAGAGCATTCGTAGGTTTTGCATAATTACTACATAAAACGGTTTGTTAATAACTAAAAGGTGTAAACTGATTTATTCGATGTAGCTTTTGCGTTTAAATTTATCAAACTATTCAGTGTTTAAGTGACACACATAAAATTAAGCGTGTGCAAATATTTTACAATAAAATTATGGCGCATTAAAATTAAATATTAGCACAATAAAACACTTGAACTTTATGTACAAACTTCATGGATAAATTACGATTCAAAATGTTATCCTGTTATGCAATAAAGTACAAAATAAATATCAAAACTGGCGTAGTTACACAAAACTCGAGTAATTTTAAAATTTTACTACCGTACCACTCGAAACTCCATTATTTCAAAAATTGCACTATCTAATCTACCTTTAATTTTTGAAATTTCTTTTCGATTCGATTCTAAATTATTCCATTCCCTAGATAATATTTCTTTGATATCGACCGCACGTTGGACATATTTTTAATCCTATCCCAGTAAAATTTAACTGCATTTTAATAGATTAAAGCAGCAAAGCGTACACAATTTTTTATAAGCTCTCAAAATTTAATTATTCAGTTTGATAGAGATTATCAGTTTAATTTTTAAAATTAGTTTATATGTCAGAGGCTTGTTTGAAGTTAAATAATATTTTTTAAATTTACATGTTCTAATCGATCCTGATAAATATAGCAAAAATCCTGACAATAAAAAACGAAAAAGCGAATGATTAATAATTTTCGTTCGGCAACACACACACACACACAGTTGTCGATATATGTAAGCATACAAGGTGTGCATAAAACCACTGTTGGATTATAAATTTGTGAAATGCCTACAGAAACAACTAATGGTACATACCTTTCTGAAAGGCGTCGAAAATATGAAACAAATGGTTTAATAAACGACGCATAATGTGATCGCTCGGGTCGTTTCAATGCTCTACCCACATAGTTTTCTTAGTTTAACCTTTGACTTAAAATTTACCTTATCCTAACAAGATTAATTAGTTTATAATTTTACCTATAAATTACCGATATCCTTGTAGGTGCGCGTATAGTTTACCTAATTGGTTGGCCGTCCATCTTCGTTGGCAAAGTAAACAAAAGCAAAATTTGGATATAATTACGCATATTTTATAAGTTGGGCGTATAAAAAGTAGTTTAAGTTAATTACTTGGTCTAATAACGGTCTTCGGATCTTGATTTAATATGGCGGTCGTGCTGTAAAACTTGTTACTGTCGCATTCTAAATGCTATCTTACATTGATCTTATAATTTATTGATGTTCTATTAATCTTTTTATATTTGGTGTAATTATGTCATAATTATTTGGATGTTTGCATTTTCTAAAAGTTAAACAATTAATTATCTTGGCTTCTGTGCGGATTTGGACCATTAATTTTCTTTTCAATCGTTTTAAAAAAAATTAATATTCTACTTTTTTAAATTTCTTTATTATTTTTTTAAAATTTAATTATAACTCAAGCTCTAAAAATATCGACAGAAAGCTAGATATTTTGCCTTCAAAAAGTTGAGAATTATAATTATACTGACAGTACATCCGAGCCATTAGCGTGAGGCGTAAGTAATACCTTACGATAAATAATATTTAATTCTTGTGTGCGAGGTGCCTTATCCAGAAAATAATCCAACGGTTTAACTCCATAATTATTGTAAATTTGTTGTATTTATGCCCTTGTTTTGTCGTCCACTAATTGGATTTCATTTAATCCTATTAATTACAAAAAAACAGCACTTGAAAGATCGATGGTGAAAATAACAAAAACCTTTTCGTTTCTTAATTTGTTTCAATTTTCTGACTTATACAAAAAGAAAATATACTTAATGGTCTTTGCTTTAAATGATTAATGAGTGGCAAGATAATAATACAAGAAGCCATCTTAACACAGATGTTAAGTGGAAATACATATTATTGAATATGAAGACTCTATCTGTTGATAAAAAGGCCATTAAAGAATGCATTTATTTATTTTATTAATTGCATTGCTGCGCATAGTTTGACAAGCACCGATAACCAATTTATCTTCGAGAATTTTATTCAAAGAGTAAATGCTGTTCCATTTAATAATTACCATAAGCTGTACAATAAAATAAAGACTTTATACTGTCTCTCAATAAATTGATTTATTATACAGGGTGGTTGCGGATTAATAAAAATCGATTCGTTAATAAACTTATATTTTCAAAAAATTTCTAACGAATTTATAATTCAGGAATACCAACGCGTCGACAGCATACGATTATGGATTAATTAATAATACATAATTACAATTACTTTTGAAATTACAACATATAATTAGAATAACGAATCGTTTCAAACCCAATAATTTTAAAATTAAACAAACATTACGACGAGGGCACTTAAAAAATATTTAATTTCTTGATGCAGTTGAAGGTCGCCATTAAAAATTTCAAATTTGCAGAAATTTTACTGTATCGATTAACCAACACGAGGTAATTAACATGATTTATGCCATTAAGTAATTACACGTTTTCCATATATGATGTAGATTGTAGATGCGTTGCTGAAACGAATCAATTGTGGTGACATGGAATTACTAATTTCACCAAGTATTTTGCAATTATAATATTTAAGTAAAGGGTTAACTCTTTTTTTGCAAAATCATCCTAACTATTTGAATTGCAAGAAACTTAATTTAAAAATTAACCGAAGGGAAATGAACCGTGAAATTGAAAAATGTAGCAAATTTTGTGTGATAACATTTTTATCAAGTTTTCTGTAACATAAATTTTCTGTTTATTTAAATTTATTCTTTGTGCTTTGCGTGTAATAATACAATAACAGTTAATTTACTAATTACAATTTTATCTAAATATTGTGTGGTTGGTTACGTGTTAAGTGTATGGTTAATTTAATTGAAGATTTCTAAATTGATCCCTTGGAAGTAGGATATTTAATTATTAGGTGTTTTTCGGAACAATCCGTGTATTATTAAATGCCTAATTTAAGTGACTTTTAAATTATTTTTTAATTTTCAAAGTTTTTAATGTGTAACATCTTTCTACTCGCTTATGGGGGTAATTTCATGAAGTGGGACGGAAATGTGTAACAGGAAGCCAGCAAAACACGCTCTATTTGATTTGACTAATGAGCGCCAAAATTATTTTATCGGAATACATAGACATCACTAACTTGTATTATAAAATTCCATTAAAAAAAACTGTCCGACGTAAGGTTCGAACTTGCGATCACCGAATGATATAATTATGTTGCAAGCACATAACGCAAAACGCTGCGAGGATTCATCTAATAATATTGTTTTAATTCGTATTATCTGTTACAGATTGGGGTTAAGGTTACTGGTAACGTAATGCCATTCCACCCATTTCGCAATTTAAATAATTTATAATTATTAATTATTTCAAATAATAATGTTACTTACTAGCAAGGTGAGATGTCAGATGTTACACATCATATACGAGTACTGTAAGGTTCGTTTTTTATTATATCGACTGATTCAAGACTTTTATCAGTTTCTTTACTTATACATAAATAAGTAATTAATCGCTTTGATTCTGCAAATCCTCACTATCTCACCAGCGATAGTCAGCTGGCAAAAGTAACTTGACGTGATCGCTGGTTGAGTGACAGAGCGGAAATTCTGGATTGAACAGCAATTTTGGGTGATCTTCAATTGAAGAATTATATACCAAAAAGATCACGACAAGAATATGCCGCCATAAAAATATAAATATAATACAATAAAAAAACTTTTTGGTTTTAATTGTAAGTGGGCTAGATTCGGCATTGTTTATCTACTCATGAAACTAATAAAATTCTAAACTTTATTATAGACTATAAGATATTCTAAAATTTCTTAAAATTGGTTGGTGGTTTGGCATTTAAAATATTTTTAAAATTTAGTCATTTGAATATGATGGTTATCGACATATACAATCTTTTAACACGTCGTATTATTTTTCAAGAACTAATAATGCTCAGCTGTTGGAGTTTAATAGTCAGTGACATAGCTTCAAATTTTAAGCCCCACCGAGAATATTTTTAAACCTTTATTATATTAGTCAGCATTATTTCGCTACTTAAGTAATATATTGTCATCAAGGGTAGCTGTTTTTAATTTATTTAATTTTGATGCGATAAGATATCAAACCACCCTCTCATGCAATCGTGGAAAATTTTATCAAACATGAGACTCCTCTTCGTTTTTAAATTGTAACTTATAAATTTGCTCAAATTTTACCTTTGTGTAGTATTGGAGCGCACGTGTTTTTAGCAGCTGGCTCAATCACGCCTGGTAACACAAATTTTGTTGCGTTGTAATTTTTGCACATTGACTTAAATTTTCCTAATTTCCAATTTTGTCACCTCACTGTAATCAAATTAATTAAACCAAACAAAAGCTCAAATTAACTTATTTGTTTTTTAAAAACCAATTTTAATTATTTCGGGTATGGCGTTTCATCCGCCAGGCACCACGGCCTTCGCCTAATTGTACTTGCATCGACCTACCAGCCGTCCTCCTACTCTTACTTCCCCTACCTTTATTTACACAGCAAATTTTACAAACTATTTTATACAATGTGTTTAATAAATAATGAAACAAACTCAAACTTTAAAATAATTTACGAAATAATAAAATTAACGTTGTTATTTGCATTTCGAAACACGACAATATTGTCGTGTTTTGACACGCTAAAAACAATTTTATTTATTTATAAAAATTATTTTGAAATTTTATTTTAGTTATTATTAACTGTAAATTTGTAAATGCTCTGTACATTGGATTTTAAGTTTGTAAAGTGAGAGTGGCGTGAAGGCAGTCACTAAGGTCGTAGAAGTCAAAAAAGGCAGACGTTTTGCGTTAGCTAAAGGCGGAATAAATGTTCATTCCCGTCTAAGCTTTAAAATTTGATTTGTGATTGTATTAAAAAATAAAAAGTGATTTAATTTTAATTAAATTTGTTTTAATTGTGGTGAAGTGCGAATTGTTAAAGAATTTGGAATTTTGGAAGAAATTGTGACAATTTTTCGTCGTTGCGTAGAAGTACGAATAAACAAATTTGTTAGATCGGCGCTGGCAGGTGTGGAGTCCGCGTGCGATTGCAAGGTTAATTTAAATAATGAATGAATCCAAGCGAGATATTTTTGGATTAAGCGAAAATTTATAAACAATTATAAATTGTACAGCGCGAGTCATGTCATTAAATGGAGCCCAGACGTGGGGCTTAAAAATTATAGTAAAATAAAAAAAATACATCTCAATATTTTTTAAGAATTCAACTGAGTACAAATTTAATGTAGTAAATTTTTTCATTTTCAAATTCATTTTCTTAAAAAAAACAAAAATATTTAACAAAGAAATAAATAAAACTTTGATTTTTCAACATTTGTTTACTTAATTTAATCTATAACCCTAAAGTCGTTGATTTTAGACAATATAAAATTGTTTTTTATTTTTTTTTTATTATTATTTTTACTAAAAAATCAATATTTTTGGTGCTATGGCCATAATTATTATAAAGGTAGAAATTAAACAATTTGCTTTGCACAGGGCTGCCTTTTCGAGGTTTTAATTCTTTAAACCACCTGAAAGATATTGTGGTGATTTTTTGTACAGTCAATCCGCAAGTCCAGATCGTGGTCAATTTATTTGTTTTATGCATTGCAAATACGTTACAATTTATTCACAGGAAAATTAAAAAGGCTAAATTTAATACTTTAAACACCTCCGTAACACATTTTTGATTGTAAATTTTTATAAACCTTTAAATGAATAATATTTGTGCTGTGCTTCGATGACGATCTACACAAAAAGAAGAGAACTTTAATTTGTGCAACATCCTGTACGTGGTTGAAAGAACTTACGGGGTATGAATTTTCTACAGGTTGAACCCAGGTCTTCCTGAAAGCGTTGATGCAGGCCAGACGCTTAAATTAGCGTTAGTGGATTTTAGTTTGCGAATTGTGAAATTTTTACTTATAAAATAAATAAAAATTAGTTTTGGAGCCGTAGAGGTGGATATTTGTGACGAATCGTCAATTTCAGTAAAGAATTGCTGAAAAACAGAAGAATTTAAAGTGATCGAAAATTAAGAGTTGAGACGCCGCGCCATATTGGAAATCATAAAAGGTTTTAGATGCGAATACAAATTTACGTACCTACGTTAAGTTTACAATGGAATTAGTTGGATATTATTGCACATTGGATCGACGGTGTTGAGATTGAAAGGTTTCAATCAAATTGAGTTGAAAAATTAATACTACAACAGATGGTCTGTAGAAATTTGTTTTTAACGACACGTGTGCCACTGGATACGTACAGAAGCTAAATGAGATTTGTACAAGGTATTTGTAAATTAAATTGCTCAATAGTGAAAAACATTTTATTATAAAAAATTCAAAATTTGTAATAACATTATAAAATATTTGCTACACATTTAACACTTAACGACATATGAGCTTGAAATTTAGCAGGATTTAAAATACAGTAAATAAAATTTCAAATTCAGTGGTCGAACACAAATTACACACGATAAAGCCTAAAAGCGAAATTTGTCGCTACAAAAATTTTCCTTTGAATAAACAACATTGTTCGTTATTCAAAATTAAGAGTTTTTATTTGCTCGAAAGACAGACGGGGTGACCTACAGGAATTCACTACTGAGTGTTTTATGCTCTACCGATAACGCTGAGCCAGCCGAGGTAATTTTAAGATAGAAAAGGTTTTTGTTACAAAATACCACCACAATATACATCGGTTGCGGAAACACCATATATATAATAAGATTTACAATTTTGTTGTGGACTTCAAAATGCTATTCAGATTTCATATCGTGGACTTCATATATTTTTAACGTAGAATTTGAATCATGATGTAAATTCTTTGTAGGATACAAGATACGGTATAGCTTCTCTCTCATTCCTGACTGGGTGGTCCGGGAAAGGAGCGGGGGAGGGGGGGGTAATACCTTGACTATTTATACGTCAATTTATTTGTCGAGTTGATGAATTGATTTTGCATTCATGCCAACTAGAGTTATCCCTCAGATGGGTGTCTGTACCGTTGACAAAATATTGCTGGTTTAGAAAAACCCTAATAAAAAAGGGTAAATGACGAATGGAAAAAATATAAACTATTTTAATTCGTAATGTAAACAAAATTCAATAAAGCCTTGGGAGGCAAATCTGTAAAGATTTGAGTACAGAAGGAAATTAACTACTATTTTAACTGGTTTAGTGCTTTAAAGTCAAAATTGATCCCTTAAAATGAAAAGTAAAATTTTGAGTTCAAAAATGATTAACGACCTGTTTACAAATAAATCTTCAACAGTTTATTCAATTTTTTATTGGATTCTGTTGCTACTTCATTTGGTTTTGTATGAAGATGACTAACTCAGCTACAGGCGTTTGCATGATAAATTATTTACCATCAACTTCAAAAAGACTCGCGCAACGTTAAAATTGCATTAAATTATAAAATCAAATAAATTAGCTTTGCAAAGTAATTTTTGAAAGATTTTTTATGTAATTCGCTAAAAATAAAATAAATTAAAAGTCAATTTGAAATTAATTGTTATAATCGATGATGTTTCTCTTTTGGCCGGTATAGATTATGCATGGAAGATTGAAAAGGGTTGAGCACTCATTAATAACAATTCCTTTCTTTTGAACAAATTAAATTTTCGTTTTTTTATTTTCGAAAAGAATTATGACTTAACGTCTTTATTTAAGAAGCAACTGACATCTACAACATGTAGACCACACAAGAAATGCAATATTTATCATTAATATGGTAATTATCTTTTGATGAATTTCAATTACATTACAGTTAAAGTGTTCTTCGTAATTTAAAATTGAATTTTTTCATTTTTGACCTTTTCAGACTAGTTTTCATTTGACACGCTTTTACTTAAAGGACTTTTTGTAATTTGGAAAACTGGTGCGTCTCGTGTAGTTAGTTCACAAGCCAATTTTACTTTGATTAGCAGCAATGGTGTGCTATCGATGTTCAGTCAATTTCAATTACATACATTACACCGTATCGGATGTTCGATGCACCTCTATTAATCCAACAACAAAATTCGGTTACCGAATCGATAATAATGCGCTCTTAGTATTGATCTGTTTTTCGAATCGGTTAAGGAAGGATAAACAATAACAAAATGTCAGGTTGTATCTATAAAACCAAATTTACGACTGGATCACAGGATTAGTGACACGCTTTAATCCTGAACATGGGTTTAATGGGACGGTTGATCCTCATCCTGTAAACTAATTATTTCCTGCAGGACCATCGACGCGTCGATAAACAGCATCGGTTTAAATTTGTAGCTTTTCTTCGTGGTAAATTTAAAAGTCACGTATATACAGCGCGAGTCACGCAAATCAGCCGCTCGATATATCTCGAGTGTTTGTGACTTGAGAAAAAATATTTTCGACAAAACTTTTCTCTTTCCAGACGCGCAAGAGCATCCCATAAATTTTGTTTTCACATTTTGTGTTTTAAGCTGCACTCCGTATAGTAAAATGGACTATGTGTCGATTAACCCTATTCTGGGTTGGTTGTCGTCTATTTCGTAATTCTATGCGAATAAATAACTTTACAATGTTTGCATACTGTGTTAAACGTACCACGATAAATCAAAATGAAAATCCACCCCCAAAGCGCTTATATTGGCAACAGAGTTTGCTAAAGTGACAGATATTTATTAGTGCGTGTGTCGAGTAAATTTCTCTTATTTGCCGAACTATACGAAGTGACGGGTTGGTATGTCAAATAAAACGAATCCCCGGTGCAATAATGTTGGGTTATTTTGCCACGTTTGCACCCCAGGTTCTTGTCAGTTATTATTACTCTTTTCCCCTTTATGTGAGTCGAAGCTGTAACTTTCCAAATTTTTAATGAAACGGTTAGCTATTTCGCAAATTTTCGAGAACCCTTGCACAATATTTGTAGTGTTTTCCTGTTATCCTAAACAAATACCATCAATAAACACGAAACAAATTTATTTATATGAATTTCTTGTCGAAAGTGATCGCAAATTTCAAAATCTAACACGAATTGAATTTGCGGACAAAGGGGAATTATGAAAGCTTTGAAATTATTAGCAACGACGTTTATTGATATAATTGAATTATAAGCACATTAAAACGTCAGTTTTGGTCGTTGCATTGTTGCTCGGATACCAAATTATTCAATAGCCCTGTAGAACGCAAAATTTTATCGAAAAATTTCAATTTATGTTTTTTATTATTTCTCAAATTCTTCTTCTTCTTTGTTTTTTAACATACCATATAATATTATTTTTATTTCATTTCGAAGCTTTTTCGTCATATTAGCGTGGGATTTCGGTGTTGATGTGTTTATTCATCTTTGCTTTTATTATTCGTGTTATGTTGCTTTCTGGCGGTATATCAGCATTTAGGGCCCGATCTCACAATAAATTATTCTTTATGTTCCTCGGGTCTTTTAATAAGTCACTTATGTTTTGCTTTTGCTATATTTCTTACTTTATGAAAATTTTTCTTTATCCCGAGTACTTTTCCCCGCTCTTTCAAAAATTGTTAACTTTGATAGAAAAACTTATGATTAATATAAATGAGAGACGATATGTGAGTATCACTTGTGACATTTTGACACCTGGATAATCTCTATGGGGGTTAAAACGCTACATGGGGTTCAAACATTAGTTACTCTGCATGATTCTACACTTGGAAGCGGAATAATTCAAGTACAAGCATGAAAGTAAAATAAAATATTATTTTGTACATTTGTTCATAAAATGATATACGATATAAGTAATTACGTTTATAAATTGCTCACGCTAGCTAACACGAAGAAATTGTAACGAAAAATTGCAGGATTGTGGATGAAAATTCTTCGAGAAAAATTTACTTTATCTTGAATATTTTAATGTGCTTTATGCTAAATAAACAGAAAAAAAAACTCGAGGAACGAAAAACAGCAAAGATTCGTAAATTGGATTTTTCAGCCGCAACCGGAGGGTTAATTAAAAATTTAATTTTTCTTGTATGTACAAACGGTACGCGAGAGGCCTTGGAGAAATAATTTAAAAAAATTTCTTAGTTTCTGTCGATTTTCCTTCCGTTTGCGGATTGGATTACACAATATTAAACGAAATAATGCCTACTCTTTCATTAAGTAGGAACAAGTCGGTTTAATTGAGCCCCTTATCTCTGTAGTCCAATTAGAAGAGGAGTTAAATAACAATATGCGTACCCTTTGACCACTGCTTGACCGCACAAAAGTCTCTGAAACTGACAGCAAAAGAGCTTTTCATGTGGCAATCGCGCTTATAAACTAAGTAGCCTGTGTTATTCATTTCCAGCTTTGTAATTATCCGCTTTATGATTATGGCATAATTCGTGTTCAAATAAAATAAACCTTCTGTAATGATTCAATTTTACTTGTGCGGTGGTTCAAGTTCAGCCGAGGTTATTGTTTAGTTTTCGTTAATAGAATTCTGAAGCTGTCATTTCTTGAGTTATAATTAATCAATCTTACTTTATGAAACCTACAATTAAGTTGCCATTTTTACAATTTCGATGAGACTGCTTAAGTATATACATAAATTGTAATTAAATATGGCTGAATTAAATTCGTGTGCATACAAAAACGTGCATATGTAAACAGGCATCTTAGCATTAACCAAATATGTTTTTCACTTTCGGTATTGATTACTCGAAAAAATCGTTTATTACAGCAATACATTTAAATTTGGTCTCGCGATGCATTGCCTTTCAGTTCGCTGCACGTTATAATTTTACATAATTATTATCCAAATTAACACTTAATAAGAAATTTAATACTATCAACCCATGTATCTAAAGGCTGAAAGTGCCATAAAAATGTATTAATTTGATATCGACCTCAACGACATCCTAAATTGAACGTTAAGAAACATTAATTATCGATAAATTGCAAAAAAATAAAATTTTAATACACACCCAGTGAAACCAGTCGACCCAAACGTATTTTTTGCAAAAACCACATTATTATTAAGCACTGAAATTGCTAGCCCAATATTTTAAGCTCTCCCTTTAAAATTTGCAGTTTCCAAAATATTAATAAGCAAAATAATTTATTACATGGTAAACTATCTGAAAGGATTTTCTATTTACATTTAACCCTCTTAAATTAACTTTCTTTGATCGTGCCAAGACCTTTTAACCTCAGCCTCATGTTTGCTTATTGAAAAGCAAATACGTGTTACAGCTATTCAGGAAAATCTAAAAATTTAATTTGTTTTTGCCGTATCCCACGAAGAGCATTCTTTTCGAATAAAATGTATTAATATTTTTTATTTTTGAAAATTCAAAGTATGAAACGGACTCAAATTTGAAATTAAATCAGATCTCCTACAACCAACAATTTGTCAGGTTTCCACTGTTAATTTGTAATACACAACTTTATTTTGACTACATGATTATAGGGAGGCAGATAAAATCCAGTTCCAAAAAAATTTTATTTACTCAAAATAATAAATATAAGTAAGTATAAAAGTTTCAAAAAATACACTTTTTTCTCAAGTCGATGTCTGATGTAACAGAGACAGAAAAGTTGCATTCAAGTTTTCAATGGCAGACAATGTCAGTGTGGTCTTTCAGTGTAAAAGTGATTGTTATTAACTTATAGTTTAACCAGTGGATTTTATACCTTCAGATACGAAAATCATCAATCAAATCAAAATATCATGAATGGAATTATTTTAAATTTTTGTATATTCTGTTAAAAATCAAAATTAACTGGAGTAATCACTTTTCTCACCGATTGTCTTCAACATTTTTAATACCATTGTATATTAAATAAATTATTTCAGTACCTACACAAAAGATTCGGAACTTGAAGAATTTCTAAAGAAATGCTAAAAAATAATCCCGGAAATTTTGAAGGAATTCCAAAAATTCTAAGAGAATTTAAAGAGAATTTCGAACAAATTTATACAAAAATTTCGAGATATTTACCGAGCTGCGTAAGCTGCTGATTTTTAGTAACGTCAGAAGCTGAATTGCTGCTGAATTGCTAATTTGGCGGCAAAAAAACAGCTGAAATTGCGCTGCGTCAGCTGTTGAAAATACTGACTCAGCTGATATTCAGCATTTTGAACAGCTGACGCAGCGCAATTTCAGCTGGTTTTTTGCCGCCAAATTAGCAATTCAGCTTCTGACGTTACTAAAAATCAGTAGCTGATGCAGCTCAATAACTGCGCTATTAAAAAATTATTTTAAATTGACAATTATATTTATCTAATTCAATTGTCGCCCATAATTTATAGAACATTTTATTTTATTTTGTATAACTTTAAGTTAAGTTTAAACTTACATTTTTTTACGTCGGATGCCTCGGGTGAGATTTGAACCTGAAGTATCCATCTTGGAACTTGAAAGCTTAACTGGCTAGGCTACGAAGTTATATGAAACTTTTTTGATTTTTTAAAAATATATTCAATATTTTTGTGTGGAGTATTTGACCATCAGTTATCGAAAAATAATTAAATACACACCACTATATTTTATGCTGATTTTCAAAATCTTGAATTTTTAAATAAATACGCAAAAAAATTTTACTACAAATTCTAAATACATTTTTCCTTATTTGTAGAATCTCATTAGTTAGATTATGAAATTTTGGTTTCCTAAAATATTTTGTTACAATTAATTTGCACAATTTTAATTTTATAAAAATTTATTTTTAAAAATACACTAAATTAGCTACAATGTTGTAAAAGGAAATAGTAGGCCTACACCTACCGTGTTAAATTCGATTACATTGAAATTTAAAAATAGCAAAAATTGTCTTTTTTTGGTTAATTATTAACACAAAAATTCCTAATTTTGCATAAATCGATTATTATCGGTAACATATTTTTAAAAATTGTTTTACTATGAAAAGAAATGAAAATAAAATTAATATAAATATGTCTGCACTGGGGATCCGTAAAAACGTGCACAAGATTTTATTAAAAATTTTCAAAAATATAATTACCACGCGAAAGTATATGACTTACTAATGACAAAAATTTAAAAATAAAGTCAAAATATTGATGATATTTTTTCGAATTTCATTTACCATGCTGTCGAATTTACGCGATTTTGCTTTTGTATGCGATTTATGTCTTAAAGCGAAAGCCCAATATTGCATTTGTAAATAAATTATAGATTTACATTGAAATTTCGATTTTAATTAACATTATTTTTATTTATTTTTAAGTTTGCACTGATTAATACAAATTTTGTGCACCTTAAATGTTGGTCCATTTTTTAAATTACTAATCAATTGACAATAGAAATATAATAATTTTCAATTTTGACGTATGATGTACAACGTATCGAAGTCAGATTAAAATTAAGCTAATTTGCCGAAGCTGAAAAAAGCTGAATTAAAAGCTAACGCTTCGAAACGTTAGCTTAAAATTCAGCTAATTCGCCGAAGCTGAAAAACAGCTGAATTAGAAGCTGACGCTTCGAAACGTCAGCTTAAAATTCAGCTAATGTGCTGAAGCTGAAAATGACAGCAAAAAATTTGCTGATCAAGTTTTTCAGCACCAAATGTTACTTGCGACCTCTGGCATAAAAACGAATTTTGCTTTCAGCTGCAATATTTTTATTTCGAATTTTTTGTTTTGTTTTTCAACTACGTTAACCTTTACCTGAACACTTAATAAAGCGGTTAAATTACAAAAGACCTTGTGATATCGATTAATTTTGGAAATAATAGATGTTAAGATTTAGATTTTTTACAAGAAAGTCGGTAATTTGCTCATTCTGTTGTAGGTATGTGTGGCTCGAGGTAAATACATATAGGTGTAGCAGCGTCTTTCAGTGAGCAAGGTCGGCTTCGGTTGCCTTCTAAGTGTGCTACAGTTAACATCAAATTCATATATTTATTTTAAATCGGATTGTGTTAATTATAACAGATAACCCCATAATTTTTAAATTAGAGTGACTTAGAGGATGGTTTTAATGAGTAAAGAGGCTCAAAGATACATTTTCTAATACAATTTGTGCCTAAATTACTTGTATAGCATAAAAACCCACTACGGACGTGACTAACCTTATGGAAACAGTCAATAAAGTAACCGCTTTTAATTTTTGATGTGTAACATCTTTCCGCTCGCTTATGGGGGTAATTTTGTGAAATGGGACGGAAATGTATGACAGAAAGCCAGAAAAGCGCGCGCTTTTACCAAAATTATTTTATCGGAATACCTAGACATCAAAAAAACTTTGTCCGCCGTGAGGTTCGAACTCGCGATCACCAAATCTTATAATTATGTTTCAATCACGTAATGTACTACGCTAGAGGGTTAATCTAATAAAATTGTTTTAATTCGTATTATTTGGTACAAATTGAGGTTGCAGGTAACGTAAAGCCGTTTCCACCTACTTTGAGATTTTTAAATAATTTATAATTATTAATTATTTCAAATAATAATGTTGCTTACTACCAAGGTGAGATGTCAGATGTTACACATCATATACGAGTACCGTAAAGATTGTTAATATTTGTAATTTACGCCATAAATTTCTTTGTGTGAGTAAAAGTTATTGTACCATTTCTCGGCAAATAATTTAAGTATCATCAAGGGTGAAAGAACGAGTACGACTAAAAATTGTATAAACCTATTTTAAAAAAATTTTAAATATAAGTGAAAAAATATTTTCACGTCGCGGTTAATCCTGCAGTAGTAATATATACAAATTTTTACCAATTGCGGATTTTAAAATAAAATACGAATTTTTATTTAATAATTAAATAACTCTGGCTCTTGAAGAAGCAGCAGCTAGAAATGTAGAGTTAAAATGTTATTCTACTTAAATTAAAAAATAAACTTGTAGAATAATACGGGATTTTTCATGCTTGATCACATTTGAGAAACCAGCGAATGTACCAAAATAATCCACCATACCGATTGGTTTATTTTGGTTTTTTAAATCAAAAGATTACGGAAAAGTGATCAGTCTGTGCGGCCTTCAGGCCGCACAACCTCGACAATTAAATTCTCAACGACTCGAGTTCCAATGCCACACCTCACTGAACTTCTTAGTGTTTAGTTAATTTTAGTTAAATAGTGGGAGAAAAAATAGCGGTTTCAGCTACCGATTCCTTTTTTTTTTGTGTTTCAGGAGAAAAGATGGCAGCTTACGCACTAAAAACAAAAAGTTATGTAGCCACTGTACTACCGAGACTGAAAAAGTTCGTGTTTGGTTCCTTTCTAAATTAAGACCCATTAAGACCTACATTGAAAAAAACTTAAGTTGATGAACAAATTCAATAAAAATTACGAATGAAAAAATACAATTAGTGTTCGTTTATTGGCGCCAAAAGATGACGAATGGTTCGTCTACATGATGTACCTTTATTTTCAGTGCAGTTTGTAGAATTGAAAACAATTACAAGTGAAATCTAAGGAGATCCAAAAAAATCCGAAAAAATTGAGGAAATTCCTGAAAAAATTTAAAAAATAAATCTTAAAAGCAATTAAAGAAATAAATACATAGGCGGATAGCAAAAATTGTTTTATAGATAAATAAATACTAAAAGCGACTGGTAACGAATTAAGAATCAGTGATAACAAATTTAAACTCTAGAGCGCTGACCGCTACATCATCCCATGTGTAGGTTTTTTTTATAATTTGAAACCTATAAAATTTAGCATTGAATCATGCTAATAGAAAGGCAAAAATTATGAGCTACTAGTTGACGAAATATAGTTGGTATCCTTCCTGTGTGCGTGCTTTGAACTTATAACCATAATTCATTGAATTAAGAATTTGTATATACCCTAAACACAAAGCTGCATTCACAACCTGAAAATTAAGGAGTAAAATTTCTTTACAATTTGTAATTTATTGTTGTTTTCAAAGCAACTTAAGTTTAATTTTTGGTATGATTGACTTCTTTTTGCTGAAATAAATTAATTAAAATAGTAATTGCAGAATTATCACACACTTCACTAAAATTCGTGATGCATTTATTTATCACGCATTCGCTTTAATTGCATGCATTCATAAGGTAATGAAATTTAAATGCGTTTTAATTTGAAAAAAAATTGTGTCCGCTATTTTGGTTCTTTCGACGCGAACCGCAAATAAAACATTTAAAACCACATTTTGTGTATGGTAAGCGATGTAGATGATTAAATTGTACATAATTTAATTTCAATTAAACATCTTGCTGCTCACGTTGCAAATTTAAAATTAATATTTTTCATGTCGGTGATATGTAGAATTTTCCCATTGCTGCGGGATATGTGAATGTGACCGTAATTAACGGAATTTAAATTATTGAGGCTTTGCGAAATTTTTCCAAATTGAATTTAGTGTTTGCTTTAGAATTTTTCGAGAAGCTTTCCGTAAATCTGATAAACAATACAATTAATTTTAATGTTAGATCGCTTCGTGTAAAACGTATAATTTTAACCGTGTAATTTTTAAATCTTATGTCTATCATAGCGACCACCGGTTAACTCGTCGACGAAAAACCTCGGGTATTCAATTTCATAAGTGTCAGTTATTTAAACATACCATGATATAATAAGCTCCGGGCTAATTCACAGATTAAACTAACTTATAGATAAAAAATTAGAAAATTACATCGGAATAAACCAAAACCGTTCTAGTTTTTATATTCATCGATTGACCACTCGCATCGTTTAAATGTCTGCTAATAGTGTAATTAATTATTTGATTAGCTAATTAGTAAGCGTTTAACTGTATTTTTTAATTAACTTTATGACAGAAAGTAAAATTATTATAGTGGACAATAAATTTTATATTATTTTTAAAATTGCCTTTAAAACCGATTAAGCTGCTAATAATAATTATAATTTGATTAAGCTGTGGTGCATCGCTCAACAATAATTTTTTAGTATTTACCAAATAATTAATATAAAATTAAACTCGGGGGCACGAAAATGTATTACCCATCAAATTAAACGTCGTCGGGACGTTATTAAATTTAATTTAAATTAAATATATTTCGAAAATTAGATTAGAAAATAGGAGAGGTAACTTAGATGTCGTTTATCAAAATCACACAGCATGAAATTATTCTCGTCGACGTCTAAGTAATTATTATTATTTTATTCGATAATCATTTTCTTGTCTTGTCGATTTCTTTCCTTTAAAAATAATTAATTCGCCGCGTCTAATTTTTCTCCGATTAAATAATTTTTAGCGAAAATGGGATAAAGAGGCACCAACCGTTTGTGTTTTTTTAAATAAAACCACAAAACACAGTTTAAGTCTCTTATACTTAATATTTACGCAAATGGGCCACGAATATCATTTGTAGTTTGATTTCTCCTGGGAAATTATGGTGTTGCGCGTATACTTGTTAAAGAGGGTTTCCCAGTACATTCGCTACAAAATATTCTATAACCAAATAAGTGACTTAAATATTTTATACACGCAATAATATTTTCAATTATTTTTTTTTGTTCATAATAAAGTCGAGCGAACACCGGTTACTACGTTAATTACCGTTTAACAAATTTTGTTTATAGCGAAGAACCGATTTGGAAGTGCAAGGATAATTTTAAATAACCAATATGATCTTCTCGATCGTAATCCTTGCCACTTATTATTACGTTTTTTTAACTTCACAGTGATTTTTTAATTGTAGTAAAGTTTTATTTAGTAACCGGTATCTGTTGAGCTTAAATTGGGTGTCCGCTTCTCTTAAAAGAACGTCGAAGGATGTGCATACTGTGCGAAGAGTAGTAGAGACACAAATTCAAAAACTACACGAAGAAATAAAACAGGATAAGTACGATATAAACGTATAAAAGTTATTTGAACGATGGTTAAATCATGTTAAATAAGACATAACATATAATAAAGTGAGATAAGTCCTTTGTCCTCATCTTCGTAACAGGATTCAAAAAGCGTCACGTGAATCGTATTTACATCGTTTTGACAAGTTCGCAACAGGCGGCAAACGACAAATACTTTATGAATACGAACATCAACTTATCATTCCAACACATAATTTGTCCCGGGCAAAAATTTTTTTCTAATAAATATCGTGACGAGTTAATAAATTTTTTAGGAATCATCGGTTCAGCATCGACTCATAAAAATGTAGTGTACGAAAGATCTTGTCTCTGACATTTCCTATTTATTATCATCTAAACTGCTCACTTACATGCAATTGTGTAGTAAACATGAATTGAGCTGAGTTATTGAAGGTGGTTTTTATTAATTTTTTCCTCTCGAAAATACACGTATTATAAATATCGAGAAAAAAGAAATTGCTACCACCCGCTGTAATTCGGCTGTAAATTCATTTTAATTTTCGTGTTGAACACTAGGTATACTATACGTTTACTACATTTTTATGGCTCTTCACAAATGTGTAAATAATTTTACCACATTTTTTCGGTTATGTCGTTGCAGAACCCGCATGCCAAATTAAATTTATTATGCAAATATTGATGCTCGTTAATTAGATGGTTTTTGAAAAAACGTAAAAATGTTGCAAATCTTAAATAATTTATTCGATTCGTCAAGATAATTATTTTGAGTCAATATTAGACTTCAATCTGAAACCTTCATCAGCAAGTCGGCAAAATCGAGTACCCACTCTTCAAATGAATAATGCAATTCAAAAAGTACTCAATTAATTATTCAACAAAACTAAATCAGGTTATTTCACAATAACAAAATCATTCATAAAATATTTAGAGAAAATTTTTGCAATTTGTACGACAAAACATTTTAATTTTAATCCTTTAATAATTCAGCCCTTGCGAACTTTGAAAATTTGGAATTCAGATTTTAATTAGATCATCAATTTGACTGAATTAAAATTAATTTATATCTACTATAGGGCGCTATTTTATGATTTAAGATTTAAATTACAATTTAAATTACAAACGATTATTCAAAAATTTAATTTTTTGCAACATCTCGCACCTAAGAGTTTTTGAAGTAAAGAACTAAACCGAAAGTTTTATGGATTCACATAAACTGCGCAATATTTAATTAAAAACTACTCTAAAAACAGTTTGCACGTCAAGAGGAATAATTAAGGAAGTGCTTGGCAATAAACATTTCCTAAAATTCCTGCAAAACGAGAGATATTGGCTAAAATATTGCCATGGCAACCAAATATGTACATAGTTGTAAACAAGTGATGAAGTAAGTAAAAGAAGAAGAATTTAAAAATATACGTTAGGTTAGGGTTATAATTTAAATAAGATATATATATTGTAATGATATTTTTAATCAAAATTACCACACACTTATCTCTGCTCAGGGTAACTCAGCATTGCGGGAGCAATTGTAATTTTCAAGGGTCGAGGGTTCTTGCGTTTTCAAAATTTAAATTAAAAAGAAATCTTTCCAATAAAACAAATAATTTCTTCAAAAATCAAATCCAATTCAGAATAATACTGGCCAATCTAATAAATTTAATAAATTCTCCAAAAATAATCTTCTCCAAAAAAATAACCAATAAATTTCTAATCCAATGTAAAATCTTTAATTTCAATGTAAAATAAAATTTTAATTTTATTCGAAAGAAACACAGTTTGATTTCGTGCCTTATCCAAATCGTCGGCTTATCAATTGCACCATTCGTTCGAACAAATACAATTTTAAATTTTCCAATTTTAAATCCAAATCGAAAATTATAATTTTAACTAAACAATTAAACCAAATCAATCAAATCTACTACCGTTCGGTAGCCGCTCATAAAAATTATCCAAATTATCCAAAATATCAAATCAATCATCCAAAAAATTCGCAATAATGCATTCGCATAAAATCACTTTATTTAAATCAAAAATAATAACTCACAATTTCAAAAAAAATCACAAATCTCAAAAATTGCCACAATAACTCACTCGAGTCAAAAATTAACGAGCCAAAAGTCGGCGCTGTCACTCGCGCGGCGACCTGTTGGCAAAAAGCTAATCTCCTGGTCGGTTCGCTCCCCACCTGTCCAATTTTTACAGTCTTGCAACTTAAAATTATTTACAAACAAAATTTTCATCAAAATGTACAGGGTAGGTCGTAACCATTTTGAAACACGACAATATATATATATTTGCGAATTGTTTACAATTTGTTTAATCGTATTTCGCACCCTTCTTTCGACGTTTCTTATCTATGGTGTCTATTATCGTTTGTTCGACACCCATTCTTTTGCGAATTTCGAAGTTTTTTATGTGCTCCAGCTTAGATACGCCACAAGAGCGTCTTCAGTAATCCATTTCCAAAGCTTTTAGCCGTTCTGTATTTCTTTTGGATAATTCCCACACTTCTGCTCCATACGTGCATATACTCTCTACTATCGCTGAATATATCATGGTTTTGGTTTTCTTCGTGACGTGTTTATTCCAAAGGACTGAATTTAGCTGGCGTATGGCTCGTTTTTCTTGAATAATTTTGTTTTTGATATCTGCTTCGCTGCTTCCCTTGTTGGAGAGAGTTCCCCTGTTCCCGATCACTTCTGATTCTAGTATCAGGTCTTGCCCAGGTTCTCCAATTGTTAGGTGTTCAGTTTTGGTGAAATTTATTTCAAGGCCCCACTTTTCGTATTCTTCTTTTAATTTTCTTACCATGTAATTTGCGTCGTGCTCGTCTTCGGCTACGATTACCTGATCATCGGCGAACAGCAAAGTATAGAGGGTTGAGTTTCCTATCGGGGTTTCCATTCTATGGCATTTTCTTTTCCATTTGTTCATTGCTTCATTAATATAGATTTTAAATAAAGTGGGAGCCAGGCAGCATCCTTGACGCAAGCCTTTTAAAATTTTAAATTTCTTAGATAACATACCGCCTAATTTTACAGCACCAGTTCTTCCTATGTATAGATTACGAATGGCATTTACTATATATACTCTACTAATTCCTCCTCTGTCTAGTCTAGGCTTCCCCACAGCTTACTTAATGGGATACTATCGTAGGCTTTGCGGAGATCTATAAATGTTAGATGTACAGCTGCATTTCTTGCTAATTTTTTGTCTATTAGTTGTCTTAACACAAAGACGTTGTCAATACAAGAGCGACCTGCCTGAAATCCGCTCTGTTCTTCGGTCTCTAACATCTCATTCTCTATCCCATTTTTTATTATTTTTCCATATAATTTTCCGATTGAACTCAATTGCTAAACGCTAATGCCACGATAATTATGACAGTCTCTTTTATCGCCTTTTTTGTAAGTACAAGTAATGTAGGATTTTTCCCATTCTTGAGGTACATCGTCTCCTTTTAAACATTTATTAAATAATGATGCTAACATATCATTCATGGCCGATGGTGCTGACTTTATCAATTCTATAGGAATATTCCCTGGGCCCGGGGCTTTTCCGCTCTTCATCTCACTAGCGGCCTTTTTTATTTCTGCGGCAGTTATGCACGTATATATATCGTTCATTTCATTCTGTGAAATTTCGTCTAGTTTTGCTGCAGTTTCAAATTCTATTCGATCTTCAGTTAGTTATACTTTGTAGTACTCTCTCCATTCCTGAGATGTTATTAAATTAATTCTACCGTTGTCTTTGTTATATCTTTGCATTTCTCGTAATAGTTTCTATTAATTTCGCTACATTGCTGGTCCCACATCTCATTTTTGGCCTTGATGATTTCCTTCTTGAGTTCATTTCGTAATCTGCAGTATTCTCTTCTGTCTTCAAGTGATTGTGTAGATAACCATGTTTCATATAGGAGCTTTTTATTGCTAACGAGTTCTTCCATCTGCATTGAACACCAAAGTTGGGTTTTCTGTCTTTTGGTTGGTTTTTCTTTTTCCCCCAGCGCTTCCTTGGCTGCTTGGTGTATACACTGTTTGATCACATTATAGAATTCTTCGGTAGTAGGTGGAACTGTGTTGCAAGATCCCAGTTCCTGCAGTTTTTTTGCTAGTCGTAGCTCATATAGGAATTCAATCGAACTGTCCCTTAGGCTTTGTATATTGTATTGCGTTTTATCCAGGAGTATATTATCGGAATTCTCGTCGGTTTTATCCGGGGTCCCATAGCTCTTGTAGGGAATGTATACTTTTGCTTGTAGAAAATGATGGTCTGATCCGCAGTCGGCTCCTCGTTTTACTCTTACATCGATAACTTTGATATGGCCGTTTTGTTTCACGATCATGTAGTCTATTATTGACTTCAGTTTTCGTGTTGCCTGGAACCATGTATATCGGTGTATATCTCGATGTGGGAACCATCCGTTTGTAATTTTCAGGGAATACTGGTGAGCAAATTCAATTAGCCTTTCGCCATTGTCAATTACCGTTTCTTCGCCATATTGTCCTACTGCTTGGTCGTTTTTACGCTTACCAATTCTGCCGTTAAAGTCTCCTAATAAAATAACTTCTTTCCGTTTACCAAGTACATCTAGTAAATCCGTCAGTTCAGAATAAATTTTTTTTTTCATTTTTAACGACATCGTCATTTGGGGCATACACGCCAACTACCATTAGATCGACTCCGTTTATATCCATGTGCAACTGGATGATTTGATCATTCACTTGGTTCCAGCTTTTTATGTATCGCTTTAGAGATCTTTTTATCAATATGGAGACACCCGATTTAGGTCTAACATCTTTTGGTACGCCACTATACATATGTATGTAGCCCTGTTTTTCTTTCACTCCTTTTCCTTTCTTTTTTGTTTCGCTTAGTACTACTACGTCCGCGTTAAATCTCTTCATTTCTTGGAACACTTCTCCGAATTTAGAACTGATTCCTTGTACATTCCAGGTACCAAACAGCATTGTCCTTTTTCGTTTGCGCAGTCGTTCATCATTTGATCCATACATTTTCCGAGGCTTGGTTGAAGGTCTTTTAGCAATAGGTATTGCTTTTTACGGGAATGAGGTGCTGGCCCATTGCCCAACCCGAAGGAGTTGCAACAAGTTCTTCCACTCTCGTTAGCCCTAAGGTCCCAGCATCCACCGGGATTGGTTACCCGATCTCTGCCGGGATGACTCAGGTTACCAGGGTTCACCAGTCTTGGAGGTGAGAGTTGGAATTGGGTTGGAGAGGCTATGCCGTCTCAGACTGTGCCGTCTTAAACTGTGTATTGCGCTTCACAACCCCTTTGAACCCCTAATTAAATAAGATTAGAATTTTTTGAAATTGGAATGAAAATTTAGAATAAAAAAAAATTTAATATAATTTTAATATAAAACAAAGCACCCAGGAAGATTAACAATTAATATGATTAAGAGGTGGCATTATAAACTTGGCGTAATTACTTAACAATCTGCGTTATGTTTGTCGAAATTTTATTTTGTTATAAATTTAGTAAATTAGTAGTTAGGAAAAGCGCCGTTAATTTTTAAACAGTATCCAACGAAGTGAAATAAAACAGCAAGAAGCAGGCAACGATGTTGTTTAAGATGTGTTTTATTATGGAATGTTAAATTATACTCGCAGATAATGAAAATTGTTTCTTCTTGCTCTGTTATACACTTACTTAGTTCCCTTTCATCTCAGTATTTACTTATACAGACTTTCTTATTAATTCCTGACATAAACCTGCCCAACCCTTAAAAGTTACTTCTTTACAAAATTCTTATTGAAAACTTAAAAGGAAAAACTTATTTGTTCTTAGTAATTTTAATGTTTGAACAATTCGACGTTTTGATAGCAAAACGGCATGTAGGTAATGATGAATTGGCATTTTCTTGGCACATCCAGCTACTTATACCGTGTTCTATTGCTTTGCAGGGTTGCGGCATTTGGGGGCAAACCTATAATTTAACAGATATGGCTAGTAATGTTGAAAGCTTCGCCGCATTTTCTTCGATGAATCGGCGTTTCAAACAAAGTATTTCAAAAACACATGTCGCTACATGAGATATTACATTTTCATATAAAAACTTTTATTAAACGAATACCTCTTTAACATAAAATTCCCCTACAACATCATCGAACTTTTATCAAATTTCATAAAAGGATTTGTGTCCTCGCGTATCCAATTTATTGTAAACGCACTTATCTAAATAAAGTTGTTAAATAAAATAATTCGAATTTCCCTTAAAATCAAACAGAGACATCTAAGCTAAAAAACTTGAAAAATCTCGGTCGACCTCACGATATTAAGGGCGGTTCGGGATGAATTTTATTTAATGACCCTTCACCTCAATAAATGCTAATAAGCCAAAAAGACCTGCAAAACTGTTATTTCATGAAAAGTTACACAAGAGACTTGCAATTTAGAAACATTTTTAAACGACTGCACACATTAAAAATAAATGGTTTGGTGTCAAATGTTGTTTATTCGGCAATTAGTGGTTAATGGACCCTTACACCGACGAGCTAATTTAAAAAATTTTCTTTGAAATGAATTTAACTAAGCAATTACATTTTATTTTTAACGATCGATCTAAATAATTTCAAGGTAATTACAAATAAAATATTTTTGATTGCTGCTATCATTAAGTGATGATACATCAAAGAAATGCTTTTCACCATCATCATTATTTACTTTCTTTTATTTGTGCTTCTTCAACCATTACTGAGTGATTCTTGTGTCAATTAAGAAAATATTACCATTAAAATGCAGACTCTATTATTCCACTTTGATGACCACAACTTTTCTCACAAAAAATTAATTAAAAATATTTTTTGTTCGTCTATTATGGATATTTTGTAAAAAAATTAATTACCGATTAATAATTTAAATAATAAAAATACTTCTTCCAGCAATTTTTTTTAAAATTATTCTACAATGTAGCAACGAAGCTTTCGGTATATAAAGTTCGCAACAGATAGGTATACATTGTATTTTCCAACAACAAACTTTTCGATCGTTTTATTATTTTTAACAATTTCGAGTACTTTTTCTATAACTATTGTTGAAAATGTATAATTTTGCCAAAACTCTTGTTTAATACATACTTTTGATGAAATTAATTTTATTGAAAAAGTTGCAAAAAACGAGAAACGTTCGGTAGTTTCTAACTGTTTTTCAAATTTACCCAATAACTATGCAATTTACGATTGAAATACATCCGAACAAATTTATACAGTATGGAATTTTACGTAACTTTTATTCTAAATATTTTTCAATAAAACTTGTGGGTTAACAGTATTATTATTGTTGGAAAATTATTACACCGGAAAAATGGCAGACATTCAAGCCCGAGTAAAACAGTTTTCTTTCAAATTATTCGTCAACAATACTTCAAAAATAGAAAGAAATAATATGGCAGAATATTTATTTAAAATATTAATAAAAGCAATGGTTTAACTGTTATTATTAATAGGAAATAAAATATTACTTAAAAAGTAGCGGATATTCGGCAGTTACCTCTTAAATTATTTATAATTAATTTCGCAAATAATGCGAAAGAACATAAAATTATATTTAAAATGTTAATCAAAAGAATAAATAATTACTTTTTCTTTGCTTGGATTTTTGCAATTTTTGTCGGTCACCATGACTATTTGAATAGTGTGGAATTCGACGGTCTAGTTTGTGCAGCCTAAAGACCGCACTGGTGCGTAATTTTTTAGCAACGTCTCAAATTTTTAAGGTTGTAAATTTAAAACAAATGAAGCTGCTTTGTGGAAGAGTGGCAGACAGAAAAGATTTATTTGAATTGTGTGAATCTCTCCAATTTTTAGTTTAAGAACTTAAAATGAAACAATTAGAAATGTGGTAGGTAAGCAAGACAGGCAGATAGTACTTTTTATGTATTACATCCAGTAATATATTATACAATATTCAAAATCGAAACGACTTAATTCGTCGTAAAAACATACATTACTCTTTGTTTTTATAAGAAGTTTAAAGAAAATGGAAATGCGTAGAATGAAAAAAACAATGCAGAATTGAATCATACAAAAGCTCGAAGATGAGAGCTTAGTATTTCACAAAGTTAGTGAGACCTGAAACGTTACGGACCTGAAATAAAAAAAGGTTCTGGATAAACTTGACAACCAGGAAGAAGATATTGGGCAATGTGGAAGCCATTAATGAAGGCTGTATACTATAATAATAATAATATTTATTTATTTAGCAAAATGCTATAAAATTATAAATATGAAGTCAGGAAATAGCGTTAAAGAGAGACGGAGCACCGGAATTTATGACGTGAAACGAAGAAACTTGAGAAAAATCAAAAAAAAAGGGTAAGCTCTCTGCGTTGTGGGTAAAAACAACCACATAGTCCTTATCGAGAAACTCTTGTCAAAATTGTCTTTTAAAAATAAAAATTATCTAAATTAAATATTTCACCAGTGGCGTAACAAGTAGCTGAGAGGCCCGTGTGCGAAGTTGGGGGCCGAGGCGCTGTTTTTGTAACAACATAAAAAAAACAACAATAAGAAAAACGTATTATATCAATTTTTTTTTTAAAGATTGAGTAGTCACAGCAGAACCGAGAGCCCTTTTAGCCGGGGGCCCGCGTGCGTGGCACCCACCGCACCCCGGTAGTTCCGCCACTGTATTTCACTTTACATTCTATAGTATTATTTGTGTGTGCCGTTTGATCTTCGTGTAAGTTAACTCGCGATTTTTGCGGAAGTTAGCGTGTGAATCGCGATTCCGATAAAAATGGGTTTATTTTCATTTATTAATAAAAATTTGGGTAAAATAGCACGCGCTCCAAAAACCTGCAACAGCTCAATTTAAATTTATAAATGATAAACCGTGCTGTCACCAATTTCTGTGTTTGCTTCCAATGCCTGAAATTCCTTGACAATTCCATTGGAATGTTTAGAACATTTTTTTGCGGTTTACTCCTTGGTAAATGATAATAAAAATTATTCGACGCCGCCAGCTGGTGGCGTAATAAATACAAATTACAAATTGCATAGACATGAAATATTGCACATTAATTTTATTAAATACAATAATTTGTTTTCATTCCACCAATAACACCGGGGGGGGGGGAGTATACTAAACAGGTTAGTATATAGATGTCATAAGACCGTTCCACCTCTGTACTCGGGGGTTCCCCAGTGCCAGTGCCAGTGCGTTTAAAATATAAAAAATCTTACAATAAAATTTAAAAACAAACGTATTTATGAATAACAATGAAATTTTTGTATTGCCTTTGTAATATGGTAAATTTTAATTTAAATATAATAAAGTAATTTTTCTAATTACTTCATCCTTAGTTTTAAGATTTAAATATTGGTTTGAGATTATGATTAATACATTATTATATTTAAAACGGGATGCGCTAATTTAATGGAAGGAATTGATTACTCATATGTGACCTACGACGTATTTTTATAATGCATTAGGTTTTTGCATTATTGCAGTATTGCATTATTTGCATAATGCAATGGGGTTATTGCGGCAATAAGAAGTACGAGTAGTTGTTTAAGATAATTTAAAATGAAGGCGGTTGTTTGAAGTGGAAAATATATATATTGTGAGATAATTTAATTTAGATGAATAGCACAACAAGTTGAGTGGATGCTTAAAATCATAAGATGGCCGTTGCAACATGTTGCATAAATGGCTGACCAGTGAGAGTTGTAACTGCAATTAAGACCTCTAAGCTGGCAACTGGCTATGTGAACAAGTTGCTTGATTTTTCTTTTCTGAAATTCTAATATTTCAGAACAGTTATTAATAAATATTAACAAAGTTCCTTTATGATTATTTGCGACCACATATGAGATAATACCAATTACGATATCAAAGAACTGTTTTTAACAAAGTTCTTTATGATTATTTAAGATGATAATAGATGATAATAGTTTAAGATGATGACCTAGTTTGAGTATGGGGGACGATTTATTTAGATTTAAGGAAATGACCAATTAGAAATTTAAAGGGACGAACTTAGATTAAGCGACGACATATTAATTAAGTGACGATCTTAGTTTTAAGTTGACAAGGTAATAGAGCGGATAATTTAGCAAAATATAAGGGTTTTTTATTTAAAGATCTTACATAATATAAAAACAATTGAGTTGATCATCGAAATATATTGTCATGTTTCAAAAGTGATTCGGACCCACCCTATATATTTTGGTAAAAATTCATTTTCTTATTTAAATTGTGTTTAAATTGATTTTAAGTTGTAAGATTGTAAAATTAGCAAGGTGGGGACGAATTACCGGAAATTCTAGGCTTTTTGCCAAAAAATGGTTGACGTGATGGACGTATTAATTGACGTATTAAGTTTATGAATTGAAAATTATAAGAAGTTTGTGATGAAAAATGTTTTATTGAAATTTATACTTGGAGTATATTAATTTTTGAAGGAAAGTTGAATGATTTGGAAATGTAATTGGAACGGAAGCTTTCGATGATAATTGTAATAAGATAAAGAAGATAAAGCAAGAAGAAAGAAGAAAATAATAATTAAACATATAAGTAAATGGTAAAAATTTTTAAATTTTTATATTAAAAATTGTTATAGGAACTACGAATTGTGTTTGATAACCGGGCTGATGCGATACGGCTATCGTAGCATTTGCATTCCCATTTTTATAAATTATTAAATTCAAGTTTTACAAATTATTTTGAATTAGAAAATTTTTGATTGGAAGCAATTAGAACAAAATAAATAGATTTAAAAAATATTTACATTGCAATATATAGGCGCTTCTTTACAAAGTATTATAAAGATTGTGGTTGGTCATTAAATATGAATAAACAATTAGAAAACATTACAATCAGAGGAATGAACTATCAAACAGTTATCAAATCCGCAGATTTAAAAGGACTTGTAAGTGTTACTACGAGGGGTTAACAATGTGCAGGGTTAGTTTGAAGATCACAGCTTTGGTTTGGTATGGAACTTTGATTTGAGAAGGCGGTAATTCAAATTGAAGAACCAAATATTACACCTTTTACAATAGAGTTCTGATTGGCAGGTTCACACTATTATTCTAAATATTACTTTTGAGCACAGCCTCGTATACTGTAATATGATTTGCCAAATTATACAACGACTGCTATCTTACGATAAAAAAATATAAAACCAATATTGTATAAAATAAAATTTTACATGACTTTTATCTACAACATTTTTTTGATCGAGTTAATATATAAATTGTTATTGCCGTTACAAAATGATATTCCTGAAAAGTATCGGGTTTTCGGTAGTTTTAAAGTTTTTTTTCAATTTTTACGATAAGGTTAAAGTTGAGCCGCAAGATTAAAATTTACACAAACAAATTTTTGTATGTTCTTTCAAACTTTTGTTTGAATTATTAATTGATAAAAGTTCACACCAAGCCAGGCAATAAATAATGTAATTTATTGTTCTGCGTTTTTAATTGTCTCTGGGTTTCCTCAAAAATATGAAAAATCTGAAATTACCTACTTTTTCATGTGTAATTGTAAAGCTCATCGTGAATTGAATTCCTGTTCGGATAAGATTTAAAATTATTCGAAAAATTTCTAATGTTTAATTTGGTGAAAATAAATTAAGTTTAAAGACATTGCTACACTTTAATGCTTCTTATCTCGTCGATCTTTGTGTATTAGAAGCGGTAAAAAGAGCCCAGGTTACTAAATATTCCGCTTGTTATTATTAAAAAAATTCAAAAAATCTAACTATCCAATCCAACAATCCGAGTAAGTTCAAAGGTCTCAGAAAACAACATAAATACAAATTTATTATCGCGGTTTTCACACATTTTTCTGTTTGGTTAAACACGAAGTTGTATATTTACGACGAAATTTATTTTTATTGTTTATTATTGGTGAGGCAATTTTGTAAATAAATTCTTTCGTACCGAGTAATTTAAATATTAAGGTAATTAAATTAAAAAGTAGCCTTAAATAGTGTCTCGGGTACGTTAATTCGAAAATGCCAAAATTTTACTTGAATCCTTAATATTTTTATTATGTAAATTTGGTCATATCTGATCGATTCACAATTACTTGTATAAAAGTCACAAAAATAATAAATTCGTCGATAAGCATCTTAATAGTGGAACAAATTTGTTTTGTTTTTGTTTAAGTTTAAAAAAATGAGTTTGTATGTTCTTGCAGAGGTTACATAAACGCAACGTGATAAAACAAAGGGAATCCATAAAATAAGGATTGATGAACACGTTCGTGAAGTTACAGGGAGTATTCGATGCAGGGTAATAAACAATGGCGGCGTTTTAATCGGCAGCGATCTTGGGGTAATAAATAGACGTGGAGGGTCGATCTTAGACGTTGGCTTGATGAGGCTAATTGGATGAAGCTCTGGTCGGCTTATGTAAAGCACTAGCCGTCCAGAGTAGGTGTGTTTTGAACTTTTGCAATGTACACTTCAATAATCTTATTGAGAAATCCGCTTAAATATAAATAACTTAAATTAATTTCTAAGGATTGCAGCGCGTCGAAGCGTTTCGTTTTCGTCAATTTTTAATAATATCGATGAGCCAAGGTGTTTTCTCGACGACGAATAAATTAGTTATTTACGATCCCCGTGACAAACACAAGCCCAATTAAAATTTAAATAAAATCACTTTATAGAAATTCATTTGCGTTTGAAATTTGATCTCACTTCATCTGATGTTGTAGATCAAGATTTTCGATAACCATATAAGTCGTATTTTACTACGCCAGATTGAGTGTTGGTTATAATGTATATAAGATCTAACAATCCGAATACATTTGTTAGTACCAGCTTTCATCGACTTGGGCAATAGTTTCCGAGTCGTTATTCGACTCAATGGTCGTAAACAAATTGTTCGCTTTGTACATATTGGTCAAACGGACACCAATCCATAAGCACGCAAATGCAAATCGCACGAATTATATTTTGCCGAAACATTCGAATCGCAGTTTTTGCAATAAGTCGCATAATTAACGGGCCAAAATTTGCTTTTTTCGATTTTATCTTACGAGCATTGGAAAAGAATTCCTCTTAATTTACGATTGCCGGGACCAGGAAGCCCAAAAAATGAGCAGATGGAATTCGACAGATAGAGGAGAAAATGTCGCAGTAAACTTCATTTACAATTTCTGATACAATAAAGTAAACGTAAAAATGATGCAAGTGAAGATAATGTAAATTTTTAACGGTATCCAGCACATATTTCCTTATTTATTGTTCCTTATTTATAAAAAGTTTCATATTAAATTTACTTATGTGATATTATTAAATTCCTATTATGTAATTATGCCCGCCCACATCTTTATTCGATATGGCTTTTTTTATTCGTGTTCTTATTGTGTCTCGCATACAATAAATTGGGTAAAAGTTCGAAAGGTGGTCGATAAGACCAATAATAATGTATTTATAATATTAGTTTACAGTCTGTAATATCTATAATCAATATTTTCATTACGAAATTATCCTTATTGTTTGCACGGATGTCCAGTTACTCACCAATTTTATTAATAAACCTCTTCGGATTTTATGGACATAACCCACATTTGTTAACAAAGAAATTAAACTTTTTATACTCATCGAAAGGTTAAATTTTGACGTCCTTATGCGAAATGTCAAGTTGATTTTTTCACTGCAATTTTAAAGATTCAATTGTGTTGCCGATGATTTCTTGAAGTTTTGATATCTTTGATTATTTATAAATGATTTTATCTAAATTACTCCTGCGGCCAACTAGCCCGACTTTCCTTAATTAATAAGATCCGAACATTATTCAATGGTACCCAATTTAATGAGTAGAATGGGAAAAATACTAATTATAATAATATCTTATTAACTTCTAAAAACATAAAGGCACTGGTAAAAATGTTGTAATCCATAAAAAATTCTTAAATTTTTTAAGAGTTTCGTAAAGAAGTTTTAATATTATGAATTACAAATAAGCGAACTTTTTAAATTAAAATAGAATTACATTTACTTGAAAATGTCACAAAAGGTTTCGTTTACATAAAAATTTAATATAATTGAAATGTACTGTTAAGTTTTAAATGTTCTTATGGTTATATAACGCATAAATTGCTGAAAACTTTTTAAATTCAATTTAAGTAACAGTTAAACGTAATTATTGTTAAAGAATACATAATTTGATTATACAACCTCTTGGCCTCCAACTAAATGATTTTTCATTAATCTAAAAATAATGACATGTGAATATTTCTTTATATTTTAAATTGATTTCATATTAAACATATAAAAGATCTTAAAACATATGTTAAAATTTAATAGACAAAGAGGCAGAAACTGGCAATGATTGAAAAACACCTACCGAGTATCAATTACCTCTACAATCAAACTTGATAAATCAGCGATTGATTTATAAACGAATTATGTGTTCCGCTTTACTTATACGGCAGATAGAATTTTTACAAACTGGGATTACCGAAAGGCAGCCCACTCAATCATTTGTGTTTAATTAAGAGGAACAGTAGAAATGTTTCAGAAGTTTTGAATAAAAATGCAAATGCGCTGAAAAATCGCTCTTATCTTTTGGCAGGAAAAAAAAGAATTAACTTTTTGTCTTAAATATGACTGATTGTGGTCGCTTTGTGAATGACAATTAAAAATCTGAGACCTTTTTGAATCAAAACTTTTACTATAATCTGGACTTTGCTAATTGCAAGTCAGACATTTGAAAGTAAAATAAATTACAGCGCTTTTAAAATGTTAAAGAAAATTTTAATTCATTACCATCGAGAAGAAGAATTTCTTATTTGCATAGGAAGCTAATACCGTACAAAGCAGTAAAAGAAGTTTTCTTAATCAAATTAAAAAATGCGTATGTTTTATTCATTTGGATTTAAATTTTGTCACTGATGAATCTATTTAAATTTTTTTCATTTTACTCACTTTTTGCTTGACGCAATCCAACAAAGTTGTATCCAATGAAATTTTTCTTACAAATTGTAACTTTAAAGGTTTAGTTGGTACATTGTAAAATTTTATGACCCTGAAAATTCAGTAAGCAATTTTCTAATTTTGAAAATTATAGTAATCCGCAGCTTCTTCGAATATATAAAACTTGAGATACTCAAGAAGATAAAGTCGAAGCGTTTTACAAATTACCACCAGTATCCAATTTTCATTATTATAAAATTGGTAACTCATAAACTTTTAGCTACCGCAGACGTCGTAAAAATTCCAAAATTTTAATGTCGGAATATTTTCAGTGTGTTATTTACTTAATAAGTGTAACCATAACCTAAGGAAACCCTCAATTGAATCAATTTCTTTCTTATTACACAACAATCGACTATGGCGAACCTTTGAAAATTTCTAAATTTGTATGTGTAGTTTTTCCGAGTCCAAAGAGTATGTTTTCCAAAAGTCAATTAGTTGGTATTGTTTTCAATTAGGAAACGTGTGAACATTGCAAGCTTAGAAGTTTGGTTAAATTGGAAGCGCGAACATTTCATTATCCTGCTTGGATCAAAATCAAATGGAATCGAGTATTTTCGATAAATAACAATCGATATATCTCATTACGTGTTAATAAGACTGGCGACCGCCTTTCCGGTCAAATTGATTAGATTTCATTAAGAAAAACTTGGGTAAATTGTTTTCCAACTTACCGCTTATCCTTTTGAATTGAATCTGAGTTTCCTTTAATTAAAAAAGTAATAACAAAATCTTGCACTAGTTTTTTATTTTTTGCATCTCTTAATGAACATCATTAATAACAAAGTGAAATCGTAAATTGTTTTAAAATATTTAGTAACAATAAATTAATGAGATTCTTTCACGCTTGTTAAGTTGCTTTAAATTCAGCTGCGTTTTTTAATTTATCTTCTGGAGCCTTTGTATTTAATTCTTAATCGTTTATTAGTCGAACATAAATTAATTTAGTTATTTTGTTGATTAATTTATTAAGTGAGTGGGTAGTGAAATTTAAATCAAAACAATTAAAATTTTTTGGCGAGGAACGTCGAAATTTGCCCAAATTACCTCAGGACTTGATCATTTGCTAAATATATTTGTGTTTAGACAAGAATTTGTACTACAGTAACTGATAATGTTTAAATATTACAATTTGAACCCTTATAATCAAGATTTATTGAAGCCCAAATTAATGTAACCCAAACAATAGGCAATTGTTATACCGAAGGATGTCAAAGAGATAGGCGAAGAGAATATGCATTAAAAGGAAAGATAATTGTCTAAGTACGATGATAAAGTTCTAATTATCACCAGAAATTGAGATAAACCACAGAATTATGACTTGAGGTACAATTGCGTTTCACCTTCCCCACTTGATGATAATTTAATTAAAAGTTTGCAAAAATTGGTGGGCGTAGAACAGGAAAAAAACAATTTTCGATTAAATCTTCCGTGTTAACGCATTAGAAACGCCACTGGTTATTTTAATAAATCTAAATTACAATTTTGGATTAGTAGAAATCATGCTGGTTATCATATTGAAAAATATTAAATTTAGAATTTACTCGATATCGATATATTGGATTAACATATCTTACGCTGCGTGAAGCGATCCTTAATTTTTTTCTCTCCTTCGTTTAAGTAACCACCTTATATGGCTCTTCCTAATAAACATTTGGATCACCAGTAGTCGAAACTTAATTAAAAATTGATTGATTAGCGAAGAAAAACTATTTAACACGACCGATAAATTTTGAAAATTGTAAATTACGGATGTAACTTCCGGTTGACTTCGTTTTGTACATTTCTATATACTAAATATAAATAGCTATAAATTTAATAAAAATATTTTATTCGATATATTTGTGCTACACACAAAATATGAAAATTGATTTTAAATTTGACGTTTATTATCGGAACATATTGAAAAGTTGAAAAATATTTTGTCGTCTGTAATAAATTAATGGTAGATTGAATATAAACGTCAAAAATAAATTACAATTCAAAATATTTTCAACCAGGACGACGACGATGATAATAATAATAGTCGTGTAGTGCTTGTTCCGAAGCTATAAAAATTTTCAATTTGTTTTTACTTGTTTTATTAATGGTTGACTAATGTCTCTGGTTGCAGGACACATGTCCTGTGATTTAACATGGGTCCGCATAAAAATTCTCACGAGGCAAAATTAAATTAGGACAATTTTTAAAACGTTTCTTTTGAATTCTTGACACTTAAAGCGTAAAACAAAAATTCTTGCTTTTCAATAAAAGCAACCTTTTTCAGGTTAAATGAAAACTGTCCGACTCCTTTTACATAATTTTTATTTATTCAAGCGCCGAATTATTTAATTAAAAAAAGGAATTTACGGGAGCAATTTCATCAATCTAAGATAATTAAAAATATGAAGGCAATTATAAAACTTTTCCAAATATAAATTAAAAAGAAAATAAGAAACTGTGTTCGACCCAAAAAAATATTTTCAATAATTTTATATAGCATTTTTATTACACGAAACAGCTAACTTTGCCCATTTATGACACAGCTCTCTGAGAATAAGTCTTGTGCAGATTTTAATTAGTTATAATTTTTCATAAAACAATTGCATATTGTAGAAGCAGCCGTTTACGAGAAAAATTACCGCAGTATACTTTTTTTTTAAATTCAATACTTGGGTCAAAGAGCATCAGCAGGTGAGATCTAAACAATTTAAAACGTCAAGTTTGGAAAAGTAGAGTCGAATTTTTACAAGTAGCGTTGTAAATAACGCAATAAAAATAAAATTAAACCTAATTTGAAAGATCTTCTCCATACGATGTGCTATGTCAATTTATTCGAGTGTAGCTAACAAATATAAACAATGATTTATGTTTTAAGAATCTGACGTTGGCTACCTACATGATTACATTTGATGTGCATTCCTGAATTTATTTTGGTCGGTTAATAATTTTGAATAATCTTAAACGGTACCAACAAAATACACCAACTTTGCGTAACCGATGGAAAATGTTGCGAGCGATTATTTTGATTTGATAATTTTTGATTGATGTTACATCTCGGTAGGAGTCATGGCGTGGCTGGACTTATCAATCAGTCGTTTTCTGTTTTAAAAATGCACAATGCGAAGCTAATGGAATCTATGTGGTACCTAACGGGTTAAATACCGAGTGTTCCATAAAAATGAGATAAAAAAAAATTGAAAGCTGCCGCGGGACAATGGGAAGAAAAGCAAAGTGGAGAAAATTATTGGTTTTATTTTTTTTGCTATTATTATTGATTGTTGTATATCGAGCGATGGGAATTTTAAAAAACCAACCCTTTTTGTGGTTCTTTTCGGTAAGACTATATTTATCTAAAATCCATCGATCGCTTTATTATGATAAAATCGATACTATTACAAAAAGCAAATTAAGCCTATATAGCACGCGATGGATCAAATTAAAATTTGTTGGTAATTATATAACATATGGATATTTTTGGTGAAATATCAGGTGTTATTATGGTTTATCGTAGTCCACATGATTGAGGGCTAAGTGGTGCACCTTATAATTATGGTTAAATGTATTCAAACGCTTCCATATTATTGTACCTCCTGGCTACTTGAGACATAATTATAGTGATGGCTTTTAAAGGGATCTACTTTCTCATAAAATCGTTTTGTACGTAGTACACCTAGAACTATTTCTAATTACAATGCAACGGTTTTTTCATGAGCCATAATCGATCTGCATGCATTTTAAACCATACCAACTTTTTACCTGTCGCGCATTATTTTTCTACGCCAAGATTTATGGCCTAATAAATTTTAATATACATCGTTTTGTTGAATTTTTATTAATTTTGTCTTAATTAATTCTTCAACTTAAGTGCATAAGTAAGGTAAACCCCGGCGCATAACGCAAATAGACAACTACACATTTCTAATTAAGGTTAAGCTTCAATTACAAAGAGATTTAGTTTGTATTAAACTTAAAATTAGTTTAATCAACAAAGCACTTGCTTTAATACACCGTAGTTACAATATGGCCTTTTGGATTACTACACCAGACCAAGTATCTCTAAGTGAAGTTACGCCACATTCAAATTCAAATAAGTTAACTGGAAACGTCCTCTCAATTATGTAACATATAATACCCTTGTATATCGTTGTAAATAACTTAAGTCGACACTAATACAATCACTTTTGTTTTGACAAAAACAGCATAAATAAACAGGCATGCTCTAGCAACTTTAATCGTCAAAATTAATTAAAAGAAACTTGACATTATCAAAATTTTCCTCTTCGGTTTGTATATTTATTTGTGTAATCTCCTGCTTGCAAATTATGGACAGTTGAAGTTCCTATTCAATCGTAACCCGCGCGAACCCACCAATGGTGGAGGCCTCGTACAGGAACCCCAGAACCTGTGATTGGGCTCTCTTTAATGAGAGTCTGGAACAGGAGGTGGGGGAATGTTCGTCGAGGGTTACAAACACAGCGGAGCTGGAAGTGATGAACGACGCGATAACGTCGGCCATTATCACAGCCTTCGAAGAAAACTGCCCTCTAAAAGAAAGGAAAAGTAAGCGGGAGACCATTTGGTGGAACCGTGAACTTGAATCTCTCAGGGCATGGAGGAAGTACTGCGGGGAAATCGAAAGAACTCCCGAATGTGCAAGACTCCAAAGAGCTCTTCTCAAGAGTGGCCACGGAAAGGTGGGCACAATAGAAAAACCACAGGGAGGGTTCACATCATCGGGGGAGGAGACTCTGGGGCTATTGCTCCGGACACACTTCCCGGGATGTGTTCCCAAACCCGATTATGGCTCTAATGGCCAGGAGCACCAAGCCGTCTCGACTAGTCGGGCGAGCAGGAGCAACTGGAAATTAGCAGATAGTATAATTAACAAAACGAGAGTTGAATGGGCGATTAACACTTTCAAACCATTCAAATCTCAAGGCGAGGATGGTATTTTCTCCGCATTATTACAACAGGGGATGGAAGTACTAGTCACCCCTCTATGTACATTGTTCAGAGCCAGCCTGGCGCTCAACTATGTACCCCAAAGCTGGCGGATGGCAAGAGTGGTATTTATACCCAAGCCAGGGCGTGCTCCATATGCCCAGGCTAAGTCATTTCGTCCAATTAGCCTGACGTCTTTTTTATTAAAGACACTAGAAAAACTGATTGATAGGCACATTAGGGATAGCGTATTGGTGAATTCACCTCTACACAGACACCAGTACGCTTATCAATCGGGCAAATCGTGTGAGCTTAGTCTACACGAACTAACTCACAGGATAGCGGAGGCTCTTGGCAGCCAAGAAATTGCTCGGGGAGCCTTTCTAGACATACAGGAAAATCAAAGCTAGTCTGGGACAGACGACTGTGGAGGTGTCTGTCGCACGTGGGTGTCCGCAGGAGGGGTCCTCTCCCCCCTGCTGTGGTGCCTGGTGGTGGATAGTCTTCTGCGGGAACTAGAACAGGCATGGACAGGGATTTGCTGATGATATCACAATTCTTGTTATTGGGAAATTCGGAGGAGTCGTGTCTTCGTTGATGCAAAACGCACTCAGAATCGTCAAAAGATGGTGCACAAGAGAGGGGCTATCGGTAAACCCAAGCAAAACCTCTGTTGTGGCGTTTACACAACGCACTAAACTTCAGGATGTGAGGACTCTGAGGTTGCGGGAGGAGGAGCTGCCTCTGCAGAAGGAGATCAAATACCTGGGTTTAACTCTGGACAACAGGCTGACCTTCACGCCTCACATCCGTCACATTACGAACAAAGCGACTAGGACTCTTTGGGCCTATAGGAGCATAATCTGTAAAACGTGGGGACTAAAACCTAAAATGGTACTTTGGTTGTACACCAAGGTGGTCGTGGTGATACCCACGATCACATACTCAGCCCTGATCTGGTGGCACAAAGCCAGTAAAAGGGAAAGCATAAACCGGCTCAACAGGCTGCAAAGACTGGCGTGCTTGGGTATTACGGGGTATTACGGGATCTTCGACTTTTACACCTAGTCGTGGGGTCCGAGGCTCTACTTGCAGCCTACAGGTTGAAAATTAACGGTCATGGTGAGATCAATCCTAGAAGGGGGCACCACACCATGATCCTAAACTTAATTAAAAGTAACGGCCTGCTTAGCATGCACCCTGATAGAACTAGCGCCGTGAGGGACTTTAGAAAGCCCTATAAGGTCCTAGTACCGGATAGGGATAAAATTGCAACCTCGCAAACGTTGGGACTTACCATCTGGTATGATATCATCTGGTATACAGATGGATCAAAGACTGATCGCACACCTACTGCAATAGATGTGCGAGGCCGAAGATTGAGGGATGCTTATAGCATTAACCTGGGACCTCTCGCAACTATATTTCAGGCAGAAGTAACTGCTATATTGGTCTGTGCTGAAGAGCTGGTATGGAGGAACCTTGTAGAGAGGAGAATCTGTATCATGACTGACAGCCAAGCAGCTCTAAGAGCCTTGGAAGGAGTTGAATTACACTCCAAGGTTGTCAAACAATGCAAAGATGCTCTGGTAAGCCTTGCTCTCCGCAACAGCGTCACACTGATGTGGGTGCTTAAGCTTAAGCTTCAGTGCAGTGGGGACATGTACCACAGCCCGTTACTAATAATAATAATAACTCGCGCGAAACCGGGTGCTAAAACTAGTAGTACAAAATTTAATGTCGCAAACACAAATAATTTTCTTACCTAAAAGCTAATTAATATTATTGGAGTGGGTAATAATAAAAATTAAAAAAATTATAGACAATTAAGGGAAGTTGTAGGAAGGAACAAAATTGAACCGTGTTAGTTTTGATTTAATAAAACTGTGATATTTATTTTCGTGTTGATATTTGATTGAAAGGGGCAAAAAAATTAATTCATTGATAGTAGCTGTGGAATTCTTAAATCCAAATTAAATTTTAATAGCGGATATTAGAAATTATAAAAACACGCAATTTTGAAAAAATGAATTAGAAAATGGAACACCTGTCCAATTATAAATAATTCTTTTCGTATTTTATCCAAAATGCACCAATTCTAAAACCGTTTTCTTTAATTACTTTTTGATCGATTCCGTCCAACTTTCTGTTTGCTTTAAGTTGTTAAAATTAATGGTCTATTTTGCTAAACCTACAATTTTCTAAGAGGTTAATTTGAAACCTGTAATTCAAAAATTGCGGTTTTTAAGATGCAAGCGATAAAAGGGTACATTTTGAGCCATTCGCCAATGATGCAGCACTTTCGGAAAAGTGCTGCCAAATTCGAAATGTAGTAATTAATTTTTTATTGGCTGTTAGTTGTTAGATTTTAGCAGGTGTAACTTTCTATATTGGTGGTCAGTTTTTGAAATAACTGAAAAATTATTACACCAATTTTAGCCCTACCGCGTCGCGGTAAAAAAATTAAATTACACAACCTTTTTTAAATGCGTGGACGATTTAATTAATTATATTTGAATATCCCACATGCATTTCAAAATTTTGACAGCATAAACACATTATTATATAACTAACAATATAATTGGCACAATTTATTATAAAATACGGCATAATATTCACATGATGTATGTAACATCCGTTTTATTACCACTTGGACATTTTATTAGGTATGCATGCATAATTGAACTACAATAACGAAAATTATGCGGGTACGTAAAAGTGCAAAAATATGCGAAATGGTGTATATAACTTTACATATATGTATTAAAAAGCTCGTTAGTAGTTTCGACATTTATTACAGTCAATACAAGTAACATAATAATCATAATAAGTGACTTTTTATTGTAATTATCCTTGCTAGCTGCAGTTACCACCTGCCAGGACTGAAATTACCGATTTGCAGCTATTTTGCGTTAGGGGTGCGTTATAGGGTAACGAAGATATTATATAACAAAATATTTAAGAGATATATTTAAAATTATATAAATTTTCAAGGAAGGAAACTTTCATGTAGATTTTATGGAAATCATATGCGTTATAAACAACTGAATAATTTATTAGAGATAATGAGGTTGCAATAATGTAACAAATTTGTTTAAAATGCTTATAGTTTTATGATTATTTAGTTGTCACGCATAGGTTTTATTCAATAATCACAATACATTGCTAGGTTAAATTGTAGGAAAATATATAAGTAGTAAACTTTTTATGATTCCATTATTTTGATACAACTTTTAAATTACATATCCGAAAATAGTTGCCATCATAAATTGGTTAATAGTAAATAATTGACTGCCTATCTAAATGAATGTCAATAAAGGTTGATTGAAAAAAATTGTTTATGTTGACGAAGTCTCTTGAGATTTAAATTCATTCTGTGAACTTTTTTTAATCATACGTTATTATATTATGCATTTTTATAAACCACACTAGTAAAGCCTCGCCGTGCGTGACTGATACTATACTTAAAAAAAAAAATTACATGAATTATTACATTATGTCATAATAATTACATTCTTACTAGAAAAAACAAAATACAATGTATGAATCCGAAGATAAAACATTTTGTTGTGACTGTAAAAAATATTAAGCCATGATGACTTGTCAAGGAAACTCTATAGCCTACTGAAATCGAACATCCTATTTGATTACAGCGCAATTAATGAAATTAGGTGAAGATGGTTCAAATTACAAAAGCAAACAAAATTAAAAGCAAAAGCTGATAAAGAAACCAGATAAAATTAAACCTTCGAGAGTTAGGCCTCTTCAAAGCATTTTTTTTAAATTACTACTTTCATGTGGCCATGGCCCGAAAAATATTGATTTTTTAGTAAAAATAAATTAATGCTTTTTAAAGAACGTGAAGTAATCTAGAAACTAGATCCAAACATTTTTTGTCTAAAGTCAAAGGCTTTCGAGTTATGAATAAAAGTAGGTAAAAAAATGTTGAAAAATTTGAGCTTTTTTTTTATTTTGTTTTTTTTTTCAAAACCCTGTATCTTTTAAACGAAACATATAAAAATTCTGACAGCCCATTTCAGATAGGAAATTTAACGGACTGCAACTTCTGTACAGTAAAAATTTTTGAAAAACCAATCCTTTTCACAAAAAATCAGAAAATAATAAACAAGGCAGCTACAAATCAAGAAATTACATTCACAAAATTTTTATTTTTATTCAAAATTTAAACTGGTACATTATTTAATTAAGTGTTTAAAATTACCACCCTGATTTTCAATACACTATCGTGATTGTTTTAAAAGATGTAATAAAAAAATAAAAATTTTGTGTTTTTTGTTTTATTATTGCCTTGTTTATTATTTTCTGATTTTCTGTAAAAGGGATTGGTTTTTCAAAAAGTTTTACTAGACAGAAATTGTAGTCTGTTAAATTTCCGATCTGAAATAGAATGCCAGAATTTTTGTAGAATGTTTCGTTTAAAAGATACAGAGTTATGAAAAACAAACCAAAATAAAAAATCTCGAATTTTTCAAAAGTTTTTTACTTTAATTTATAACTCGAAAGCCTTTAATTTTAGACAATAAAAGGTTTAAATCTAGTTTGTAGATTATTTTACTCTCTTTAAAAAAGTACTAATTCATTTTTATCCAAAAATCAATATTTTCTGGGCTATGGTCACGTGAAAGTGGAAATTTAAAAAAAGTGCTTTAAAGAGGTCTAAAACTCTTGAAAGCTTGAATTTATAAAAAAAATTTGTTAAAAAGTCCTTGCTGACACGGATTTTATGCATGATTTACCAAAATATCAAAATAAACTTGACATTGAATTTTTTTATAGAAAGCAAAAATGACTCCCAACACTCCGGGGGTAAAAAAATAAAAGTTGTTTTTATTTAAAAAATTATATAACAAAGAAATATTCAAAGGTTTTGAAATATTTGTAAAACATTTTAGGATAAATCTTCAATGCCGTCAAGCGTATGAGGAGTAAAAGTTTATTTTAATTCAAAAAAGACTAACAATTTTTATGTTGTTTTAATTTTTAATGCTTTCTTTAACTTTTTAACTAATGTTTTTATTTTTTTGCAATATTTCGCGTATTTCAATTTATTGTAATTGAGAAAAACCAATCATAATAATGTTGATAAAGATTATAGATCGTATTGAAAAGAATTTCATACCTCCCAGACTCCCAGGCTTACACCAACAAATATGTTTTATGTAAAAAAATAAAAAAGCAAGTCTGCCTGCTCACACATCAGAGAATATAAAATTAAATTCGTAAAACAACAGTTTAAAAAAATAGTTTCTATTGTTCGTTCAATCTTTTTTTAAAAATAAATTTAATTTAATTAAAATAAATTAATAAATAAAATTGCTTGGGGCTGATTGGGGAATGCCTGTAACCCTGTTTTCAATAGTTGATGGTGGCAATCATCAACCCAGGGGGACCGCCGGCTTTACGTGCCCTCCGAAGCACGGAGATGTACATAAAAAAGTTTAAGACTAGTAGAATGTTTAAAAAAAATAAAGTTGAAATACAATAGATAAATTTTACAACAAAGCAAAAAAACTTACTAAATTATAGTGCAAAACTATTGCTAGTACTAAGTAGATGACTTAAATACTAGTACATAAAAATAAAACTGTAATGTAATAAATCCGAAAGAAAAAAGGTTGTTAAACGTTGGCACCTAGATTGAAAGAAAGCTTTTATAGATTATTTTACTGAAGCCAAGAAAGAAAGTAGTTTATACTATTTATTACAGGAGGGTAATGATGGTACGAAGTAATTTTGTTTGCTGCAGTTACTAATGGTTAGTCGCGACAGCAAATAATTTTTCTAAATGTGGTATTTACGTTATAGGGCTGTGTGTGTGGAAAAAATTTGTTTCTCATGGATAAAAAATGTTACGTGAGCATTATCCACCTTTATCCCTAGACGGCAGTAAATTAAACGTTAGTGTCTCTCTGTATGATTAAGTAGAGAAAAGTCTTGCATTCAAATAAAATAATTGCGCTCTTTTCAGGTTCTCCCCCGTTATACGGCATTCTTATCGCAAAACTGAATTGCTTATTTTAAGAAATGCCATTTTCATTCGTAAAAAGGGCAAGCAACTTGCACCAACTTTTGATATATGGTTCACAATACGTCCTGTGCGCAATACATCACAACTTATAATTATTGTTATAGCGATGATATATTTCTTGCACTATCCTTCTAATTTGCAATTTATTGGTTTATAGATAAAGATAAATTACCGTGTAATATCTTCAACTAAAGAAGCGTTTGTCGTGTTCCGATATGATCGCCACTTTTAATAAATAATTACTGCAATGTACGTCTACTTATAATTGCACGCCACGGCTTACTTGACTTGAGGGTTATAAAAATTTCATTAGTGGTGAACTTTTTTAACACAAATGAAAAATAAGAAGGAGAATCATCGAATTAACTAGACTTGTAAGAATCAGCGTCTGTGAATGCCTGGTGATTGTGAATAGGACGAATATAAAAGCGCTATGATTGAATAGAAGCAAAAAACGATCTCGGTTTGATCAGAAGCTTCCAATATGACAACCGCGGATTATTCTCGCTGTGAATTGGACGGGATGTCTCTATTTCGGTAACGGACTCGCTCTTTTATAACTCCTTAAAACTCACAAATGCTTCTCTTTCTCTAATTTGTTACGTGAATTTCGTCTCCAGTTTCCGTATCAAGCAAAAAATGTGACTCAAATATGAGTTTTAATATTCATATCCACCAAAAAAAAAAAAAAAACTAAGCCTCGCATCAGCAATCCTTCTTATTAAAAATTCAAATAAAAACTTGCAGTAATTTATCATAAAGGCTTAAGAACATTAATTTGCGCGAAACAAAAATGTATCTGGGAAAAATTTGTTTGCAGCCAGTAGAAAGTTTGTTTAAAATGAGAATATAATATATAATTGCTATAAACTATAATGTCATGCATTTTAATTAAAGTGCATTTGAAGTGGCATGAGAAGTAGGTCGAAAGAAGCTCCTTTCTCATTATAATAGAAGAAGCGCATTTGAAGAGTGCAAACCGCCATTGCTTTAGGCAACTAAGAATCTCGATTTGCAAGATAGCATTCAGTACCGACTCTTGTTTCCTCATATAATGCACCAAAGAAATTACCATGGACAATCTTGGCTGTGCCAACTTTTGTAATATTCATAATAGTGTTTCATTATTTTTAGAATCTATTCAAATTTTTAGTTTGACTTCAAACACAATAAGACAAGGATAAAAATTTTAAAAATGGATATTTTTGTTTGTACAGAGCAATTTCATATATTGCAAACATTTTTATTTATTTTTTTGTTACTTTGCTTTGCTTTCCAAGACAGAAAACAATATTTTTAATCTTACAATTTATTTAAAAACTGTACGAAATAAAAATAAAAAAAGAAATATACAGCGTGATCATTCGAAAGAGCATGTAATCTTTACATCTGAATGAAATTAATTTTAATGAAATCCATGCTTACCACCTTTAAGTGCAAGTAATGGTCAAACCCTAAAATATTCTCCCTACGTTCGAGATCCTGGCACGAAAGTGTTTATAATTTTTATCCTTAGCCTTGGTCGATGCATGAGATAATTACATCTCCCGCAGGGTTCTATACGTTTTTATCAGATGCATGACATCTTCATAAATCAAATTAGTTGACTTCGAAATGAAGCAGTCAGGAGCTTGAAACGGTAGCTTTTACTTTCAGAGGCGGCTCGTAGTTTGCTATTATAGGGAGGCGACGTCTAATAATGCCTAGTCAAAGTGTAATTCTCCCTATATTACGAAATATTAATGTATTTTAAATTCATTGCCCTCTCCGTATCAGTCGCCTCTGTGCACATATTGTCGTGTTTCGAAACACAAAAAAACCACAAATTGATTTATTTTGCAAATAATTTTTAAAATACAATTTTATAATTTATTTATTTAAAACATTGTACATTGTATAAAGTTGTTAAGTTTTGATGTAAATAAAGGTGGGAGAAGTAAGTGGGAATACAGCTAGTAGGTCGATGAAAAGAGAGTGAGGCTCTGGCCTTGGTGTCAAGCGGATTAAACACCATTCCGCAATAGTCAAAATTGTAATTATTTAAAAAAAATAAATTAAGTAAATTTGAGTTTTTGTTTATTTTAATTAATTTAATTAAAGTGAAGTGTAAATGCACCACATGCGAGGAGCGCACGTGAAGCCAATACCAGATTGCAAAGGTAACAAAAGTGAGCATTAAATTTTAATTTACAATTTTTAAAACATTGCAGAGCTCATTGCACACAAAAAATGGATGCCCAGTAATTTGCATTAATTAATTTGCAAAGAGAATTTTTATAAGATTTGCCAAGTTCGGGTTATTACATTTATTGGCGCCGACAACGTGTGGCACGAAAAAACAACCTACTTTTTGACCCTGAGATTATTAAAAATTAATTTGTAAAAAAAATTATAAACAAAAACGTGTAAAAATGGAAGAGGCTAAAATGTCAAACGTGGATAAAATGCTGCAACTGATGAATAAAATTCAAAAAAATCTGAAAGAAACAAAAGAAAGTATTATGGAAAACATGAACAGAAATCATAAAATAATAATGGAAAACATGGACAAAAATCATAAAATAATAATGGAATAATAGAATAAATGAAAAATTAGAACCGGAGCTTAATGTGGATAGTGAAAAAATAAATTCAGATTCAAGGATGGACAGTGGAGACAACACAGATAATAAAAAAGTTTTGAAAAAGAAGAATAGGGTTAATAAAATGAAAATTAATAAAATAATGAATAAAGAAATGGTTAAGGAAGAAAAATTAAAAATTATTAGGTTGTTTGCTCCATAAAAGTTATTGAAAATGAGGAAAAATTTAAAACGTTGCATTAAGTACGGAAACGAGATTAAGAAAATAAAAGGAAAAATTTGGAAATTAAAAGTTCAAAAATTAACGGTTACAATAGGAAAAACAAAACTTGGACAGAAAAATGAAAATTTTGCAAACAAACAAGAAACAAATAAAAATGTTGAAATTAGACAAATCAAAGTTACAAAATTTGAAGAAAAGAAAACGAAAACAAATTCAACAAAAACAAGAAGGACAAACAGCAAAAGATCGGAGAGAGGTTTGAAGATATAGAAAAGAAAATTCATGCTGTGGAAGTACAGACGAAGAAAAGAAAGAACGAGAAAAATTCGGAAAATTTGGTATAAAATTGTAATGATTTTTATTTATAAAAAAAATTTTTATTGAATTTATTTATTTAACATGAAAATTTGATTTGATAATTATGATTTTATTTTTGATTTGATGTTCATGATTTGTGTACCTGAACGATTTATTTTGAAAATTTATTTAACTTGATTTTAATTTTGAAAAACATTTGATTATTGATTTATTTGAAAATTTTAATTTTATGAATTTTATTTGTAAGAAATTATTTGAACAATAATTTGATTTAATTGGAAAAGTTTATTTGAGATTTAGTTTTGAAAACATTTATTTAACGAGGAAGAGATTTTATTTTTGATTTATCGATTAACTATTGTATGACGAAAATTTGATTTTATTTGTGTAATTATTATTTATTTTAGAAAGTATTTAAAAATTTTATTTGTCGAAGCACGACAACTTGATAATTTTTAATCGTAAACACCATTGGTTTACAACAAAAAATTAAGGGGATTAATTGTCTGTGTTTCGAAATGCAAAAAAACATTAATTTTATTATTTTGTAAAATTATTTTAAAGTCTTGATTTTGTTTTGTTTTTTTATAAACACATTGTGTAAAGTTGTTAAGTTTTGCCATGTAAAGTAAGAGTAGGGCTCAAAGGTGGGGAAGTAAGAGCAGGAGTGGAACCAGTAGGTCGATGGAAAGAAGACAGGCTGCGGCCGTGGCGTCGAATAGGTGGACGAAAACCAATATACGCAATTCTAATTAAGATTGTTTTTGAAAATAAATAATTAAATTAAGTAGTATTTTTGTTTTAATTGGTAAAGTGAAGTGCAAAAGAATTAAAAACTGAAGAATTTGTAAAATTTTGGTCGATGGTGACATGGTGACTATTGCAATATAAAGAATAAGAAAATACTTCTGCTTTTCTCTAATCAAGTCAGTTTTTCATTTTAGTGAAAACTAACCTTCCGAAGAGAAAAGTGCGATGTTTTCAACGCGGTAGCTACATCGAAGTTTATAAGTGGAAAATGAAGAAAATCTGCACGAAGTAATAACAATAAGGAAATTTGATATTTTGCAAGTTATTTTGTAATTCTCGAGAAAAACTTTTGAAAAATAAGAAGTTATTGAAGAGGGTGATTGTGTGCATTGCGGTGATCCACATCCTTATAGTTATCAGCATACAAAACATAAAGGAATTGTCAATATAGTTAGAAAGGACAACTCGTCGTAAAATCCAGAACTTATTGTTACCACTGAGTGTTATCATATTCTTGAATACAAATTCAGCACTGAAATTTACGACTTTATTCCGCTATCATAATATTTTGCACATAAATATACGGAAAACGGAGATAAAACGATTTATATTTATGTCATCTTAAAATTTTACCGCGTTTGCGTTTATAAAGGCAACCTTAATAATACATAGCGCTTCTCTAATGCAAGAAACCGCACTCGCTGGAAAAATAATGACAATGCGATATAGAGAAACATTAAACACATTAGAAGGATAAATGATTGTTGAGAGTACGTACACAGCCAGTTAAACGGGTATCAAATCGAAGTAATTCAACATCGGTCTGGCCTATTACTTACGAATGCGAAAACTAACACACTGTAGCTGCAGCCATCCGAAACCCTCTGGGGAAATGGGAAAAATTCAAAATTGTTTTTAATATTTGCAAATTCATAATATAGAAATTTAATTTGGTACGCCAAGACAGGTAATTTTTCACAAAATAATCTTACCGAGTTGCTCGTTCCAGCTTATATTGCTTGTATGACTTAATATTACATTTTTATAATGCATAGCCAATGGCAAATTTTATGTGCCATTAACAAAAAATAGATTTAATTAAGTTATTTAATTATGTGACGCTCGATATGAATTATATCGGTAATTAAATTGGACAAATAGCTTTAAATGAATGCAATTAATCATTCCAAACGGAGTTAATCATACGCTTAGTTTGCAAAAAGAACAATAATGTTGCATGTAACTGCATAATTTACGATACGCTTCAGATAAAACCGATCATAAGTTTTCAATAAAAAGAAATTCTCGACAATCGCATTTTCATAAAAATTGTCAGTATATGGGAATACACCATATGCATTACTTTACGTTACGCCTCTGGCAGCAATCTATAAAATGTAAATGCATCAATTAATATCGTCCACCCCGCATCATTAATTCTAAATCAGGTTAAAAGTTAATCTACACTGCGATTCGTATTTATTATTACGAAAAGATAATTCCACTAATTTAAATTACAAATAATTCTCCATTCCGCAATTGCTTTTCCTTAACCGGTTCCGTTAGAATTAAACAAAATTTGAAGTACGGTCCTGCCTTTGTGAAACATATCGTTGATTTTATAAATTGCATTTCAATTAATTTTATTACTTGTTGTAATACATAATAATATGTTGTTTATACGCTGAGACAGCCTGGAATCTGGCTCTCTGATTGGCCCGAATCACGTAATACGCCACTACAGTGCTGTAACGATAAAAAATATTTAAATGAATTATTTCTTCGACTTAAAACTTTGAAATCGATTCCATTGATTTTATTTTATAAATTCGCGGTTTAAACACAACATTAAAGCATGCAACTTTTTAACATAAAGTTTATAACAAAAACCGTTGGGTAGTTTTGATAAATTGCTTGTGCACAGGTCGTTGAATAATGGAGATATTGCAATACGTACTTTTTCTGTTTACGATTCGATTGTCATATTGTCTAGAAATAAAGTTTTTAATTCAATTACTTACGTGCTGCACAAAAATAAATAATCGACTTCGATCCTTAAGTTTTAAATGCGAAAAAAGTTGAAATTTATATCTCTATAGATCGAAACTATCATTATATCAATTCAGTTAGGTTTTTAAGTCACATGAGAATTCCAAAAGTGGATTTTACCAAAGCTGTTGTTAGAATTCGAATGCTTTTGCAGAAATTCAATTATATAATCCGATTGATTTCATCTTTGCTTAAAACTCTCTAATGAGCTTATATTAGACGATAAAATTTTATTTTAAAGTGAATTTTCTGCAAAGTTTTTATTTCCACGAGATTGTATTATTTGTAAACAAAAACTGTTGAATTGAATTTAGAAAGGAGTTTATTAGTGCCCGGCAGGAAGTAGATTTAAAAATCTGCAGCGGTTCGGTTACAGTGAAGTTTTCCAACTATAGAAAAGCTATTACTACAAACGACTTTAAATGTTAATGTAATTTTTACAACACTGCAGGCAATCTGATCGTCAAGAAGTTTCAATTTCCCAATGTTTTCCAGAATATAGTACTAAACTTGATAATTTAAAGAAATTAATTTTCGGCCAAAGTTTTGAAAATAAAAAAGTAAAACCTTTCGATACTTTAGCTAGTAGGTACTTCAAATTTTTAATATTCAAATTTATTCTCGACTGCACGTAGAGCTTCCACCAGGTTCGAACACAAAACATTCAAAGAAGATAATTTTTGTTTCTTTTTCGATGTTGGATTAAAAATTCAAGTATTTTTAAATTAAAAGTGTTTTTCCATTCAAGATGTCGCAATCGTACATTATTCAACACCTTTTTTAAATTTTACCTATCCAAACAACCAGCGGAAATTTTATGCACCCACATCGCCTTGCCTTTTTTATTTTAAAGTTGTTTTGTGTTTAAGTCGTTCAAGTCTACGCTTTAACTAATTTGCAAACCAAAACCTAAGTGATTTTTTATTTATTTGTGTTATATCGAATGGTAATTTCGTCAAAGCGGAAAAATTTAATAAAATATTTACAAAGAATGAGAAATTCGGGGGTTCCGCTATTTCACTTGAGAAAATACAGAACCATATTTTCACTTTACTTAGTTTTCGGTGTCTGCTCACTCTTATATCAACCACATCAAGTTATAATCTTCTAATATTTAGTTATATTATACCAGAATATTTACTTTCAGTTTCTCTGTAAAGTATACTAATGATCTTTAATTATAAATAATAGTGACTAATAATTGAAACTTGTAAGCTTGAAAGAGAAACAGCAAAATATTTTTAATTAACTAACAGTGATAATTACAATATAGTATGGTTAATTAATGATTTGTAAACGTGACGTAGTAAAACACACAGCGTCGAGGACTAAATAAACTTATGTGAAAAAGTTTTGGGGTGTCAGGTGTCCGGAATGAATGAAATAATGTCGAATATAATTTATATCTCCTTAATATTGTAAATAGCAATCTTGTTTGTAGCGCCTTCTCTACAAACAGGATGCGAGTGAAGATTTACTTATAAGATATAAATCTAACCCTCTGGTAAAGTGGTTATTGATATTTATTATTAAATGGGTTAAAGGGTAAACATCTTGCATTCTAAATTATGGTCTCAGGAACATTAATAATCGAGTACAAATTTCAAATTTGCGCATATAAGTCGCAATTTCCGTTAAATCAATTGTCATTAAATAAAAATTGCTAGAGAGAATCTCACACGCTGAGATTTTATAAAACCATCACAGAATTTTTAATTGTTAAAATTATGTTTTATCTATAATTATTTTAGATAATCAAAGTTGCTCTTTTGTAAATTTTAAATTAGATACCTAAGACAACAAAGAAGGGTTTGTCTTCCCGATCTTTTACATAAAATCTTGGGTACACAGTTGAAACCAAAAATCACTGTCAACCCTTCTTGGTTATCCGAAGATGATCTGAGAACGTTATAAACTAAAATACAAATGTTTAGGTGATATAACTTCGATGTATTAAAATAATGCAAATCCAATGAAAAAATTAACATCAAATAAAAGAAAAAGCTGTTATAAATACGGATCTTCCCATAATTTGGGTAAAAAATTTAATGATTTTCTGACAACTGTTGCACATCTTGAATACAACTGCGGCAGGCTCCATAAATCGACATTTATGTACACGTACCGCTAACAGAATATATAGAGCCAAGCACCGAACAACTGCGATATTTGAAGTTAATCCTCACTTTAATCTCCTGTGGAGCATTTTCAAAAAGTCAATTTTGACCTTGTTTTTGCTTTCAAGCTTTGCCATCTGTGTTTTGGTCTAAAAAATAAAAAAATATTTAGAAATTAATGTTTAAATTGAACGAAATTACTTTTAAGAATTTGCTATTGTTATTAATGTTATTTATTTTTCAGATAATTAAATTGACTCGCAATCGTGCTATGTTACGTTCGAATCCTGTTTTTGAATTGTTTTTTAATTTTTTCCTACAGTGTTAAAAATCACTGTGAGCTTACGCAGTAAATCTACGTAAAAGTTATAATTTTTAAAGAATTAACCGGAGAAAATTTTGCATAAAAAGTTTTTAGAAGTTTAAAAAAATTTTGCAGCTTAATTCGTTTGAAAATTTTTCGACACTTTCAAAGAGGAATTTCTGCGCAAAAGTTTAATCGACCTAAAAATAGAAAAAAAGTTAATTTTAGGTAATGTAAAAGTATTTTTTGGTTTCCGAGTGGGATCAACACTTGAAAGACACAAAAGGAAATTGGTAATTACCCAAGATGTTGATCTATGATTGGTAAGAATATTACAATAATAAAAATTAATTTTATTTACTCTTTGTACTCTTGTACTCTTGTACTCTTTGAAGCAAAATTTTTAGAATTTTTTCAATCGAAAATTAATTTAATAATTTAAAATTATTTAAAAAAATTAATCAGCATTTTACCAAAATATTTTAATAAATTAGTGCATTTCGATAATTTTTTCATTTCAAAATGTTTTAAGTATAAACAATTTTTTTTTTAAGTTATCCGAGTTTTATGCTCTTTTTTATGAATTTAATCAATATGAAAACAAACAAAATTTATTTTATATAATTTTTTTTTCGCACTGTACTGTGCGACGTTAATAAAAGTTACGAAGACAAAAAAAAGGCATAAAAAACCCCCTGCTACAAGGTCAAATGCCGAGGAAAGCGTTGATGCAGCAATTTTTTGAAATTCACCAACTTTGAAGCCAAATTTTTGTGAATTTATAACAAAAAATTTTATTTGTAATTGATTTGCCCATTGATTTCTGTTGTTAAATCGGCAAGTTTTCACAAATAATTTTTCCATAAGTTTCAAAATAAAATTTTAAAAATTTAGTTAGCAATTTACCGCTTTACCGTTTTAGATGAGGTAAAAATACTTCATATCAATGTTGTAACAATTTTCCGTGAGTTTTCATAGCTTTTTGAAAATTCAAAATCGGTTAATAAATAAGGACGCGACAACCGGAAAATGATTTTTCAAAATTTTAAGTGTTAAAATAGTTTAAGGTCGGGGATTGACAAACTTTTATAAATATCCGCATGCATCGCTACTGGCGCAAAAATATATATAAATATTTAAAATTTAGCAAAGTTACACACTTCACGTGATTGCTAAAATCCAATAGATGTCACCTCATCTGCAAAATTTTTAATTTTAAAATTAGAATTATTACAAATTGTTGAAATCGATAGAACATTTCATCTGTAATAAAAACTAACCTTTTTGGGGTATAATCCCTTTAATTTTAATCCCTTATCCTTGATTTCATTCTCTCATCTAATATCTACCTGGCAAAAGCTGTTAATTTAAGGCTCCATCTTCTTCAAAAAGCTTGAACTATTTTCGAACTCGAAAGTTCAAAATCTGCAAAAAATGATAAGTACACGAGTTCATTCATTTTGTTGTTATTAATTAACTTTTTTCAATTTCATTTATTGATATGTAAACTTCGCATATATCCGCGTGTTATTGTAGAGAAAAATTCAGTATAAAAATTTTTTTTTCTTTTTTACAGTTTTTAATTTCATAATGTAATTAAAAGTTTAATTTAAATTATGAACCTACAAAAAAATAGCTAACAGTTTCTTCTAAAAGTTGTTAAAAGTATAAATGTTTGGGAGAAAACCATGAACTCCGAAGGGTCAATATAGCGTATATTTTGTACATTCGTCCCCAGCCTTAAGTTTTGATGCTATGTTTTGAGCCGTCTTTTGATATATCAGAGAGTTTCCATATCAAATTTTTAGCATAAACCAAAAAATGCACAAAACACTGTTTTTGGTTTATGCTAAAAATTTGATATGATTAATATCCAGTTACACTACTTAAACCACTTATCTATTGATTATTCAGAGAGTTTTACTGAAAAGTAGCAAATAAAGAAGCAAATGACAATAATTTTTTCAATTTTGGAAATTTTGAAATATACCTTTTACTTTTAGATCCGATGTTTTGACAGATGCATTTTGTACTATTTGAGTTTACATGGAAATTAGAGGTCCATGCAGAAAGAAAAACAAAATGAAAATACAATCTTTCGTTCGGCAAAATTTGCTCCATCTTTCAGTCGAGTTTAAGGGTTTGCTTCTGTTTCTTTTATTTGTAGAAGGGTTTATCGTGTTAACTACTGCCATTCTTAATTGCAAGTCAAAAGCGTTTTTAATTTCGAAGAGGAATTTTCGAGTGTACTTTTGGCGATTTATTTTTATGTGGAAATAATAGTAGCATATTGAAGCGGCAATAAAAGAGTAAAATTAATTAATTTTTCGGGCATAAACTATGTTATTGCATTTTTGTAGAAAATAAAAATAGCCAATAATTTGATCATTATGTTATATTAATGTACAGTAGAGTGTACATAACTGTAACATAATGTAATCAAATGCTTGTAATAAACAAAATAATTAATATTTACTATCCAATATACAAACTGTGACCAAATGATAATAAAATTTGTTTACGATTCGAATATAATAATAAAAGTACACCCCATTTCGATAATGTAGGCATCATTACAAGTATTTTTTTAGTGGAATATCTTCGGTATTGTTATGTACCTTATGTCAATAAATCAATAAGTTTATTTCAGGTTCTTTATATAAATAAGAAATGTCTAGATTTCAAGTAGTAGGTTAGCACCTGAATTTGACATCTTTATTTGTCAGTAAAGAAGCAACGTCGACAAATGCTACCAGTAATTCTTTATCTTTGAAGTATATTGAAGGAGTATTCAATTATTGTTTGAACTAAATCACTTACTAACTTTTATGACATATAGATTTGTCAATATTTGATTTTATCAATTTCTGGTTATTTTTCCAAGCAAATATTTTAAAATATACTTTTCATTGTATACGTCAACAAAATGCACGTAAAATTGAGCGACAAAACGTCAGACATATTAATTAGTAGTGTAGGTCTTTCCTAAAAAATAAATTAAACTTATACGCCCCGGATTAGCAATTACCGGCAATTAATTAATTTCTGAATTTGTAATTATTGCGTTGGGCGTGCAAACGGAAATATTTAACTCGGGAATAAATCCATAAATTGAATTTAACGAAAACAACAATTTTTTGATGGCGCTCGTTCGAAGCTAATGAATCTATTTGGAAAGCTAATTTTGAGTTAGTGCAAAACTCGGATAGGTTATGATGATGACGATAATGATAATAATTGAAGAGTGTTTGTAAAACATAGATGTGGTTTTAATAGTTAAATAGACGATTATGTTTCGAAATATTGAAATTTAGCTCAAAGCAATGTCGACGATGGTCGACCCCACGCAATTTGCACAATATTAGAACTTATTATATGGGAAATTAAATTAAAATATGTTAGCCTTAAGTTACAAATCTGATGTATTGGTCTATTCACTTTAATGCATGAAATAAATTGTTTTGATTTAAATTTATGTATCTACGCATCATTTGAAAAAATCTTATAAAAATGCGGTAGACTGGTAGACTGCGACGCCGTAATAGATTACTGAATTGAAATGATAAAGCAACCTACACTTATGCTAACGAGTGCAACATAAAATAATAATAATAATGATGATGATGATGATAAAAATAATAAAATAAGTACAAAATTTTAAAATCATTAAAGAATGCTGGTCGAACTGTGGGATTGTCTGTAACGATACGAAGGTGTAATGTACAGGAAAGGAAAGCTTAATGCACGTTACGTTAATGTTTTTTAAATTACTTAAAAAAATTGCTTTTCCTATTAATTTAGAAAAGTGTTTAATTTGATACACGGCAATTTGCGTGTCATGTTTTTTGGATTATTCAAATGCACTCTTTTTAAATCCTCTCTCCACGACACACGAGCTCTGATAGCTGGCCAGTATAATCACGAATAATTTTTATTTAATTGTTCACTTGCACTGCTTATCACATTTTAGTTTGTTACTGACGCGATGTTGTAATGATGAGAGATTTATTAAATTGTCCACCGGAATTATTAACATTTAGTGTGCTTCTGACACGAATGCTAAATAATGCAACATAATTTAAACAAAGTTGTATTTCACTTCGACAATAAATTCACAACATACAAAATATTTATTTTTCATTTCTCTATATTTTATTTTCTAAATGTTTCATACCTTTAAAATATTAATATCGAACTAAAGTGGATATTTATGAGGCCGAGCGGCTTAACGAAATACTTAAATTTAGTGTTCACTTTGAATTTTTAAATCTTCGGACAATTGGGTGGATTCGGACAGATTTGAGTGACGAAAGCAATTTAAAACTGGAAAACTCTAGTCGTAAAATTCTTCTTCTGATTTCTGCTTTATTTTTGAAAGAATAAAGGATAATTAAGTTATATCGTAATTTTTATGGGTTCGAGGCGAAGTGCCTGTAAATAATCTCTTAAAATATTTGGCAATAAAAATGTTAACCTCCCATCTAGTGTCGCGTATATCGCAATAAAATATTAACATTAATATCGCTCGTTGTTCATGTAAATTATGTGACTCGCTAGCTACTATTTATATCAGTTGGTAGTTATAAATTGGAAGCATTTATTTATATAATACATATTTAAAGTGTCGACGTGTGCATGCTGCCATATTTATAACAACCACACTAATCATTTTTAAATTATTTAAATTTTATTGCATATTTTAACTCACGTAAAATTATTTATGTGTGCTCAACTTTTTCATAATAAATAATGACGGTGGGAACTAGGAAACAGAAATGGAACATTATTTTAACTAATTGCACGAAATTACTATTCTTAGTTTCCATCGAATTAAAATAAAACAAAACGAAAAATAAAAGAAACCATTGAAGAAAGAAAAACAAAGTGCAAGTCCAAGACTTCACTTTCTTTAAAAATATTTTTATGTGGAATTAAATAATGTTTACCAGGACGAAACGTTAATAAATTTTAGTGTAATTGATAATTTGTTTAGCAATGTTTATTGTAAATAGGCCACTTTAAGTGGTTTTCGAGAATTTTCATTAGCCTACGAATAATAACTACCAAACGATATGAGATATTTTAGACAAATTATCGGTTTTTAAAATAGTTCGAGTTCCATCGGACATAATTAACCATTAAAAGTCGTCATTTAGAAAAATTAATTTCAAATTCGTTTTAGAAAACAACATCCGAATATTATTTAAATTCCTCAAATGTTTACTCGACCAATCCGGCTTAATTAATTGCGGCAATAAGAATATTTTTATTTTTCTTAATTGTCGAAGAAGATTTTGCTGCAATTATAACCCGAATCCAATTGACGGAATCCCACGCGCACCCCATAACTTTTCACTTTTTTTTCTCGAGTTAATGAAAAGATGTTTGTGTGTGGTCAACTAAATTAAAATTTTTTACCAGCTGACTAACGACCGTTTGGTTAAAATTCAAAAAAGGAAGAAATTGATTTTAGTTTAGAAGAATAAACAAAACTTTGCTTAATTTATTCGCTATATACTGAATCGTTTACCGACTTGTCTCTCTGCCAACCTTGATTTACTTGTTTGTTTTATGCTAATTTGGGCTTGCATGTTAAATGTAACTTCCATCCATAAAATATTTTTGTGTTGTTGGAGTTCTTAATATTTTAGTATCTTGAAAATATTGCGTGTACATTCGTGTTCTACATTATTTTTAGCGGTAATGTTATTTATTCCGTTTGTTGTTTGCATTGCTCGAAATTAATTATCAAATTTTAATCGAAACAAATCTCAAGATCAGATCATCATAAATTTTAAATATGCATTTAAATAACATCATAGGTATGTAGTAGTACAAAGCAAATTTTTGTACAACAAGGAAACAAACATTTCGACGTCGACGACAACAAAAGAAACAAAACCAAAATAATAAATAAGGAAAACTATAACAGGAATTGAAAGAACTTAGTCGATACAAATTTTATTCCTGAAGTTGTCGCTTTCCTTTGATGTTGCCGCCTGAAGGATGTTCATAGTTGTTTGAAGTAAAAAACAATAAGCACATAACTATATTGGATTCAAATCTCAGTTTCATTTCCTGATTCAGGCTAATTCTTTTCAAAGAAATAGAAAAGCATCTTCTTATAATTTTGGCTTCCGTAACAAAGTTATTTGCTGGAGTACTGGAGGGTATGGAATACCCCCCCCCCTTCTAGACCTTCCGATCTATTTTTATAGTATATTATTTCGGTATAATATTTAATACAATATCACTGGGCAAAACTGACGTGCTGGACTTCAAGTATTCTTACCCTGCTTCTTTTTGTTTATATAATAATTTCAGATATCAAAGCCAATGGTAAAATTAAATTTGATAACTCTATCGACTTTCGTCGATTAATAATATGCATTTTTCTTTCAGTTTTAAATTAAAACCTTGAGTTTTTAACCACGAAGCTTTTCGAAAAGCGCATTTAATTTCAAATATCGTAAGAGGTAAAAGCAGGTCCGGACTGGGACCTAAAATCGGCCCGGGCATTTTATAGACTGTCGGCCCCCTACTTCCCACAGAAACGCTACATGTACTCTTAAGATATTTATTTTTTATAAAACGTATTATAGTTATTTTGTTTGGTTTTTGTTTCTTAGTTTTTTAGTTCTAATAGTGAAAGACATTTTTTATTAGTATTATTTTGGACTTTGCCATTTTATAATACATCTAACAAAATGAAAAACAAATGCACTCACAAAAATACTGAACTGAATTGCATGCAAAATGGACATGAAAAAAAAATTACAATGTTATCACCACTTTGTATTTTGTCGACAATTGGGCGACTTTATTATCATTGATATCATAGATATACATTTCTTTCTTTTAAACACGGGTGTCTTTATTTTATACTTAATCACGCACAAACAGTGGCGCAGCCAGGATATTGTTATGGGGGGAGCGAAGCGAGCTATGCCGAAGGCACGCGCCGCAGGCGAAAATTTTTCAAAAAAAGAGGCGTGGTCCATTCCTTGCGGAATATACCAGCTTCTTCCGAAGCTCTTCCGATTCATTTCACAAGGTGAATCATTCCTTATTTGCCTCTGTTTCTTCTCCCAACTGCGAGTGCGTTTTAGCCCTCTCTCCAAGCTTTCCTATTCTCACATTTCTTTTTCCAGCTCATAACCTTCATCTTCTTAAGGTCGTCCGTTACTTCATCCATCCATCTCAATTTCGTTCTTCCTCTACTTCTCTTCTCCGTCGGTCTCCATTCTGTTATTCCTCTTAACACACTTCCTTCGCTTCTTCTCATCACATGACCAATCCAACGTATTCGCTGCGCTTTCACAAATTTCACAACATCCTCATCTCCCATGTCTTTCAATATTTCATGGTTCATTCTCATTCTATGTTCATTCTGTTTCACGTCATGATCCATCCATTGTATCTCATCATTCTTTTCCATTTCCATTGCTATTTTCGTTTCCATATTTCCGTCCTTTTTGCTTTCTTTTACTGTTAGTTTTTTGTCCAATGACCTCCCTCCGTACTTTCCTTTAGCTCTCTTTTTATTGTTCATAATTTCAATCTTCATAGCCCATGTCTCTACTTCTGCCAATTTTGTATTCATCTTGTTAGCTCCTATTTTGTACACTTTAATCATTTTCGCTTCTACCTTAATTTTTCGAAAAAAAAGGCGTGGTCATCTTATTTTTGAGTATAATTATTGTGGTACCACTGTTACCTACCTTAAATTGAAATGAGAATTAAAGAACGGCTTTTCCGAAAGATTTATCATTGATTTTTATTGGCAATCTTCTTATTATAATATACCTTCCCTTATTTTCAATAAATAGCAGTCATTAAGATTAGGAATTGAAACTGATTGCTAATTATTATCCATAGTGAAGTTATTTTGTATTTGAAATTTCAGTAAACACTAAAAATCCGTTGACCACGCCCCTATTTTAGCCCTTAAGTATAACAGGAGCGGCATCTCAAAGTAGTGCTCATAGGTGACAATTTGGTAAATCCGCCCCTGGGGGCCCGATGATGCCAGACCTAAATTAACTGGCCTGGCTGATTAGCTTTCAACAAGCAACAAGTACCTACAACTAAAAACAGTACCTAACTACAATCATATCGAACAGTCAAACACAATAATATTTTTTATTGCACCGGTAAAAAAGCGACTATAGTCATTAAAAAAAACGAAGTGTCTGGGGGGAGGCTATAGCCTCCTACCCTTCCCTTTGGCTACGCCACTGCGCACAAGTGATAAGAAGTGGCTGGTATAGACATCAATATATTACGTTGTATTTGAACGGTTTTTGTTATTTATAAATTTATTGTGCTAAAATTTTAAGTTTTATTAACCATTTTGATACTTTGTTGTGTTACCTATATAAAATAGCATCATTTTTTGCGATAAAATCAGCCACTGGTTAGACGGCTCTTTGACTGCACCGGCCCATCGGGCATTTGCCCGATCTGCCCTATGGCCAGTCCGGGCCTGGGTAAAAGTATTATTTAAGATTACAAAGTTAAGCAAAATTATAAGATATTTTGAGTGTGGAAATCTTGAAAGGATAAAGATTTAAATGAACTTAAGAAATAAGATTTGGAAATTTTACTGGTATAAAAGATTTCTTAGGATTTCAAAAACCTGGATGAAACCGCGGTAGCTCTGTAACTTAGGCAAAGGTCACGCCGAGCCATATTGTAATGAAATAGATTAGAATTAACATAAAATTAACATCATTAATTTGCATAAATTCAACAAATAAGTCAAATACCTGAAACACACACGAACAACGAGAGACATGGAGGTACATTCAATTAATTTTCCTCGTGACAACTTACTTGTTGTTTGTCACCAACAGTGCTGACAAATTGTCAATTAAATTTGTGATCGTTGACACCGGTAATGTTAGTGTTTATTAAATGTATCATCCGAGAGCGTCGGAATAAAAAATTACTAAAAATTAGCTTTTTCCAGCGTAGAAAAGCACCGCTTTTTAGTACAGCTAGGTAAAACTGAACAAAATTTCCATTTTATTTTTGCACTGGTTTTTCTTTTTTGTTTGTGTGAACCTTGTGAATACGATTGCGAATTACATAGTGAATGGTTCACTGATTTTATAGCAGAAGGTTGGAAACAAGTAGAGATGATCAACTCTCCCTTGATATTCAAATTTAAAGTTTAGCGTGACAAAAATGTAAGAATTGTTTTCGGAAACGTAAAAAATAATATTTGTGCAGCACAAAAGCAGAAATTGCAATTGCGATTTTATTATAGACGTATTCGTTGGACCGAATTTGCTTGTCTCGTTGGTCAGGGATTGCAGAAAATTGATTTCAATTTTACCAATATCCAAGTTTATTTCTTTTTGATAGCAGAGAGAATTGTAAGTTGAAAATGAAAAGACGTATCCTTTTTACTTTTTTATTACCATTCCGACGAAAGGACACAAGAAGTGGATTGGAATGATCATATTATGTATTTATTTGAAATAACATCGGAATTGGCAATTTTCTCAAATCTTTTCCATATTTTTGAAGAATAAGAAATTTTTTTATTATCGTGTCTTCGTAAGGCTTGCGGTTTTCTTGGGTTGATATTACTTCTTTGTTAATTGTTTCTTTGTACTCGAATTCCACTTGGGTACTTTCAAGCTGTTCATTAAAGTAAGCTTTTTAGAAAGAAAGATCCAGCATAAAGCCTTTAGCTACAAGTAATTAAAGAATTTTAATCTCGGAACTGTGTTTGCTTAAGCACATCAAGCAAAGTCCTTAACTGCATTTTTAAATAAAGAATATTGTGGAGCTAATACAAATTTTATAATTTAATCACACCCAACTTAATTATTGATCCGAATTTATTTCAACTTAAATATTCTATTATTTTGTAAGCTGAAAATTTAAAATTAAAATTGAATGTGGATTCGAACGTGTCTAAAACCTCGTTCTTTATGTACCATGAGCTTATGTACAATGAATAATCAATGAGTTGCATATTAAATTTCAACATGCTTATGAGATTTACTAGGGCTTAGTGGTGATACTGTTTTAATGTTAAATCTAAAATAAACAAATTCTTTTTCCCCAGAAAACTCGATTGCATTATTTGACAAACTATGCACTGGCTTTCCTTGCGGATTCACTTTAATCTTCGAAATTGAATTTGGAATAAAATGCAAAATGTAATTATTTCGGATTAGCATCATTGGTAAACAAACGGATGTAATAAAGTTTTAAACAATAGCTGCTAATTCCGTGTATGCACTTATTACACAAAGGACTTACATGACGCGCATGCATATATGGAACACCATTTTACCTCAATTGAGAATTTAGAGGTGTTTGCTTTGTATTCTGGTTACGGCATCTCCATCCACGGATATTACTGTTACACGTGAGTTATGTATTAAGCACTACAGCAAAGATACAGCATAATGTTGCCATAATGCACTCTCGGAAAATGTACTAAAGTAACTAAATTTTAACAAAACTAAATCAACTTTTAAAATAATGCAGCTACTCAAATTTTCACTTGCATTTCCGTTCCTAACTTTTCAAGCAAATACAACACCGTACGAGGTGGCGTCGGAAAACTTAAATTCGAATCCTTGCTGATTTATATTCCGTCGACAATTAATAACGTCGAAATTCAATATGTTGAAAAATATTACCCGGATATTGGATTCTCTTAACCTAATGCTTGCTTTTGACTTATGGCGTATTGATCAGCAATTATATGAAACCTATAAAAATATTAAAGTCATAAATCATAAAATAAATTAGTCGCATAAGTCATTTTAAAAAACTACCATAGATTTTGATAAAATATATCATTGAAGCTCATCACGAGCTCGTAACAGCAAGGTAATAAATTTTGTTTTGTAAATTTTAATATCAACCCAACATAGTTTGTTTTGAAATTCAATTTAAAAATAAAAATCGGACTCAATTTTCAGTTTGAAGGAAGTTTGCGAGTGTTTTCGAGCTTCATTTTTTTTAATTTCAATTTAAGTAAAGGAATTAATTTAACTCCTTCGTGTTAAGTGGTTTTTTTTCTATTGCATTCCGTTCACTTAATTTTTTGATAGATTTTTAATAATAACAGTGGTGTATCAAAATTATAATTTTTTAACACGCAAGAATAACTTTTTAATTTTAATTTTCTGTGGTACTTAGAAAAAATGCGTTCTTAAGTAGTAACTTCTTCAGAAAAGCACGCAACCCTTTTTTATATTTAATTAAATGTCAGGTAATTAACATCCCCGGCACCTTTCTATTCCAATTTGAAAAACATTTAGCCTTGTTTAGAGACAAATTGTAGAGCATCATTATTAAATCTCATCAAATGTCAGATCTCAAAATAATAAATAATTTTGCTAGATTAAGTCAATAACCGACACAAGAGGACTTTACTAAGCGGAGATCCTAGGTTCGAGCCCGATGAAGATATTTAATTTTTATAAATTTTCCAAATTGATTTTGATATTTGAAAAGGCAACCGATTTTTTGCAAGACAATTTGTTTTACCATGGCCAGGATTTCCAAAAAAAAACCAGAAAATAAAACCTAAAATTTGTTCTTTGATCTAAAGAAAATCAAAATCAAGATAATTGAGCCAACCTAATTTTCTGCATTATTGATTTAGATTGAAATTGTCAAATGTTGATTTTAAAAATCAAATTGTTTTTTTGTTAAAAGCAATGAAGCTAAATTGTAAATTACAAAAAAATTTAGGTAAAAGTAATAATTCAAAATAAAAATTGAGTTTGTTGGGAAGAAAATAACGTTCGAGTGAGAAAGGTTGAAACAAATTGGAAATGACAGTAAGCTTTTTATTTCTTTCGACAATTTTTTTATGGGAACCCGATTGAAAAATAATTTTCAATAAAGCCGTCAAGAACAAATGGTCGATCTTAAAAATATTATATCCCAATTCTATAAGCACAATCTCAGCAGACGTCTAGTACAATCGAGCGCAAAAATATCAACATTCGCGACGACGTAAATTAATGCACTTTACAACAAAGCAACTTTTAATTAAAATTTTTAAGTAGGTACCTAGTAAATAATTCGAAACAAAAATTTTTTAGCGAGTTAATTAACATAGCAATTAATTTTTCTTTGACTCTTTTGGTAAATTTAAAAACGTTTACGTAGAAAGTTGATTTTCATGTTCTTGCGGTTAAGAAATTTGGGAACCAGGAAAATGCGTAATTTTATAAAATTACTGAAAACTCGCTATAGTTATTTGAATGCAAATTAAGTCCTGGGGCAATTATTCACCGGATTTAATGTTCATACTCTTTCTAGAGGATTATGGAAGCAGTTTATAAAGATTTACAGAGTGGGTGATGAATTTTCCTTCTATTTGTTCTCTTGTTTTTCAAACATTGGTTCTTCGATAAAATTACAAGTTTTGGTTTCGCGTTTATTGTTTTGAAGTTTCGAACCGCACGAAACAATCACATTTTGATGGTTGCTGCAAATTTTGGCGTGGAATTTTTGGGAGTACTGTTATAAAAATTGATTACTCGGTAATCAAAATTAATTAATTGTTACTTACTTGAGGGTTATTTCGAATGAACCAATCATTATAACTCTTAAATGAAACTTCTTGAGAAATAATTACCTTTAGTAATTAATACTGTGCTGTACCTGTTCGAAGAATTTAACTAAAGTTTGCAGGCATGCACGTGTGTTTCAGACACGCCAAAGAATCAGAACGAGATAACAATATTCAAATTATCAGCGTAGTATGGGATAGATCTGGAGTATATGAGAGCTCGAAGAAGCGCTTGGGTGGAGCAAGATCTTATGAATAATGAGGCGGCTCTTAAAGGTAAAACAGTAAATTAAGTGGGTGGAAGACAAATTTGAGCTAGACAAGTGGATGAAAGATGTACGTCTACAACTTTAACCCATCTTTAAAACCATGACAAGTAATTTAATTGAAAATCATACAAATTGAATCACGCGACACGTTTAGATGCACATCAGGGCCGGACAGCCTATACCAAACTATAAATTAAACTAAAAAAAAAAAAGAATTTAAAACTCCTTTCTTCTTGCCTAAATTTAATACTAAGCTTAAACCAAACATTTTCAGTTTTTTGCACTGCAATTTTGTTTTTTAGTTAGGTAAAGTTGTAAAGAAAAAAATTCAAAAAGAAGGAATTAAATTAAATCACAGCAGCATATTCAACACAACCTGGAATGAAACTTCCCCCCCCCCCTTGCGGGGTGACAAAATCTATTTTCATAAAGAAGTAAAACCATTGAATGCAAGACCGTATTTAAATTAGATTTTCGGGGGGGGGGGGTTAAAAATATTAAAAAATAAATAGCTAATTTATTAAAATACAAAGGAAACTAAAATTCAAAACAAAAAATAAAAGTATAAAGTACAACATATTTAAAAAATAAAAAACAGAAAGAACTCGATAAATAAATAAATACCTAAATAAAAAAATTTAAGTTCCAACTTAAACCGTCAGTCATGCTAAAATCGGCAAAATAAATGCAATTTTGGTAATTTTTTTAAATTTAAATTTTTATATATTAATTTTTCAAATGTAATGTTTGCAGAAAAATGAGTAGAAGGAGGTTTTTTTTTGCCAAGATGGCGGAAACGATGGAGGCCTAGATTTTGCTCCGCTGATTTTTTGAGTATAATTTTGTGCAAGAATTTTGGATTGGAAAATTTTGTTTAAAAGTATTTTGGTCGAAAGTAACCGCAAGAAAGTTGAAATTTTGGGAGAAGATTGTTTTTATTTAATTAAAGTAATTATTTTTTAAGCGATTTTTCTTTATTTAAGTTCGATATTCAAAGAAAATTTTGAATTTTGTGAATTTTATTTAATGGTTGAAAATAATTTGTCGAGGGAGCCACAAATTTTGATTACAGGTTGACTTCTGGGGGGCATCGCGGATAAAATTTTGTTTGTGCCATTTTAAAAGCTTTGTTTACCACGATATAATAAGTTTAAACTTATTCATATTTTAGTTTTAAACTCTTTTGTAAAAAACCGTCTTTAAATAAAATTTTGTAATTTAATAAAAATCACAAACTAAATTCTTATTTTACGGATGGTAAATAATGTTGTCAAAACAAAAAACTAAATTACACCAAAATATAAGACAATTTATGGGTTTGCAATGCCCACTCTAATTTATTGCGGAAGTGTTATTTTAAGCTATGTATGTTGCCGATGATGGTCATAAAATTTATTTTTCTGTTAAAATTTTTGGTTTAAACAATTTATAGCAATTTAAAATGTTTACCATAATAGTAAGAATTAAGATAAAATATCTTGTGGTGGTATTTTATTAAAAACCTTTTCCAACCTAAAATTACCTCGACTAGCTTAGATGATTCGGTAGAGCATGAAACACCCAGTAGCGAATTCCTGTAGGTCACCCCGTCTGTCTTGCGAGCAAATAAAAACTCTTATTTTTGAATAACGAAAAAATGTTGGTTTATTCAAAGGAAAATTTTGGTTGCGACAAATCTCGCTTTAGAGTGTAATAATGTTCGACCACTGATTTTGAAATTTTATTTACTTTACTCCAAACCTTGCTAAATTTCAAACTCATTTGCCGGTATGTTTTAAATGTGTAGGAAATAATAAAATTTTTTAATGTGATACAGGTTTTGTTTTTTTTTAATAAAAACATTTTACTAAGGTGCTTTTTAATTTTGAAATACATGGTATAAATCTCGTGCGTGTTCGTGTAAGCGGCTCGTCTCGTCGATCACCATTTGCGCCCGTACCAGCGAGTATTACATGTGTTGTAATTAACAAATTTTTGTAGACCATCTGGTGTAGTATTGATTTCCAAACCCAATTAGATTGAAATTTATCAATCTCAAAACCGTTGATCCAATTTTCAATAATATCCAAATTAACCAACTTTAAATTCAACGTAGGTAAGTGAATTTGCATTAGCATTCAAATTTTTTTAATGCTTTTTCCAAATAGCGTCTTCTTCTAACGTTGACCTTCGTAAAATTTTAATTACGATGTCTTCAAATTTTAATATTTTCTGCAATTCTATACTGAAATTGACAATTCTTCACAAATATTCACCTTATGGATCCAAAACTAATTTTTACTAAGTTTCTAAGTAAAAATTATAACTGAACAAAAAATCACCACAATCTATTTCATTTATTTCAATATAATTATTTTTTAAAAAATCAAAAATTAATTAATAAGAGTAATAACTAACAATATTAATTAAGGGGCCGCAGACTTTTACACAGTACTGTAAATATATAGGGCTTTTTTATATTCTTCATCGTCATTTTTTATATTTTTGCAATTTAGTAGTAGGTGTATTCGGATATTTATACAAATTATACGAATTTCTACGAATAATACGAATTTCCAATTTTTTAATTTGGGATTTAGTTTATTAGAAATATCTTTAGTTTTAATTTTTTTTTAATACTTCAAGTTTAATGTTTTTGTTATTAGTTGTAAAGATTCTTTTTGCTTTTTGTGATTTTTTTACGATTGCAGGCAGACTTCCAGTACTTGATAAATAATTTCGCGGGGGGTTTTAACCTTTAACCCCCCCCCCCCGTAAATACGGCTCTGATTGAATGACTAAAAGATTTTTTGGTTTTCCAATAGAGGATAAATTCAGATTTGACAAACTTCAGGATTTGGCTTTTGTTTGTCGGTCCAAGATTGGAAATTTGTGATTTCGCCTGATCAAGAAAATCGCCTACGGCGCTAATAACAACAGAAAATATGAGTTTTTCAACGTGATAAAACTGAAATTAATTTAAATTTGATAATTGGTCATGTAGTTTCGACGATGGAATACCTACATTTTTGTTAATTGGGTGATCGACCTCATAGAGGGTTGTTTTATCATTTCAACAGCGAAATGTTAGTGCCAGTCCGTTCCTGACGCAAAATTACTAAAACACCCACGTACGCTAGGTTATTTTAGCAAAAAGTTAAGTTTTGGTTTCTAACAAAGAAAAGCTGTCGGTAGAAGAAACGGTAATTAAATTGGTCTATGTTTTCGCAAACGACACCGAAATGTAGTTAGAAGTTCTACGAGTTGGAACTGTAAATGTATAGTTGAATTTGCTACAGTTAGTAGTTCGGAATCATGGCAAAGTTGCAGCAGCGTTGATGACATTTATCACTTCCATCTCAAGTTGTTAATAAAGTTTCCAAATATCTTCAAATTCTATTGGGATCAAAACAAATGGTTTAACTTTTCTCATATTTCGATTAACCAGCAGAAGCGTCCTCCGGGAACCCGAAATGAAATTTTCGTCCCACTCCACACCTGATAGGTTGCAAATGGCACGAACGTGGAATGAGCTAATTTTTGTGTCGCAAATTAAAATAAAAATATTTTTAAGTTGATTCGAAAAACGACGACAGTTAACATATCAGTTATTTTAAAGACGAACATTTGTCAGAGAGATTAATTTGTTTTATTATGATCTTGTAGACTTGTAGAGAATTTATAGGTTCACATATTACTACGGAGTATGATAGACACATGCATGTTAGTTTTTGTCATCACGCTAAACTTAGCAAGTAAGCAGGAGTGACGGCGAACGGCGTCGTGACGCCCACCACCCTGGCGGCCACACGCATAGATCATCGCAACGTCGCATCGCACATTTATTATTGTAAAATACGTTAAATTTCCGTCAGTTATTAAACCTGTCTGTCAATTTTCACATATTCCGAAGAAGTTTGGATTAAAAATGAGTTTGAATTAAGATTAAGTGAGCGTCGTCGTCATCGACGTCAAATTTGAATATCGCTAGGTGGTTTATTAGAAATTTAGGCGTCTTAGGGAGTATTAGTTCGCAATCTTTTGATTCCTCAGTAATTACCATTTAATTGGAGTCGTGACGTCCGGCTTGACGCTGGGATGATTTATGTGGTTCTACTGGAATCGGAGAGAGGTCTGTGCATACAAATGTACTACATAATCACTCTCACAGAAATCCATCCAACGCATCCTCTATATGCATACATTAACCTAGCACATGCTGCGATAATTCCTGGTTTTCACCTACAACTTTAATTTTAAAGTTGCCTCGAGAAGAAGACGAAGCTACTCCAATTATTTTATAAACAAACAATTATTTAGAACGAATGTAATCAGTTAACGTCAATGTTAAAAATTTGCCAATTTCCTTATCCTATACATCTGACGTGTGTAATCAAGTAGATGAGATCTGTAGGAAGACAGCTGAAAGATAGCAGGAACTCGAAGAGCGCCAGGCAATGTTAGTTTTAGAACCGCACACGTTTTAATTACCCGTTTGGAGGCGGGAAATGTGGCCCACCCACTCGCTACTTTACTAAAAAGACGTCCAACGGGTGTAACTATCTTCAGTTAATTTTTTAAAACTTCAAAATAAATTACCGAATGTAATCAATTTTCACGAAACGAACTCAACACCACAAATTAGCCTCAAAAATTTGTGAAATTGTGTGGGGTATCCAAAGAATAAATTTCACCGTGACGCACGAAATTGTTTTATTTTTTAAACTGATTTTGTCTCGCTTATAATTTCCATCGAGTTTATTATTAGGATCACTTCAGTTCGTAATATTGGAATATACCGGAAAACAAGAAAACGAAATCTCCAAACTGCTTTTGCTGCTGTGAAATTCTCTGTAGTAATTTCCGCTGTCACACTATCAAGGCTCCGGTCTTCTATTTTACAAAATCAAAAATAAATGAAAAATTCCACTTGGAGACTAAAGATCTAAGGTTACTCAAATTTTGTTCTTCAGAACGTCAAGATTTTTCGAAAAAAAAAAACAATGTAGAAGTAATTGTTTGCAGATGAATATAAGTGGTGGAGACCTATCGTAAGCGATTGTTTTGCAACAAAACAAAATTGTACACCGTTTGTTTTGAAGTCAAATAAGAATATGATTTTGCATTTTTTGCATTTTAAAAGTATCTTGTTAATCCGTTCCAGCGCAAAAAAATAATAATAGATGTATATGAAAATTTATCTTTCTGAATCCAGATACAAAAGCATTTTCAAATTTATGTTGTATCATCTGTTGTGTAGCGAATTTGTAACTTTCCACATTCCAATCGCTTAAATATCTTCACGAATACTTAAAAATTAGTCAGTAATTAAATAGTGCTCCAATGGTACATATCACTGCGGCAGTTATGTTTTAAAAGAATTTGACTTTCGAAATGTAACAGGAGAATTTTTAATCACTGTAAATTGAACAAACAAATCATAAAATAATATTAACCAACATAATTATTAATATGTAATTAATCTTGATAGCAGACAATTTTAATGTGTTCTAGCTACATTAGATACATTGAAATAAATTTATTGGTTAGACCACCCACTTCAAAGCGACGATTTAGTTTGTGTAGTTAACTGAAATAATTTGTCAATTAATTAGATGGATTAAATCAAATAAGTGCAGCAATCCGAACTCGATCGTAGGAATAAAGCATGCAGGTTGTAAATTTCGATCATCCCCAAGTCTACGAATTTTTGACATATCTCCTGATTTTTATAAACTTAATTAATTAACAAACTCTAACAAAGTTGCTGAATTATTTATTGGGATACATTCGAATACAAATTACTTTAATTGATCAATTTGATCCCTACTACTTTATTTAATTGAGGTTTTTTATTTGCTCTAATCTTCTTAAGCTTAGGTTTTACTATTTTAATTTATTTTTCAAGTTTGCAATTACACTTAATTTAATTGTTTTGCAAAAATAATTGTTATTGCTGAAAGGATCATCAATTTGGAGTCGATCGTGAAACTTTTATTCTGAACATTATGAAAAAAATTAATAATTCATAGTTGGTAATTTTAAAAAGTTCGTCTTGTTCATAAAAACATAAAAGGATCTCAAAATTATGCTTTCGTATTATCCTACACCAGATGTCGTTAGTTCTCTGTCTTTGTAATTACATTTAGTTCAAGTCGGACTTTTAATTTATTGTGACAATTTAATGCAACTTATGCATAACTTAGCAGTATAAATCGTAAATTTCAATTAATGCAAATTAAAAATATTCCAAACTGATAATCATGGTATCATAATTGCTAAGTTATTACTTACAAAGTAATGAAAGTGTCATTAGGAGCAAACACTTCAATCTAATCAAAATTTCCATTTAATTCTAATTACAGCTAATTTATACGGATTTGCATAACTTAGTTTGCCCAGCAGCTGCATCTGGAAGCTCCGTTGACAATGACAACTGTAACGCGTATATGATTACCATACACAACGGGTGTCAAACACTCTCCCATGAATGTCTTCTGACCAACGGAAGTCTTTCTCTATCCAGCAACTAGGAACTTGATTAGAGATTCTCTTCGGCCGTCAAAACATAACAGAAACTAACCAGGCACAAAACCTAAAACTTCAAACCGACCAGATCCACAAAATATAAATTTATGCACAACGCCAATAAAATTATAATTCGTTGCACGTTATTTGTCACCGCTAATCAATCAAAGAGAAATTACATAACCACACTAAATTGGAACACGACAAGAATTTTATAGTATACTTAATTAAGTTGGATACAATTCGAACACAAATTAATGTATAATGAAAATAATTGCTTTCGTTTGTAAAGTTAATTTTTAAAATTAGCGCGTCACCGGAAGCTCGACGTGAAACCTGCATTGGCAGTCCAATTGTTACCACAATTCCAATATTTAAAATTTTGATCCGGTCTTCTAATATTATATTCTGCAAGGGTCACGAAATGTCAAATTTAATTACTGTGTAAGCATTTTGTAATTATTGCAGAATTTGTACATCATTTAACAACTAAGCAAAGCTTTACTTGACAGAATAAGCCTCTCCCTTGGATCGGTGCAGTAAATTTAATTTGTTTAATAAAGTAACACCTTAGATTAAGGTAAGTGCTTTTACAATCTGTGTGCCCACTTGTTTCACGAAACACAAGACTTTAATTTGAAAAACCAAAGTCTACGTATTTTAATCACTGAAGACTGCAATATCTATTTTCGCTATTCGCTATTTTCGGATTTTTATAATTTTTTCTTCTTCTTATTGTATAAGTTTTAATGGTACTTCTTGGCGCCCCAGTACTGCTTTGTTATGTTCCCTGCCTCCAAACTGAAAAAATTAAAATATTTCTTGTGAGCTTTCAATCCAATCAGGAATTCGGTTTCCATGGTTTGTAATTAACATACGTAGAAAAATTTTAATTATTTCTAATTTTATTGTATCTTAATTTTTAAATTAAGTTTATTTTAATAATAATTTCTATTAACTCCAACATATTATAATACTACTATATTTTTTTGATTAATTTAATTCAATTCTTATATTTTTCAAAGCTTGAAAGAAATACACTAGTGTTTTATTATTAGTTTTCATAATTATTATAATCATTAATAATAACCTAATGTATGTTGATTAACTGTTATTTTTTTAAGGTAGCAGAAGCCCTTTACTGAAATTAATTCACTTTCACTTACACGAGAGCGTTAGGGTGTAAAAATTGCTACAAAATGTTGCATTATATTGTAACAAATCACGTTTGCTTAAAAACTTGGAAAAGGAAAGATCAGTGCGGCCTTCAGGCCGCACAATCTAAGCAACATTTCAAAATCATAAAGTACTGGCTTTCAACAGACCGCCTGATTACATGTACACTTTTATTTTTAATTTAGATAAATTTTATTTTGATATAATCAAAAATCAGAGAGTTTTAGGTTATTATTATATAATTTATTGAGAAATAATGACAATTAAAAAAGAAGCCGGATAAGCAATAGAAAAATAATTAGCAGATTGAAATTTAATTAAATATTAATAAGAATTTTTAAAATATTTAATTTGGATGTAAGTGAAGGAATAAAATTTATGTTGAAAACCAAGCACATCCCTGCTAGTATCAATTATTTAACAAGTCCGTTTTATTATTAAAATTTACAACGTTTACCTGGAAGATTTTATGAAAATTTATTTCCATATTAGAAAATTTATTAGAATAATAAAACTCACTTTAATATAGAGAGAGGAAAGGCTCTTATGGCCACTTAGGGGTATTTCATACCTCCCAGATTCCCCGGTTTCTATAACTGTCTTCTAAACAAAAGTAAATATATATATTGTGGTGATTTTTTGTGCAGTCAACCCGCCAGTCCAGATCGTGGTCAAATATTTGTTTTATGTACTGCAAATACGTTCTAATTTATTCAGAGGAAAACGAGAAAGGCTAAAATTACTACTTAAATACCTCCGTGACACATTATTTTTAATTGTAATATTTTATAAAACTTGGCATAGTGATTTTTGTGATGTGCTTCGATAACCATCTACGAAAAAGAAGAATAATTAATTTGTGCAACATCCTGTACGCAATGAAGAACTTACCGAGTATGAATTTTCTTGAGGTTGAACCGAGGGGGTCTTCCTAAGCGCCGTTGAAGGACGCCAGACGCTTAGATTTGCGTTAGTGGATTTTAGTTTGCGATTTGTGTAATTTTTACTTATTGATTAAGTAAAAATTAGTTTTGGGAGCCGTAGAGGTGGATATTTGTGACGAGTCGTCAATTTCAGTGTAAAATTGCAGTGAACGCCACGCCATATTGGATATGATTGTAAAATTTTGGATGCTAATAAAAAATTTACGTACCTACGTTAAGTTTACAGTTGAATTATTTGGATGTTATTGAAAACAGGATCAACGGTATTGTGATTGAAGAGTTTCAATCAAATTGAGTACGAAAATTAATACTACAAATGTTGGTTAGCAGAAAATTGGTTCTTAACTATACGAGTGCTACTGGATATGCACAGAAGCCAAATGGTGGTCCACTGAACGAGACGAGTACCCGATCACTTACGATATTTTGTACCAGGTATTTGAAAAGTAATTTGCTCTTTTGTGAAAAACATTTTCGATTATAAAATTCAACATTTGTAATAACTTTATAAAAAATTATTTGCTACACATTAATCACTTAACGGCAAATGAAATTGAAATTTAGCAAGTTTTTAAATAAAGTAAATAAAATTTCAAATTCAGCGGTCGAACGCAATTACACGATAAAGCCTAAAAGCGAAATTTGTCGCTACTAAGATTTTCCTTTGAATAAAAACATTTTTCGTTATTCAAAATACGAGTTTTTATTTGCTCGCAAGATAGACGGGGTGACCCATAGGAATTCGCTACTGAGTGTTTCATGCTTCCGATAAAAACTGAGCTAACTGAGGTAATTTAAAGGTGAAAAAGGTTTTGTAACAAAATACCATCACAATATTGTATACTTCTCAATGCGACAGAAGAGTTTTTGCGGCAAAGTTATAAATAATATATAAAAATAATGTAAATTTCCGGCTGTCCATTTATGCATCTTTTTGAGCACAACAAACTTATTTTTTAAAAACTCTAAAGCAGTAAGTGCTAGACGGCCACACAGAAAACCTCTGCTTTAGTGACACAGGGAAAATATATTATTGAATTTCAAATAAATTAAACTATAAATATAAAATTCAAGGTGTTCAAATTTTGTTATTTAATCTATAGCTACTACCTATATATTGTAGTGCTATTCACCCCTTGCCAATATTTACCGATGTGTGGCATTTGTCATTATGTAAATCTGCCGCTCAGTAGAGTCTTCTTTTGGATTTTGTCAGTTATTTTTATATGTGCATTAACTGCATCTGTATCTGGATATTATGACATATTTAACAAACAAGCACATACGATTCTGCAGTTACCTTTGCTTCGTTAGGGTCTTTCTAATTTTAGTATCTTTACATCTTTAGTCTAACAGATTTGAGTTTAACTTGCAAAAAAATTATTATTCAGCTTTTCAGCAATCAACAGAAAATCAAAAATTCAAAACAAAACAAAAAAGTAGGTTAATACCAACAAAAAATCACGAAAGAACAAAAATTTAAAAGAAAACTATATTAAATTGTTCGCATTCTTTAATTTACCAGTCGAACTCTAAATGCGTAAGCAAAATAATAAATAAATGTAATAAAGAAATCAACATATTTCTTTTCCACAGCAATTCTGATATTTTTTAAACGATTCGGTCTTGACGTATAAATTGCACTTTTTCAACACGTTTCTGTTGAATTCCACAAAATTACTTATGAGCTTCTATTTTTGTGAAAGTAAATTTTTAGAAAACAAGTACAAAGAATGTGAAAATTTGACAAATAAAGTGTCCGACGTGAAAATCCTAAAAAATAATTTTAATTTAAAAATTCTTGGCTCGACCTTTTTGTCAATATTTTTAGAATTTGAAACATTTGTTGTCACCGAATCAAATGCATTTGTGCATTCACTCACGCTTTGCGGTCTGTTTACGATGACAATTTATTTTACTGCTCGCTTTATTACACTTGATTCATTTAGTTTTTCCAAAATGACACAAAAGCGACAACATTTCACTATGTGATTAGGATTAATTACCAACACAAGAAGGTTTGAGTAATTCCTGTTGGCCGTGATGGATGGATCACCCAATTTAAAAAGAAATGATCAGATTTCATTTTGAAATATATAAGTCGGGAGCAGACGCGGGAATTATTGTCGGTGACAGTGCCCGGCCCTCCTGCGTCCAGCGAGCCCGACAGGAGTTTTTATGTGAAAAGCTTTATTTAGTTACAAAATAATTTTGCCAATTATCCATCAACCTGCCGTATATTTGCATTGCACCATTTAATTTATGTAACATTTTATAGTTTCATAGTTTAAATGTGTAAAAGTTTCTGTCAGCGTTACACATTTTCCCGGCAATAAATTTATTTTTCCAACATATTCTGGATGAAATTAAACTTTAAGGGAAATTTGTGTAGTCATTACAGTTAATTGTTCGCACAAAACACAATTTTTATGCGAAATTTGACTAATGTTTTTGTGATGATTACTGGGGCGTAAAATTGTAATTAATTGGTACCTTTCAATATTTAAATTACACAAAACAAAAGTTAGAGTTAATAATAACGTAAAAATCATTTTGCATAATGCGTTGTTGAAAACAAATATATTTGACGGTACAACTGAAATATACGACTACGGAGTTATCCCTAGGCGTTACCATAACACTAAATACTTCACCAGAGAACTAATTGAATCGTATAAACGTGGGCTTAAGCACGATCATATTTTTAAACAAACAAAATCAATTGTATCCCAACATTTGCATACGTGTGCATTTTTGTTTACATCGGACACAACAATTCAAGATGAATAATTTTTAAAATTATGCTTTACTACTGCAATAGAGAAAGCATTTCATTTCTGCTTAATTAAATTGTGAGCATAATCACGAATTTTTACAAAGGCTAATTTATTGCAGAACAACTTTGCCCGAGGGTTAAAATTCAAGTAAAAACCGTTGCTGAAAAATTTAATTTTTTACGGGCTAAAACCTGAATAAAAGTGCAATCTATTTATTGATTATTGTGTTTTTTAGCCGTTCGAATCAACATACTCTGCTAAGTACATTATTTTAGTATCTTTTTAAATTTTTTGACGCGATAACGTCTTATAAATTGATATACCGGCTGCACGCACGAAAAATTGTCACGTTCCGCAAGCGAGAGAGAGGCACGATCGGCTTTGCATCATACATAGACATCATTTTAATTATAAAATGCCATTAAAAAAAACTTGTCCGGCATGAGGTTCGATCTTGCGATGCAATTATGTTTCATGCACATAACGCACTAACCTATTGAGGATTAATGTAATAACATAGTTTTAATTCGTATTATCTGTTACATAAACATAATTCAATTCAATTAATAAAAGTATGCAATTTTTCATCAATGTTTTTTTATGACGTTATCACGTAAAATTATCGTCCGTAAACTGACTTTACAGACAACCCGCGTGCCACGTGTTTTTTTTATATTAACCTATTTCGTTTTATTATTATCTTTAGTTGAATTGCACTCTTGGCGGGTGTCCCGTCTGTTTTGCCCCAGTGATATTTCTGTAAGCTGTACACAAAAAAATACTTAAAAATGTATTAGCATTTACCCCTACCCTGATGAAAAATGAAAAAAAATCGCACGAATTTGATTTAAAAGTATACTAAACTACAATAAATCAAAGATAAACTGAAATTTTTTTATATTATAAATTTGGGTAACCGACTCAACACCTAAGGTTCGAGTCGCAGTTGCTATAAAATTATTATTTCCGTTGTCCACGTTTATGTTTATGCAGCTTAGATGTTACCTTTCGTGTTTTTGATTTTTGTTTGTCGCTTTACGGATTTTTTTTCTAGAATCTGAAACTTTTAAAGATGTATTGAAGATTTGGTATTTGAAAGATTGATTTTTTTATGAATATGTTTGATCGCCAAACAGGCCCGGACTGGGACTTAAAGTCGGCCCTCTACTTCCCACAAAAACGTTACATGTACTCTTAACATATTTATTTTTTATAAAACGTGTAATGTCCAAAATTCATGAAAAAACACAGTTTTTTGTTTGGCTTTTGTTTTTTAGCTTTTTAGTTCTAATAGTGAAAGACATTTTTTATTAGTATTATTTTTTGATTTACATCTAACAAAATGAAAAACAAATCCACTCACAAAAATTCTGATCTGAATTGCATGCAAAATGAAACGAATTACATACTAAGATGAAAAAAAAAATTATAATGTTATCACCACTTTGTATTTTGTCGATAATTGGGCGACTTTATTATCATTATGTAGATATGCGTTTTTTTCTTTTAAACAGAAACAGGGTATCTTTATTTTATATTTATTCCCGCACAAGCATTGGCGCAGCCAGGATTTTGTTATAAGAGGAGGGGGGCTAAAAGATGCGAGCGAAGCGAGCTGTGTAGAAAGTGCGCGCCGCAGACGAAAATCTTTCGGAAAAAGGGGCGTAGTTATCTTATTTTCGAATATAATTATTGTGGTACCACTGTTACCTACCTTAAATTGAAGTGAGAATTTAAAAAAAAGAAGAGTGTCTGGGGGGGGGGGGAGTGCTATAGCCCCCTCTTTGGCTGCGCCACTGCACACAAGTGAAAAGAAGTGGCTGGTAGACATCAATATATTACGTTATCCAGTGTAATAATGTTCATGTTATCGAGTAGCTATAGAAAACATCGGGAAAGATCTTCATAAATTCGAATGTTTACTTTTGTGCTAATATTTATAAGTTTCGTTAACCATTTTGATACTTTATTATGTTACCTATATAAAATAACATACTTTTTTTCGCGATATAATCAGCCACTGGTTAGGCAGCCCTTTGACTGCACCGGCCCATCGGGCATTTGCCCGATCTGCCCTATGGCCAGTCCGGGCCTGTCGCCAAAGGAGCATTAGGTTTCTTGGCTAAGACTTGAGTAATTAATAAAAAAAAAATGTGAAAAATAAAATATTCAAACAGAAGTCCATCATTTTTTATTTACTGCTGATTAAAACATCAAGTATTTCGATTTCAGCAAATTCCGGTTTTTCCAATTTTCTTGTCGAAGGTGGAAAACAAACTAGCAATTGTGATAGTATTTATTTAAGAAAAGTGATAAACAATGAAAATAAACTTTTTCTAATTTTACTTGTCGGTCTTTAAAAACTACGATAAAAATTTTTAAATTTTACGATAATTGAAGAGCCCGCAGTAGCTGAAATTTTTAAATTCCTCAGTAATTAAAGAAATTAAAAAAAAAGCTAACCTACTTTTTCCACTGTACTCTTAAATTATTATTACTAATGCATTTCAATTATGATAGTGGTATGTACGCAAAACTAAAATTTAATTTATTTTATTCCTTCTTAATTTTTTTAATTTTTATCGATTTAGACGTCTACGAAACTTTTACTGTAGCAGTACAGTTGAATTTCCGTCAAAAGCTGCAGTCGGCTCCAAGCTTTTAAAACGCCATTATGGCGGATACTATGACGTACCAACCTACCAACTAACTGTTAAACTGTTACTTTTTCGATCAAATTTGCCAGCCTGCGTCAAATGCGTGGAAAAACTCATCGACGTTTCATGCGGAAACCAATTGACAGCTCCCCGACTAAGTAATTTATTTAAAATTTTGTCTTACGATTTAATTTATGCAATGTGGAATTGATTAAAAGTTGGAAGTTGGAAAGTAGGAAAATCAAACAAGAGCAAATGTAAATTTTGTCATTCCCAACAAAAAGTGATACCGAAATGGAGCTTACAAAAAATTAAGCTCCATAAGCAATATATACTTATAACAAAGTTAGTTGCATTTTTCGGGTAAAGAAAACACACAAAAAATTAAACGCTTTATCCTAAGCAAGTAAGTGGTATTTAGTTAAGTTTTAAGTTACATTTACTTTACAAAAGTAGTATAACTGGATAGATCCCAAAATAAACAACTCTAATGAGTAAACAGGCCATGTTTATCTACGACAAGTGAATGTCATCCAGTTAATCATCCCATAGAAACGTCTCGAACGGATAATTAATAAATCCAACGCCGACGGCTATCATTAATCAACAATTAAAAGCCAAATTGACGTGATTAAGTTCGCTATTCTTTCCTATAATGTTGCCTAAAATAATTAAATTTCGACATTAATCACAATAATTCGCACCTTAATTGAATAACAAAACGCGTTGTCAAATTTTTAAGATTTATCGAATCCATTCGGTAGTTCAAAGGGAAAATAACGCACAACCGCATCAGCAGGAACAGTTAATCCTTGCAAACTAAATTTAAGGCATACTTAAGTAGGTGTCGTAATTAAACGGCGCAGGATTGTATGTTATTTTGAAACAATTTGCATATCTGCATATGTAAATGCCGTCGGATGGAATAGTTGATGACGTGTCACGTCGAGGATTAGAAATTGTCGATAATTTGCTTGACGGATGAGCATTTGGCGAAATTAATTTTAATTGGTAAATTTTTCCCCTCGGCCGTACGCTAAAAAATTTGTAGCATTCAATTGTATATGGTGGGTTAGTTAAAAGAGCTTTTAGTCTCATAATTTATTCTGTGATCTTAAGAACAATGACTGTGTGGGTAACAAAAGTAAATACGTCAAAATAATTCAGAATATTTTTATAAGAATTCAATGAAGTCTTATATTCGTTTTTAGAACACCTGAAAACTATCTGATGGCCTTTTCCAGTTACAATGACGCCGTTGTAATAAGTCAGCTTTTTGTTTTCTTTTCGTGTAAGACATGCTCTTTGAATAAAAAAAAGTACACGCTTTGAGATGTTATAGTTAATTCGAGGCATCCACAAGAAAAACAACGCCGCTACTTAGTGCCGATGAATTAAGTAGACTTAATATTCGACGACGTCTAGGGTTATTGTTTCTCCGCCGTTTGATAACCAATTTTGTTCGCTTAAACATCAAAATCATATAGAAGGTGTAAATACAAGGTGTTATTCGTGATAAGGAAATATATTTCTTGTAGTGACCTCGTGTTAACACAATTCTGTCTTTAAAGGTACGAACCAAACTTATCGTGTTTCGTTGTACTAACAATAATTTATTGAGATAAAGAAACAAGTGTTTTCGATTTGCAATAAATTTCAATAAGTAGATAGAAATCGCTCTTTAAGTTTACAGTCCACTACCAAATTTGGATTCAAAATCCCCACACAAATTTGTATATATTTTTATCGCACATCCATAAAAAAACTTCTTTGAACTTCATCCGATAGCTAAACATATGCGCCAAAAGCGCACTTAACTAAGTTAACTAAGTCCCCGATTAGTATTTTATGATTGCCTAATTACCTGCGGCTTTTTTAAAAGAAAATAAATTTGATTAAGTGCCCAATTGCTCCATTAATAACCCCATAAATTGTTAAGTATTTACGGATTCAATTTGTTTGAGAGCGCAGAAATATAAATTTTCTTTAATTTCTCGCAAAAAATGCAATTTTGTGCTTTATTTTTGAAAATAAACTCGATTTTTAATTTAAGTGCTTCTGACAATATTATAAATTATAACTTACTTGTTTAAACTTGGAGCATAAGAAGTTGTCTGGTTAAAAGTACCTTCTTATTGTCCATTAAAACACGGGGTTTGTTTTTCGATTCGTTACGACGACATTCCACGTACTTTCAATTCTTAAGATGGTTATAAATTTAAAACTGCCTTAAACGGCGTATAAATATTATAAAACTGACTTGGAAAACAATAACTGCATAGACGAACAATAATTTTGTGTTGTTTTTCAAGACCTCTCCTAAAGCTACCATTAATTATTAACAAAAATATTCGAAATAATTGAGAAGATGTTTCGAAAATATAATAATTATTTGTTTTCAGAAACACTGAAAAACAAAGCGCCCGAGGTCAGTTTCTTGAAAAAATGTTAACCATAAAAGTGCGTGCGGTATCAGTTTTATATTTTACCATTGTGTTATAATCTCCATTTTCCAGCTGCTCACTTCTCACAGATCGAAAATTTGATGTTGTTTACAAATTTATCAATCCATTTGCATGTTTATTAGTTCATTTCAGAAACACTACAACATAAAGTCGATATCCGGAAAACATGGTAATCGGGAGTTTCTTCAATATTTAAAAATCCCGCACTATTAATCATAATAGCGCCGTAGGCGATTTTTCATAACTTTTTATAATATTAGTAATAAAATATTATAATATTGATCAAAACTTTACCGATACAGATAAATATTTTAAAGTTTTTCTTAAAGGTTCAATTGAGCAAATTATTGCCGCATTATCAGAACAAAACATTATTTCATGCAATCAATTATTGCAAAACATGCACAAAAGCCTTTGGTCGAAATATCGAAATATTTACTTACGCCGCACATAGGGGTATTTGACACTAAAAACTGGCCAAAACATTAAAACACTCAAAATGAGTTCAAAATATGCTATGAATTTCAGAAAAAATAGTAAAAAAATTACATTGATAAATAGGGTGGTTTTCTGGGGGTGGAAATTAAAATAACATAATAAAGTAATGAAACTTCCGATATATTGAGAAATTAACCTACAAATTCATGGAAAAATAATAAAAAAATTATTATTGATGTATTGGGGTTATTTTCGAAGGGTTGAAATCAAATTAATTTTAATTCAGAAAAAATAATATAAAAAATATAAATAAAATAATAAAAAGTTATAATATAAAAATATATATTGTTAAAATTTAGATTCGCTATCCTCGTCGTCATCAACTTTATCTTCATGTTCACATGAATTCGTAGTAGTTCTCTCGTGCTGTTTTTAAAACTCCAACGCTTCAGTAGAAAAAGGTTTTCGATTCTTGGCAATTTTCATTCTACTGAAAACTTAGGTAAACATCAGATGTCAAAAGCAATTGATTCATCACGTCTTCATTGCACTCTCTTCGCCAAAATTATCGCGCAAAATTTTGCCGGTATAGGCAAACATATTTATTGCGCGTCTTTGCTGCCTCCTCCGATAACTGCCCGATTGGAAGTAGAGCATGTTAATGAGAGTAGAAAATTTTATGGAGAGTAGGCATCATTGGGTACCAACTATACAAACTGACATATAGTTCTGCAGTGAATAGATGATTCAACACTACAACCTGTGAACAAATAAAATCTAGTGCTAATATCAAAAGTTTCAAAATATCAACAGTTTTTTCCTTGCGAACCTCATCATATCTAATGCCTAGTCTACACGAACATAGTACTTGTCATTAGTACTTGTCATTTAGTATTATTCAGCATAGTGACAAGTAAGAAGTAATCGTTTTACGTACTTGTTACTTGTCATTATGCGGAATTAAATAAACTAGGCATAATGGATTTTTAAAGGACGGGCGGAAAGTGGCGGAAGTTTTTTTTTCTAGTAATCTAAGTAGAAGGTTCATAGAATATGCTCACATAAAAATTTCAGCTTAACTCTGTTTAACTCATACAAAAATTCTCATCGTTAACTAAAATATTACACAAAATCGGCAAAAAAATACTCATGTCTTCCAAATGAAATTTATAAGTGAAAATAAGTGACATTTTAGTCAATAATGTATTTAAACCAAGGTACATACCTTTGTCAGAAGAATCCATAGTAGTTTCTTTCATTTTTCACTAAACACAACAGTTTGGCAATGCACAGAACAGCGTTGACAAAATTGCAAGCACCGGGAAAACAAGTAATTATTCCAAGAGGTTAATTACGACTGAGGTGAAAAGCGCGTGGCGCGGGTTAGAAGCGTAATTAATCCGTTATCATGTCGATGGAAGGGTACCATTGTCTTGTAATCACAAAAGTAACTCTTAACATGAATTTTGTGATTCGGACTTATGGCCGGTTTTTTATGTAAAATACCCCTATGTGCGCCGGGGGGGGGGGGGGGGGTAGGTACTCTCAGTACTTAGCAACAGACCTCTTTTATTCTATCTGATGGTTAGATTCTACACTTTTTTTTAAAAATCATGTGCGAGAGTTGTATGTTCCATAAATACACTAATTCAAAATAAGGTATGGTAAAACAATTGACGGACATATTTTAAATTCTGGAATATGAGACAATCCCAACTTTGAATATGCAGCTAATGCTGGATATTTCATTAATTTCTGCAAATTTCGACTTCGAAAATTTCAATTTCGGTGGTTTATAAAATTTGATAATTAAAGTTTGCATAAATATACCAAAAAAGTTTTTATTAAATGTTGTATTTGTGATGTAGACTTGAAATATTTAATTTTGTGGAGAGAAGAATTTTTTTGAAGGCAGATTTAGCATAAAGTCTGAAGGAGAAAAAATAAATATAAAATTTTAATAAAACTCATGAAATGTACTAAAATATGAACAAGTAGGTAAACAACGTTAAACGCATTACGCAATAAACTTGGACTATTTTACCCCATGCTATGAAGTTAGAAGCATAAACTAACAACTTTATTATCAGAATTTTCTAGTCAAAATACTTCCCACTTGCAAACTATTGTTTGTTCAGTCAATTTAATGTCATAAATTTTATACGATATTATTTTACTTCAAATATTTATCCAAATTATTTAGTAGGTTTTTATTAACTAATTTAAATAACTTCAGTTGGAAACCTATTTTTAGAGATGGTAAGGTTAGATAAATACGAGGTGCAGTTAATAAGTGCATCCTTTAAAAAATTAACACTTTTCATCTGTAAAATGTAATATTTGTGCTTATTTTCTTATTAAACATGGTTAATGGTTTTACGGTCAAGTGTGAAATACGTAAAATAAAAATATTTGACCATTAAGTGGTGTTTACATTTTTAAAAGTCCGTAGGTGTTGCACCATAATAATTAAACAAGATTTTCTGTTTGCCCAGAATAATAACGCCATCTTACCCTGAATTTTAATTTTCTAAATTATGGAGGTGTAAAAGAGTTAGTTCATTTCAGAAATAAATAAAATCAGGAATATTCGTTTACGTTTACGTTTTCCAATGACTCAAGTCAAATATTTAATTTTAACTTCCATTTTCAAGTATTTGAGTTAAATTGATTTGATCAAATTTTTCTTTTCTCAATTCCAAAATATAAATAATAATTAACTCTCTGTAATGATTTAATTAATTTCAAATTTTTTTGTACTTTGTTTACTTCTTTCACTTTTGTATCTTTCCGTTACAAAACATTTCTCCCCAATTAGTTCATTTAAATTAACACGAACTAAAACATTTACGACCTGATGCACCCCAAAACCATTTGGGTGTTGCATATGCTAATCTAAATTTTGATGATTAAACCATAAAAAAGGCCTTTATTTATAGCGTTATCAAAAGTTTTAATGACTCCGGTCCTATTTCTGTAGCATTTTATGAAAATTATCGTTTTATGACCGCTGCACCGGTTGTAAGACTGTAACACACTGAATTATCTTGTAACTCGAGATAAAAATTTGTAAATACCCAAATTTATAAAACTTTTATTCGAACACCAAACATTTCATTTTACTTAGGCTGAGCTTCCCGAACAATAAAGTGAATAAATCAAAGCTTGCAAGTGCAATTGACAGATTCTAAATTGTCAAAATTCGTTTGAAAAGTTATCTTTGTATTTCGTTAAATTAATAATGGCCGATTCGAAATTAAAATCTCAATCAACTTTTTGGCAGTCGATGATGAAGAAATATGCGAACCAAAATTTGAAGCTACAAGAAGAGAGGTGTAACTTAAATCAGCAGTTAAAAGCGTTCGACGATTATTTGCCCAGTGATGGACATAAACAAACTTTAGACATTTCAAATTTTTTGTCGCAATTTGACAAGCCCGACAATGCTGCATTTAAATATCTAAAAGATTTATTTTATAATAATAATTTTGTCGCAAAAGCCTGCGCTTTTCCGGTGGAAGTCCACATTAACCGCTGTTCACACTACATGAAAAACGAGTTAAGCTGTCCCTGCAAGACTTGTTTGAACGGGCAAGAAAATATATCGACCATGAGGGTTAATGGCAATAATTCAAAGTGCAAATGTGGTTCGTGCGTCAAAAAAAGCTCTTCCGTTTTGAAAGACATCTGCAGCGATAATAATTTAAATTTTGACGAACTGACTTTGAACGAGGATGGAACATCGTTGGATTCGATAGATATGTTGTACATACTTAAATTAAGGGAGTTGGTGGCTAGAGAAAAACAAATGACCTTGAGAATTCAAGAACTGGAAAATAAAGAAGAGGAGTATAAAGAAATTCTGCAACAAGCAGATCAGAAGTGGGCACAGATGGAAGAACATTATAAGGAGCAATTCGTTCAAGTGCGACAAAGCGAAGATAACGCTCGTTGCAAGTTTGAAAATCTAAGTGAACAACTATTGGAGGAAAACACCAAACTTGCCGAAGACGTCAAAAAAATTAAGATGGAACTGTTTCGTTGCATGAACCAAGTGCAAGAACCAATCTGTAGGCAGCTACAGGAGGAAAGGCGTAAGTCCGAGATGCTGGAACGTGAATTGAAGTTAACCAACGAAACTTTCGCCGACAGACAATTTCTGTACAAGAAGGGCATGAGCGATTTTCAGGAAAAGTTGAATTCGACTTGTTCGAACATGAAAGAGATTACTTGTTCGAATGAAGTTCTCAAAAACGAAATGTACTCCATGAGCAGCAAATATGAGGAACTTCAAGAAGATCTTCGCAGTCAGCAAGTCAGCGAGTCGCGCACCTTAAAACGCTTGGACGAAGCGTTGAGCAGAATTAATAATTTTTAATTAAAATAAAAATATTGGAAAACTTTTCTAATGACTTCTGCTAATATTTAAATAAATTGTACTTTTAAATAAAACCGGCTTGCAATCTTGATTTTTCAATCCGAATACATTCAAACAGTATAAAAAGTTATACCCTTCTAGGGACTGGACTTGAACTAGCAGGAAATACAAACCCTAAGAAAAGTTGTGAATAAATGTTGCCCTAGACGATGTTTCTAATAGTGTTTACTTTTTCTTTTGAGAAACTTTTACAATGGCAACAAATCTAACCTCGTATACCAATATTTATCTAAAAAACCAAATACAATTTAAAAATTTATTACAAATTAAATGGTTTCAATTGAAAGAAACTTTTGATTATAACTTTCAAGTAAGAAAGTTTTATTATGAATAAAGTTTGATTTATTGATTTTCTTTTTCTGTACTTTAAGAAAACATACAAATGCTACACAAGAATACGTACTTGAAATGGAATATTATTTGTTGGTGTATCTGAGGTTTTCAATTGAATCCTTAAATGTCTTAAATTGGTCTGGTTATTTTTTAAATTTAAAATTAGTTTTTGTGTGTATTTTGAAACTAAATCAAAACAGAAAAAATTGAAACAAACTGTAAAATGAAAAGACATTTATTATGATTTATATCAGTGGCGGCTCGTGAAAAATATTCTTGGGTGTTCTGCATTATAAAAATGGCAAGATATCAGAAAATGGCAATCTCAAAAAATAAATTTACTTATTGCACATTTTTAAATATTAAACGTACAACACTTATCTAGAATGTATTGCTTTATATGATTTTACATTTTTACAATAAATTGCAATCCTAACTAATTTTCGAAAAAATTTTATTAAGTACAGCTTATGAGAGAAGTTGTGTTAAAAATATTAGTAATATTTCATTTTATTTTTTCTTCATTTAATATTCATAAGCATTTATTTTATGTACTAGTAGGTATAAGATACTATCTTCGATATTCATAATTTCAATTAAAGTTCATAACGCAAGATGTGTTTAAAATAAAATCTTATATGTTCGTAAAACCATAGCTGAAATACATATGAGCAGAACGGTTGTACATTTGGTGGGTTGTTCCTATATCTTGTAATCTGCGAGTTTAATAATAAACATTATTATTGTAGAAAAAACCTACATAATTTTAATTTTATTGATATTAATAATTAAACGTAATTTCATTTTGAGTTTCTAATATAGGATCTGCCAAAAACTTGATAAAATTAAAATTTGTACTAAATTTTCAAATTACACTATATTACGAGTATTAAACTATTGCATTTTATTGTTTAACCATGTTGTTGAACAATCAATGAACAAAAATTAACTTACTAGTTGTTTTCATAAGTCAAATTTTAAATTATATTACAAAAATACGGCATGTAATTCTGCATAAGATGCAGCTCAATTTGTAGTGTATACCGTGGTGTTAGGATTGTCCTAACACCACGATGTATACTATGGTATGGATACGATTCCACCCGATAGCTCGCGTCATTTCATGTTCAGAATCATTTCCAGCACATCGAAGTTAAACAGTGATTTCGAAAGCGTAACGGACTTGTATTAATTATTACAGTACTTATTTGACTGACTGATAAAAGTACTTATAACTCAAGGCAACATAAGAAGTGCGCTTTGAAACCAAAATTGATTAGTCTTCAATTATTGAAATAATTTGAAATGTGGTGGTTATACTAATAAGTAATAATTAATTTGGTACACTTCATTCTGATATTTGGCGGTTCTGCAGCTCTGCAGTTCCTATGGTAGAACCGCCCCTGATTTATATAAATTGCGAATCAAAGATTAAAACATAAGCAGGTTAAACAAACCATAATACGAATTTGCCAAAAGCTCACATTATAAAAATATTATTTTAGTTTTAAAAATTTTAAAACGCGCTAAAAATTATCACGACTCCCCTCTCTCTGAAAATGCTGAAATCACTTTGCCATTTTCAGTTTTTGATGTAAATAAATTAATAAATAATCCAAATAAATTGGTTAAAAACAGATTCCTGTCATTCTAGATGCGTAACTTTCGAGTTCTTTAGAAACATTTTTGCCAAAATAATAAACTTAGAGATTAATTTCAATAATATCAATTTTATATATGAAATTTTGCAAAATTTGCAGGCAAAAGTGAACTATATAAACATTTAATGATAGTTCCGGTAGACTAAGAAATTCATAAGAAATCCATTTTCATTTAATTAACCTAAAGTTTCATTTAGACACATGGCGTGGTTTAGTTTGGTTATTTGGTAAGCGCAACATTTAAAGTTTTGTTAATTTCTTGATTTTTTAATTTTAAAAATTTTAAAAATTTTGTTTGGTATATTTGCTCTTACTTCTTGTTATTTTTACTGTTATACATGACTGATGATCGGAAATAATCGTGAAATAAAGGCCTTTATATTATGTTACAGAGTTTTTTAATTTTAAGTAATTTTTATCTTTTCTATAGAGTAATTTTTTTAATCAATAGATAAGTGGTTTAAGTAGTGTAACTCAATATTAATCATATCAAATTTTTTAGCATAAACCAAAAAATGCACAAAACACTGCAGGTTCAAAACGACCTGCAAATGGTAAACTGCACTCCAGGTAAACTGCACGAAATTTTACAAAGTGGTAAACTGCACTCCGAGCATTTTCCAAGTAAGTTGCGCCCCAAAGTTACCTGCATAATGGTAAGCTGCACTCTAAGCATTTAATTACTAGATTATCATTAAGATTATAGTTAAATATTGATCCTTTAATTAATTCATTACCAACTGAAAAATTTATTACACATATGAAATATTGTTTAAATCTGATATACAACAAATTACATATTATTCAGAACAATTTACGACGACACAAGAGAATGTCAGAACTTACATTTACAACGAGCGAACGAGGCAAGCCCTTACTACTTTTTCGACAAAACAAATTTTATTTATTAGTATTAATTTATGTATTTTCTTTAGCGAAACTGTACGTAAATCCTTAATCCACGCGAAGACATGGGTCTGCCGGGAGGTTAGTGTTAGTTTATGTTATTTCTTTAAAAAATTGTTCGCAAAAGAGAAAATTATGCAAAAGTATAGCAGTTTCTGATACTTGGTGTTAGCTTATGTATTTGTTAGTATTAATTTATGTGTTTTCTTTAGCGAAAAATCCTTAATCTACGCTAAGACATTGGTCTGCCGGGAGGTTAGTGTTAGTTTATGTTATTTCTTTAAAAAATTGTTCGCAAAAGGGAAAAGTATGCGAAAGTATAGCAGTTTCTGATACTCGACACTACCTGCTAATGGTAAACTGCACGAATTTGGAGTGCAGTTTACCATTTTTTTTACCGTTACTTTAAGTCGTTCGTGCAGTTTACCATCACTCATAAATACACCGTATGTATATTATCGCAAACGTTTTCACCATACTATGGCATCATCAGGCGATGAACTAGGATCTTTTTTAATTATGGAAAACTTTCCGGCTTTATGTAATCTTCTACTTTTTTTAATATAGTCATTCTTATTAATGCAAACAATAATATTACCTTTATCGGCTTTTGTAAAAATTAGTTCTGAACTTTTTGCAAGTTTACGTAGAGATATGGCAATCTTTTCTTCATATGATAAACCAGATTATTATTAATAAAAATATTCGAATTGAAGTCGATAAATTGTATACCCAATATAAATTAAAATATAGTTTACTGCGAAATCTGAGAAATAATATTACGATTTAAGTACATAGATTTATTTTCCCTGTCTAAGGTGGAAAACAACCCTGTAGTTGTGATAGTAATTATTTGGGAACCATTTGATTTTAGAAATAAATTTCATAGTTCAAATTGAATGTTGCCCTAAAAACTAAAGAACATCATTAACTCATATTTTTTAAATTCGTTAGAAATTGATGCAATTAAAAAAACTAATCTACGTTTTCATGTTTTGTTTACTAACTTACTCTGGAATGTTACAAATTCAGTTTTGGTTGAAGTCGGACTTCAGAGTAATGCAACAATTTGCTTAAAGCGACCTCAACTTTGTTGTAGGGGTAGATTTTTTACTTCAATATTGTTTTTAGTTTTTTTTAGGTTTCTGTATCCACCGAAATTGATTGTATTTATTTTTAAAAAGATTTAGGTATTTTATTATCCGTTTGATTCTCTTCACAAATGACTGCATGCATTTCGATTGTCTCCAGGTTTCAGTTATTTTGGTGAAAAAAATTATTTATGGAGTTAAACGAAATCATAAACGAGCAATTGAATTGATTGCAATTTTTTGTTATTAAAAACTTGTGGACTTGGAAGTTAACGCCTTAGTTATATAATGAGCCCATTTAAGCGACCGATTGAGGCCGAGATTTAGATAATAAAAATTCTACAAGTCGCAAAAACGACACTATTATCAATTACCGACGGCGTACCATACCGTCATTTCTTAATTAAGTTGGTGCTACGTAATATTTACGTAAAAGAAATTAAGAAACTTGTTCGTAAATAGTTAAAGGAACACAACTAATTATAATATCCACTTAAATTATAATTGTGGGTGTTCTGCAACATTAGATGAACAAAATGTTGGCAAACTTACAAATTTTCTAAGAATAAATTTTGGAATGATACGCCGTGTGTGGCCCTCATGTCTTCGCCAATCCTATTTAATATACATGAATTCTATACATATGTCAAGTTTAATATAAAAAAATAAACTAGACTAAACGAATGTTGTCTCGTATGCGCGACATTTTTTTGGCCTTTCGGTTAGGAAGAGCCCCAAAAGCTAATTAGTTATTAAGTTATTTAAATTAATTACTTGGATATATCATATAAAGTAACGGAAAATTTTTAATATTCCCATTTGGAGAACCTGAATAAATGATAAACTGCAAAGTACTTTTTTAATTTCGTCCTTTCGTCGTCGCACTTTAATATTAAAATATGGAAAACTAACTGTTTGCTAGTTTTTTCGCAAGCTAGTTTTCCTCGGAGATAAAACTTTTCATTGCTCGATTTATTTCTATTGTTGCGTTTTGAAATTAATTAGAGTCCCGCAAGAATAAAGATGGAGGAGAACCGCAAGGCAGGGGAATTAGGCGAAGTTGTATTACATCCAAAATGAATAAATTTCAATAGGAGATGGCAAAAAAGGAGATATCTGATGAAGTTGCAAGCTTTGAATGAAGCTTTTATACAAATAAAATTTTTAATCGATTCCCATGAAACTAAATAAGTCCTACGAGCTGTTTTTAAGAATGTCAGTTTTATTAGTTGTATAAACTACTCGTTAACTATCCTGACTGGAGTCATTAATTGCGATTATCTTGACCACCACAAGATAATTGCAATTGTGTAGGTATTGCTATATTTACTCAACCAACTAGGTTTCTTCTTAACAAAGGCAATTTAGATTCTTATACAAAAAACCAGAATTATCAGTTCGTTCAATAACTTAGCATCGGCATCCGCACTCAATCAGAATCGAAAACATCTTCATAATTTTATCTATTTAAGGCTTCGCGTCCAATTCGTACAAATTCAAAATAAATCGTCGGTTAACTTTGGCACAAACGTTTCATACCAAAGTGAATTGATATTTTATGTGGACATTTCCAATTTACAATATCTGCAAAATTGTAAGTTTATGTTTCCACTCGTTTATTTGTCGTAGCTGCTGCTGTACAAAACTTGTAACAACTCGTTGCTCCACTTTTTGCACTAAATTGCTTAACTTATACGTCTCGTCAATTTAGCAAACTTTTAATTAAATTTAAAATTTTTCGTCGGCAAAAAAACTTTCGAAATAATAATTTCTTGAAGGGACTGCAACAATAAAGAAGATAAAAACGTTAATAATAAAGCCGGCAAATGAACGGAACAAATTTAAAACAAATGTCATTTAAAGAGGTCTTCGACCTGTCATCTTATAACAATTCCGATATGACAACTTTTTCAGGTGATGAAGAAGAAGTAGTACAGAGGCGGATTGGGTTCGCTCAAGAATAACCAAGTTATTACGTGCTTCAGTTTCGGAGCGATGCTTGGCGCAAAAAATATTGCATTAATGGACTCCGCATGCTGCACTAAAAATTGATACGTGATACCGCATTTGGCAACAAAATCAAAAAGTCTCAATGAAATAAATTAATCTAATGCCGATTGTCGTTAAAAATTTCTGCGGTCAAAAAAGTAGAACAATCGAAGATTCTTCGTGGTGTGAAAGAAAAACATTTTCATAAACGAACCCCGCGCCAAAATATTTTTAATAAGCGGCAAAAAAAATTGCGCGATGCCTTCGAAAATCTATAAAGCACGCCGGGTTCGTTATTGCCGAGTTACTTAGTAGCAATTATCGATCACACGAAAAGAAAATACAAAGAATTAAAAGTTTTAAACAATAAAAACAAACTTCCATTTTGGATGCCCGGAATCGCTTCGAAACCTGAACACGTTCGGGGTGAATAAACGAATATTGGTGACGGAAAGTATGTTCATTAAATATATAACATGTATTAGTAGTCTTTATTGTATCGTTTTTTCAATGCTTTCTTTTTTTGCTCGTTTAAACAAAAACACACAGCACATTTCGCACGAAAAAAGGCAACTTTAATGTATTTTAAGTTTATGCGATTTTTACGATGTTAATTAAAACTTAATTTAACAACTTTTGCAATAAAAGAGAACACCCAAACACAACCCGAACAACATACGAGGGAGGTTAAAAAACATCAAACACAATTTCGTTTTTCGCTTAAATCTTTTATTCCGGGCAAGTTTACAGTTTTGTGAGTAATTTAAAAGTTTTAAGTGAATATAATTTTTAGAGGCGTAGTATGCGGCAGTCACAATTTCCTATAGAGCTTTGTAATTCTAAATTGAAAGTTAGATAAGTGAAACCTTATTATTGACAATAAAACATTTCAGCTTTTAAAAAGTAAAACAAGCAGTAGCACTTTAAAAGTTGTTTAATCGTTATTCACTTTTGCTTTAAATTTTTAATTCTTTTTTTTTGGTTTTTCCAAATCGCTTTCAGCTGTCGATATTTAAAATCCATTAAATATTGAATTTAATTGGTGAAAGATGTAGTTTTTATCTTGGTGATAATATAATGTACGAACGCGGTTTGTATTTGGCAAAATGTTGTGAGTGAGACATCAATTTTGATGTCAAAATTAAGTACAACTTGTAAAAGTGCTTTTATGTCATTCAAACACGCCAATGATTAAGCATAAAAGTTTTGTTGTTGTATGTTTAGCAATTAGTAAAACTTTTTGACAAATTTTAATTTTCAAATAGTTCGTACGTGAAATTTTAACGCTGGACCGCACACTCTTCACATAAAAAAATGTAAATTTCTCGCACACGAAAACGTTCAGCTGACCCCCCTGAAATATTTTTTTTTAGATGTTTTGTTTGCTTGCATATATTTCGAGATGCAATATATATGACTTCGAGACAGGCTCGGACTAAACAGGATTTTAACTTAAACTTTTCTTTTACTTTAAACTTAAATATGCAATTGCCGATTATTACCATTACTGGGGGTATTCCATACCCCCAGACCCCCGGTCTGTAACAATATATAATACAGGCTCGGAGAACCATGCATTAGTTATAGGTTCGAAAATGAAGAAGATAAAGAGGAAATTCTTCAAAAGAAGTAAACATCGGCGCTATTAATTAGGTAGGATGTTTTATTTAGTAAACATCTCAAAAGAAGACAAGAACACAAAAATATGTACAAAAGAAATTGACGAAAATAGCTGGGAAATCATTACAAAATCGTGATGAGAAAATACTACTTATGGTCGTAGTACACCATCATATTTTACATGTAAATGTACATGTAGATCTTGAATGTAGCGTATACTACACTAAAATTGCACTTGTATTTATACATGTATTTCTACATGCAAAAATTGACGGAATAGAACAGGTCCTATTTTTGAAGGTCATACACGTGTATTTCTGGTGACTATTGGGGATTTTACACTTAGTAGTTGGCGTTTCACTTGTTGCACTTAAAATAGAATGGAAACGCAACTGAAATAACCTGAAATAAGAAATTGGTGACAGTTCTTTTAGTGATATTTTATTTTTCCAACTATAGCCAACATTACTATTTTAAAAACTATATCATTTTTAAGATTTAAATATGACAGTGTACTACAGTACAGCGTACATGTAAATTTACATGTATTTTATCATATATTTTTACATGTATAAATATAATGGTGTACAACCGCTTTTAGAAGCCAACTGCAAAATGACATGGGAAGGGTTAAAGCAGTGGTTCCCAAACTTTTTTGTCTTGTAGACCACTTGCTATGTTTTTTGGTTTTGGGTAGACCCCCTACTTACGTGATGTTGATTTTTCTCAAATTAAAACTAACAAAATTGTAATTTATTATCTGTTACATAAAATAACTAAGCAAAAAATTAATGTTTTTAGTAGGAGGGATAAACCTGATGGTGGTCGGTGGGTTTGTGAGGTGACTTTCCTCTTTATTTAGCGCTAGGCTTGGACTGGGTGGATCCTTGGGTTCTGGAGAGTGATGAGGGTTCGTACCATGCGTGTACGCATACGCAAAAATAATTGAAACCCGCTTCTGATGCCGCAGGTGCGGAGAGCGGTGCTATGATTTTTTATCCTTGCGAACGATCGTTATGGTGGGATCCAAGTGTTTAATAAGCTTGTTCCGTTGGTCTTGGGTCCTTGTGCGATTCGTGAGTGCCTCGTTAATGACTGCGATCAAAGGTTTTTGATTGGTCTCCGGATGGAAGGTGGCGTCGCGTCGAGTCGGAAGCGGTGAGAAGATTCTTGGGCTGGCGGTGTCCAATATTGAAGCCGGGATCGTATTTTTTTTAAATTTTATTAGGCTTAGACACACTCTAAACAGCCAGAAGCTAATTACATAGTGTGTGTAACGTAAAGAGAGGTTGGCAAGGAATTTTGCGAAAGTGGGGCTAGAAGTATTGCAAAAGGACCTACGACTTAATGTGGAATCCGAACCACGACGGAGGATAGACCAACTAAATTTTTAGCCCAGACTGAGGATAAAACTCGCGATTTCCAAGCAAGAGTCGTCCTAGCGACTTACTAAGCTAGCTTCTCCCAGTATTAGCCGAGTTGAGCAATGAAGCCAGAATTGTATACCAGAAATCTATACAGAATTGTATAGATTTGTACAGGTTTTCTGCTTGCTTCCTGATATATTCGCCGGTAGTTTCGATGTTTGCATCGGCGCGAAGTCGTCGGTTGGTGACGTAATACGGGTAGTCGAAAACGTAACGGAGGCATCTATTCTGGATCTCTTGATGTGATGGCGGCCGTGTTTCTCTAAACTAGAGACGCGTACGTCATCGTGGGCCTGATGATAGTATTGTCGGGAGACATGAAGCTCTTGGAGTTGATCATTGAGAAAAGTTTGTGGAAGGCGGCTTTTTCCCATTTGCGACTGTTTCTAAGTGTTACTTCCATTTGATGCGGTAATCGAGCGTGACTCTTAGGTATTTTGCCGTAGTTGTCCATGGGATCGGTTCATCGAACATGCAGACATTTACTTTTATCTGGTTCTTGGCTTGTCTTGCACGGAACATCGTTGCGGTGCTCTTGCGCGAGTTTACCTTGATGCGCCAAGTAGCAAACCATTTTTCAAGGACTTTTATTGCTTCTTGAATGCGAGCGGTGGCAAAGTCTTAGTCCAGAGAGAATGAGTAAATTGCTCTATCGTCGGCATACAGCGAAATCTTCGTTCTTGAATTCGTTGTGGTGGAAATGTCGCTCATAAAGATATTGAAGAATCGCTCGGAAGAACGGGTATTCTCAAATTTGATCCTGAAGCGTCGGTCCTTTAGGTAGGGTGCTGGTTATATTTTGGTCTGAAACATCTTGAATAAGAGGCCTTGGTTCCAAACCTTGTCGAAGGCCTTTGAAACGTCGAGTAGTGCCACCCCGGTGAATTCCTTCTTGTTGTATCCTGGGTTAGTGACGTTCACTCTGTTTCTTTCTGTTGTTAGAAGATTGGCAACCGCGCTGAACCCCTCTCCATTAGGTATGAGGAAAGGAGGGTAATTTAAATTTAACCCAGGGGCGTGTAAGGTGCTATAATAGTTTCTGCAATAGTGCCTAACCGCCAGTCAGGTAACTACTACTACTAAATGAGATTCGCTATCGTTGACCCCCCATTTACATCTCATGGACCCCCAATTTTTTTTTCTGACGATATAGACCCCTTGCAAGTCGTCATCGACCCCTAAGGGTCGATATAGACCACTTTGGGAATCACTGGGTTAAAGCATGACATAGATTACCACCATCCAGGTCAGTAACACAAATAAAATTTTTGATTAAAAATTAAACTAATCCTTCGCGATTAATCAGATGAGCTGCTGTATTATCTTGAAACTGCTGCGAAGAGATGTTTCCAGCAATCACTGCATAAACTGTAAGATAAAAAAGTAGATAGCTGGAAAACTTACTACCGAAGTCTCTAAAAAAACAAAATTCCAAAAGAGTAAAAAGTGGTTACTGAGTCCTGAAATTATTCAGGTGCTTCAGGTGTTCTCTATGGACCAGAAATCGCTGAGCTATAAAAATAAAAAAGTCGCTCTAAGAGGTGCTGAAGCTACAAAAACGGTGACTTCTACACCAAGGATGCGTTTTGTATACATTTCTTTATTGAAGAAAACGCCTAAGAAGAAAGTAAAATCCTAAAAGGGCCCGAAGATGCAAATCAGGTTGAAAAAAGGATTCGAAGAGAAAAAACTCAATTCCTTTATTGGAATAAGCGCCCAAGGAAAAGATAAAAGTACTGCAAGAGTTAATTAAAGATTAATGTTAAAAAAAAGGTTCTTCTTCCTCTTTACTTAGGTCTGCGACCCAATTTTACTAACAGAAACCTCGATGATGTTCCGAAGTTACTATTAGTGTATGATCATATTGTTTTACATCCAAGGTAGCTTGCAATGCTTGCCTCAGATGTGCCAGTAACTCTGGTTTTTATTGTTGATGAAGGCAAGTCATCAACCCAGAGGGACCGCCGGCTTAACGTGCCCTCCGAAGCACGGAGACAATCATAAGAAATACTACATATTTAATTTTAAAATTAATTATAAATTTTTATAAGTAATCCTCATAAGTTATTTAAATACTTTTTCAATAACTGTTTATATACCGACGTTTAAATATTTATCTTCTTGTCTAAATGCCACGAGCTGTCACTATCCTATATTAAGCTATATTAGGGTGGCAAAATTTTTCTTTGCACAAAATGAGAACTTTGATAGCTCATCCCAAGTGTAGATACCAGAGTAATGACCCGAATGTTAAACAATGAAATAATTAGTTTGAACAGCAGCAATTAATTCACAATATTAACGACAAAATTGCTAATTCTCCAACGAACCACCCGTAGACTACATACAATAAATTTTTGTAATTAGTGAAAATTATGGCTGTTAACTTTAATTTTGTTTGTTAATCTCTTATTTGTTTTAATAGCGGATATGCTAATTTGTAGTTCTCTACGTTAAGGGAAACACAATGAAGCAGACACTAAATAAGAACACCCTCCCATCATAACGACTATAAAGACCACCATTACCGCTCTAATAAGGGGGATACAACTCCATTACACAGGGGGGAGTGACTGAGTACATTGTCTATAACATCCCGCCGGCATTTATATCTCTCCCTGGATAAACGAGAATTCTTCCTATCAAAAAATAAAAAAAAAACTCGACAAAATCTTTCGATGGTTCAATTAAAACTAATTAAGAAAAACATAAGATTTTGAGTTCAATTTTTCATTTTAATTGCTTAATTTTAACCAATTAAAAATTAAATTTATATTAATTGTTATTATTTTAACGTGTCGGAATCACGCATTCGCATTTTTAAGATAAGAATTGTATTTTTGTCTAATTTATAATACACATTTTTGGTTAATTACGTCAAAAAACAATTTAAATTCAAATTCAAAATAATTCGATAGATAAAACTGGTTTTGGCGCCGCTTTTTTTAATAGTTTTGGTAAGTAATTGTTTGAATAAATTTTAAGTGAAAGATGGAATATTTGAAAAAATATAGAAGCGGTGAGCGTTTAAAAATTTCTCACATTTAATCAAAAATATTTATCAGTTTAGTAAAAAAATAATTAAAACCTGTTGATGAGAGATGTTCGTTATTTTCGAATTAAATGCTTACCGCGCTTGTATTTTTAGTGATGAGATTTTAATGGAAGCTTAAAAATTTAGCGGAGCAAATTGGATCAGTAAAAAATAAATAATAGCGAAACTCAAAGAGAAGTGATCAAAAGTCTTTAGGCCAAAATATGTATTTCAGTGCTGTACCGGAAAAGCTCAGTACATATACATCTGTTCACTTTACCTTTAGTTCATGTTAATGTTGTTTTCATATCCCGAAGCGTTTTATTCGCTAGACGAAATCGGTTACTTACTACCTAAGGGCAAAACGTCACAAGGGGAAGCACTCTCTCAAAAACGCAAGATGAATAATGTAATAAAGTGGTAGCAGTGGTGAATTGTCAGTAGGGGAGGGTGTACTAGAAAGATGTACCTATCTATTAATTTGAGAAAGAACGGAAATTTCGTGTGCCCAAGGGACCATAAATGATGCAGCAAGTTTTTGTACTTTGGATAAAATTAAGAATTATTATGGATCTAAAATGCACATTAGCGATGTAGTGCCCATTTTGCAGTGGAAAAATTAACAAGTTATAAATTTTAGGATAAGAATTTCGACACAGCTACGTGTTGCAATCAGGATAAATTAGGGAAAGGGAACAATTAGTCATGGCAATATTTTTCAAAAGGTGAAATTTTTATTACTGTAGCAAATTTATCCAGCCTAATTTGTATTTGGCATTTTATTCTTGCCCGAATTTTGTAGTAGTAGGATATATTGAAGGAAGAAATTTATGAAACTTGAAAAGTCCAAACAGAACGTGGAAAAGTAAATTTCGTCCTAAATAATTAAAATTGTTTGCCACTTGTTGTTTCGGAGAAGTAAACAATTACAAGTAAAAAGAAAACTTTATTCATTTGTGCTTGAAGTTGAAAAATTCATCGTCGTCTTCATAACCGGTCGGTTAAAAAAGATAACGCAACTGAAAGTTAATCTCGACAAAGTTTTAAGAGTTGTTAAGCTTCCAAGTCCAAACTTTTTTTCACGGTACAGCAGTTTTGCTGATCTGGTTTCATCCTCTCGATCCTTTATGAATTATAGATAGCATTTTTTACCAGATTTTTCCTTTTTGTGTCGCTCGAAAGAAATGTCCGTTTTCCTTATTACTTTAATCATAGGAACCATTTGGCTCAATTCATCAGATCGTTTTGATTTATATGAAATATAATCTCGACAGGAAGGCAGGAGGTATCGGAAAGATTTACAGGACCCGCTGTTCCATATCTGTGCGTCTTTGTTATTTTATATTTCTTTTATCGGATTAAGTTTTGTTTTTAGTTTTCTTTTGAATAAAATGTCGATTTGTAGCTATAATCGTTTACGAAAATCCAATCGTAGCGGGTATATGCAGATGACAAAGGATGAGATTTCACACTAAAGTGGGACGTGTAATTCAAGAGTGGGATACGAGGATTGAATACTGTCGTAAACAGATCGTCTCTACAATCCGCTTTCCTTTAAATCCGATGATCCTCACGCTATAATAGTGAACAGGATCAAATCTAAGTAGAAAGAAACGTTTAATTCACGAGTAGATTTATAAAAATCCGCATATATAAATAAAGCGAGCGGGGACTAACTTGGGTTGGGTTATTTAATAAATATTTTTTCTTACAGAATCGTCGTAAACTGTCAAATTCACACTCGACTAACTTAACGACATGCTTTCGGATAAATTTCAAGTTATAATTAGTTCTTCTCAAGTGACTGTTCACATCAACATAAATTGTTAGACGAATTGGGTGTCAAATATCGCGGGCTTTCAAATTTATTTTTATCTTCCAAATCCTCCTATATATAACCATCTCCTTTTAAGGCTTTTAGTTTCTTGATAATTTGAAAAAAATTTAAAGCCAATTTAAACCCTCGAAGCTTTTTGATCCAATAATTTGCTTCGAGTCGAATAAAGCCGGAGGAGGAGGTGCGTACTTGGTCGTTAAAAATTTTAGTTGTAAAAATGAAAATACCCAATCCGATAGATAGGTTTAATTCGTTGCAAAGTTTACATTCAATGTTTCCAATTGGGTAAGTAATACTCTGGGCTTAGTTGTTAATGGAATTAGTTTGTAGTTAGCACCACATACCAGAACTAATGGCAGTTGGTAATTATTCTGTACACAAGTGTAGTATGCAAATTTTACCGGAAAAAGCTATTAAAGATAAATTTATATACTTTTAGATACTGCAGATGAGGGTGCTTTCGCCCTAATTAACCATCTGAATGAACAAACTAACCCTTTACCGAACTAAGTAGTAATAAATCGAAACATCCCTTCCAATTAAGTTTACGATAAATAAAAGGTAACCAAACACCTTCGCATAAATATTAATAAGCTTTGGGTATAAGTTCACAACCCTTTTTATCAACCCCTAATTCACAAGAAGTAAATCGTTTAGAGGCTCAAACAGATAAAAAGTAAGACAAAATTCGAGAACTTTTTGAATAAGTAAAGCGATCGCTTAAATTTAATACCTTTAAGCCGATTTAGCAAAACGTCCATATTTAGTTAAAGCTCTGTACAATTATGACGACGAATATTTCGGATTGACAAAATGATCAAAGAATCCCCCACAAATATTCATTTGAAACGTGAACCGATTTAGTACTTCCCCTATATTGCATTCATCAAACGATGTATTATAGTATTCTTTACATTTTATTTCGTCAACGCGCGGCGGCGGCGGTGTCCTAATGCCGCGCCAGTGGCGTACGTCGTAGAAAACCAAGATGATCCTCGTTTTAACCCTTTTGAGATCTTTGGCAAGTCTAGACGACGCATATACCGACCGGAAATATCGAATAACGAGCGGCCTGTAATAACGATTCAACTTCTTCCGACCGCTGTCTTTGATCAATGCTTCAGTTCAAAACCCGCGGGTCGGGATACAAAGTTCAAACGATTGAACTTTGAAACCGCCGATATCTGTTAAGTCGACAGGAACTTCCGAATCTTTAAGGAAAATCCGCCTTATTGTAAAATTTCTACGACCCAAATAATTTTAACGTGAATTATCTTGGAACGCCTCCAACGTTAATTATGTAAATGCAGAATGATATAAATAAAATTAATATTTTAGAGTATTTGAATTAATTAAATCCCAGGTGACCTTTTGATAAAATGTATACAATACTTCAAAGACCATTAAGCTTTGTTATCAACAGCAAGAGCCTGAAGCTTTCTGATAAGGGACGCAGTACTGCCTAGAGAGGAATAATTGTAATAACACCGAAATTCTCATTTCGCTTCTCTTTACGTTTTGTTATACAATACAATGGTTGCTTCGAAATATTCTCCACTTATTTTAGGAAATGAAAACTATAAAACTTATCAGATACGTTCGAGGCTCGATCATTTCCAAAACGACCAATTTTAAAAACTTTCCAACTTTTTCCCTTCCTTCTCTTTTCGTTTTGTTTTACGATTTAATAATCGTCTCTTTATCTATCTTCTTTCCTTATCGCCCATCTTTAATATTGTTTCGACACTTCCAGTTCACATCTTCTACACTTCAATTTTTTCTAACTATTCTTTTTTCCATTTTATTACTTTTCACCAACTCGACCCCATCACTTATCTTAAATGTCTTCCGGTTTCTTTTTCTTGTCGACCGATGGTCCAGGAACATAAAAAGTCTCCAGAGTTGTCCGTGGACATTAAAGCAATGGCTTCGATTACGGACATCACATGTTACTTCTTGCAAATGATCTTTAAAGCAGTTTCAACAAAATTGTTTCTTGTTAGGATCACTAAAAGTCAATTACCTACCATTTTAACGCTTTAACAATAAAATCGCAGAAGAAAATTGGAAATAAAACCTATCAATACAAAACAATTTAACGAAATTTTCGATTTTAAATTTTTCTATTGATAAGATCGTCAGATTTAGATGATTTCCAAAATAGAATTTCTCAGAATTTTTTGAAAGTGCAACTTAATTTGAAATTATTCAAAGAAGCTTTTCGATAAAATTTCCACTCGAGTAGCACTAAAATTTTCATTAGCATTCCTCAACTTTCTTGGACTCCATAATAGGAAAGAAGTTATCCGGGTTATTTCAAACTGTGTTTTCAGAAATACAAGAAAATTTAACCCCAATTCTTTCCGAACTATTTATTTATAAAAATAATTTCAAAGCTGTCGGTTACATTATGGCTAAATATTTTTAAAATTATCGATAAAATTTGCTTAGTAGTGGTTAAAAAGCTGAAGAAAATCTCGGAGACTATTCCGGTTATTCTTTTAGTTAGTCCATAAAAAGTTTATGAGGGAATAACAGTAAAAATAGCTCTGAATGAAGGCTTTTTGCTGTTAGAACAAAACATTTTAGTGTTAGCAACAAAATATTTTTGCTGACTAAGTTTTGTTTGACTCTATCATTTTGAAGGCTTTGAAGATTTTTAAATATCGACTTTTATGTAAAAACCCAAGTACATCCCTGATTGGACAGAATATCATTTGACGTGTGAAGATTTTACTTTTTCAGTTTATGGTATAAAGTAGACGATTATGTATCAGTACAGTATTTTTTTCAAATCAAAGCTCGTAAGTTATATTTGTTATACCTCTAGGGGGTCAAAACTTAAATTTTCAAATCATTTAAACTTTTACTGACCGGGGGATCTTGAGGTACCTCCTGAAATACCCCCCGGCTTGATATAATCGGTATAATACACAGTAGAATAATTTACGCATTAATATCCTAGTTAAATAATCCCTTAAACATAATACAAAGGACCTCAACTTTATATGCGATTGTCCTTAAAATTCATTATGAATTTTGTTCACATACATCATTTACGTTAGATTTGAATGTATTCCATACCCCCCAGACCTCCCAGTTTGACCTCTTCAACTTTTTTCCTTTTTGCAATTACCGTAAATTCAATAAATAAATTGATTATATACAGAGAGTTTGACACGTAGTAGACCGCATTCTTGTTTCTTTCTAGAATTTACCAAAGAAAGAGTAATCGCAACCATAGCGACCTCTTCTATGTAAAGCACAAATGCATATCCGTTGGAAGTTTATTTATGTTTTTAGCTATTAAACTAACTTGTTGAAGTGTTAATAATTTTTAAGTTATCTTGTAATCAAGTTGTTCAAGTTTTACTTCTTATACCGAACATTACTTATTTATCTTATTTTTAAATTTCTAATTTTGGCTGTGCAATAAACATAATTTTTCAAGTCGTTTGAAGTCAACCAAATTTGTTCTGCTCCCAATGTTACATTATTTAGCTTCTTTGTAAACCACCCTTCCTCGTCCGCCCATGTTCATATTTTCATATTATCCAAGGGTTTTTTAAAAATAACTTGGGCAATACATATTACGTTATCAAAAAAATCTTCCTCTTTTACGAAGGCGTGTCTTCCGCATTTTTATTGTGCAAGTAAAAAAGTATTAACTTATTACGATTATCCGAGATATTTTCAGTAAATGAAGATATCATGGCACTTGTTAAATAAAGTTCCCATTGAGAGAATAAAGAAATCGTGAGTGCAGTTCACGATCCGGTTGTTTATGATGCAAAATATTCAAGACTGTTAGCTCCGTTTAGTTTCTTCTCGAGATTCTCACATTTTCTAATTTAGATGCGAATGAAGGGGAAGTGAAAGCTTTAACCCTTGATTAACAACTAAAGATGTTGCTTTGAGGAAATGTTAAATCTATTCAACGAGTTCGAATTTAGTGCGTAAACTCCTAGTGCTTGATTACGCCTGTAGGTAATCCTGTTAAAAACGGTGCCGAGAGAGAGGGGGAGCCGCACAAACGCACAAATTGAATTTATACATTAATAATCAGCATGTACCATTAACTGAAATAATTAAACAAGTAATTACATTCCATTGTACAATTTATAATGGCAAAAACTCCGGAAAAGAACAGCAAAAGTAAATTTATTTAACACCGTCACCGTATCTCGCACCACGTCGCCCGAACAATTGTGAATAAAATTGTTTGTTTTTAATTTGCTTTCGGATATGTTTAATTAAGAAATTGAACAACTTTGCGCGGACAAAAATAAACGAAATCGGGAAGGATCTCGCGAGCGCCACCGCCGCCGCCGACGAAAGAAAAAAAATAGAAGAACAGTTTTTCTTAAAGAGCAAACAATTTTGCGTTGTTAAAGTGGACAAAGTGTATTTAAATATTTTATTTAAAAAATCTTATGGCTAGCCGGATATCGAAACCGGCGAGCGTTTTATCGGCTCGCTGGCCCGAAAGTCAATTTCGGTTTGATGTGATGTGAATAAAATTGAACGCTTAGCTTGTCCCATCAGCCCTAAATATACACTGTTATATCGAAAACGATCCCGAATTTTCTTTTATGAAACGAAAATTTTATTCCAAATTGCTATTCTCTTTTTATCACATTTTCAAGATTTTTATTACATCATTAAATGAATATTAAATGGACAACGGGAAAGCCGAACGGTGCCGCTTGATTTTCTCGTTTAAACATTTTTTTAAAGTGTAGGAATGCTATATTGATCCTATTAGGCTGGAGAGGAGTCCTCGATGACAAGTTTAATCTCATGGCAGAGTCTTATGTTAGTTAGGAACGCTTCAGTAACACCACTTGTGCTTTCTCAGATTTTAGTGTGAAATTACGTTGCCTGCTTTGTATGCCTGCAATTTCAAAGGATATTTGATATCCTATTATTATTTAAAGCATTAAACAATACGTCAATTTAATTCTTAATCAAATTGCTCTTAAATTCAGAAAAAGTCCTTAATGAGCTATTCTGGAATTGTACGACCAATTTACTGTCTCATTAACACTTCATAACTCTTTCTTATTTTTAAATGCGGCACTTTTTGTTCGCGCGAGCGAAACCACACTTCTAATTTAAGAATGCTCTGTGGATGGCAGGAAGATTGTAGTGCGGTTATGAAGGCACTAAAAATTTGGTACCGCTGAGTCGAATCCACAAACTGCGGTTAATTAAAAGTTTAATTTAAATTTTAAATTTAATTAGCTAATCAAGAGGTTGAATTTGTATTTGATTAGCAACTAAAAGTGATCGTTTACCTACATGTGTAATTAAATTACCAATTAACGGTAACCTCTCATGAGATTGTTTTTGTACCCGGCGATTTTTTTCAATAATTCAATCATCTAACGAAGCCATTAGCATTTATCAATAATTAATACGACTTGCGTGTTCGTACCAGCTTCTGTTCTTTGTACTATATAAATTACCACTCATTTACTCTGTCTTCTCTTATTTGCAATCGTTATTTGGCTAAAATCGTTAAACTAAACTTCCTATAACGTATTAATTTTGTTTCGACATATGAGAATTTCGGCGCAAATCCATTAAAGACCAAGTTTGTTCGTTTACTTTAAGTACTTAGGATACTACGATAGTATGAAATACCATTAAGCTGGTCAGTTGGGAAAACTTTTACATTAAACTTACTTTATACTTTTAAATTATTCCAAGTCAACAGTTTTAAGAGAAAATTATCAACAACAGTCTAATATTTTACTAAAATCTTGCTACTTTATAATTTTTCATTGTTCGGTAGATGCACTTTATCTGCCGTAAGTAGATTTTATCTTAGCATCAAATTATCACTTACTTCCTGTGTCTAGACCAACTGGGAGAGACTAACTTTTAATTTACTATTTACGGTATGCAACAGATCCCTGGTGCTGAACTTAAACCAACAAGATCTGGAGAAGTTTTAAAGGCAGCTACTACACGAACTCTTTGGTAAAAGAAGTAGTATCGAATATTTCAAGTTTATTGACATATAAACAGCTTACTGTCCATCGGTAGATGGATGTGCATGGTGGCACCGAAAAAAAGACCTTATTCGTCAATTTGACTTTGACTTCCCAAAGGGTTTACCTTGGACAGGAACTCCTTTGTGCAACATTTCCAAAGTTAGCTTTCTGCAGACTCTGTCAGTAGTGCAAAAAAAAAACTTAACCTGACAAGGTTAAGACGTACGTCTACTTTTTCTCCGGAAGAATATAAATATTTATTTGAGCGACGATATCTCCTTCTCATCTGAGAAATTTTCCAAACTTTTACCACCAGCTTCTCCCATTCTCAATCCGCTCAAACTCTACTATATTATTAGGATGCGAGTAAAGTTTTTCTCAGTAGGACCATCAACAACTTCCAGGTACATTTGCTTGTATTAAATAGGAATCTGGTAGGCACTAGGAGATCTGGAGCGTATGGAATACTCCTCAGTTTCCAGTAATTTTATAGAATACCTATTAAAACGTAAAGATTAAAATTATGATGACATTTATTCTCTTTTTTTTAAAGGAATTCCTACGATTTCTTCGATCTTCCCCCCCCCTTGAGATCATCCCTAACCTAACGTAAGTATGAGCCATTCCACGTCAAGCAAGACAGAATAAACCGAAAATTGAGACCTCATGTCTCTGATTCTATGGGAACAACATTTTTACACACTCGGTTCAAAACCTCTACCTAGAACCTGGAAAAACAAAATTTCAGGCAGGTATCCCACTTGACGTGGAATGACGCCGCTGGGCTACTAAAATTAATGCGCTCCTCTTCATAAGAAAATACAAATACAAAATAGTAAAAGTCAATTTATTACTATTACAATAAACACAACCTTAAATTCATTAATTTTGAATTTCTTTTCTAAGATAAATTTTCAAATAAAATTTTTGTCCAAGTCCAAACCCTTGGGGGATACCTCTCTTTAAAGCAATTTTTTGAGTTTCCGATTTCAAACGGCCATAACTCCGATATTATTGATTTTTTAGGTTTAATTGATTAGAACTTTTTTAAAGAACATTTGCTTATCTACAAATTAGATTATAATCCCTTATCGTCTAGAATCAACGGATTTCGAGTTATAAATTAAATTAAGGAGAGAAATGTTAAAAAAATGCGTCTTTTATTTCTATTACTTTTCTTGCAAACTCCGTATCTTTTAAACGAAACGTTTTAGAAAAAAACTCACATCCCAAATCGAATAGGAAATTTAACGGACTACAACTTTGGTGAAATAAATTTTTTTAGGAAACCAACCGTTTTCACATAAATTCTGAAAATAATAAACAAGGTGTAGGTAAAAAAATAAATTAATAATAATAAAGTAAAGATCAAAATAAAAATTGCCGCTCCCAAAAGAATTGCGCCCATTTAGCCCTATGGTTAGGGTGGCCCTGGCCAACGCTGCTGATTCGAGCTGAACTATGAAGCGTGTGCAGCTGGTCCTGCTAATCCAGCTGATTCAGCCTGGTGATGCTAATACCTAAGAAGATAATTACCAATGTGGTGTATAAAGGTTGATATTAAATAGACAAAAAATTTTGCATATTGGTACTAAATAATAGTAATATTTTTTAATTTATTTAGAATTTATTCAGAGTTTATTCCCGAATAAACTCCAAAACAATGCAACTACGACTTACTGTTATAATTATAACACCTTGCAGTGCGGCCTTTAGGCCGCACACCATTGGCAATCATGCACTTCGCCTTTTCATTGAAATTAACCAAATTGTTATTAAACATCGGTACATCTTAAATTCTCAACAGCTACTGAAATGGTAAGTCAATAAAAAATTTGCCTTTACATTATTTTAAAAATGGAAGTAATCAACTCAGTTTATCTAGGTGTCAAGTTATCGGTGACGTGAACGAACTGCGATAGAACGTTAAAAAACAATGAGTTTAACAGATTAAACTTATTTTTGTAAGAGACTGTAGGTCCCCAAAAAGGCAAAAAAAATTGAAAGCGTGGTAATCATTTTGCACAATTTTTAAATGAGTAAATTTCCTTGGAAATACAAAATAAAACCACACACAATGTGTGGCGTCCTTTTTTATTGAAGTAGAATCAGGTATTCACTCCTAATTTCATATACACTTCCATTATTTTTATAGATTGAACAGCGTTGTTGGATTACAATTCACCAATCAAATTGTTAAACCCCAACGACGCCAATCTTGCCTTTTCTATCTAAAAATCGGCGATTGCTTAAGTCTTAATGAAAACATTACCAATTATAAAATTGTCATAATGAAAAAGGTTTGCTATTGTTCAAGGACAATCTCTGTCTCCCGCACTGAGCAAAGCCGAATTACGAGCAATCAAATCCCTCTATTACTAAATATAGGGGTTGTATTTTCTAAGAAAATGTTGATTTTTTTATTTTAAGTTCGATTCACCGTCTTTGTCGTAAACTTTTAACTTTTTCACGTCTGCTTCCAATTTACTTAACCTTTTTGTAACCTTAATTCAATTCTTTTCCTATCTACTTCGACTTTCCACTTTTAATATTTACCTATCAAACTCAAATTACTTTCCATCCAATTTATATTATCTTATTTTCGACGAAAACAATTATTGTTTTTACTCCAATTAATCTTAGCAGAGATTTCAACAAAACTAGGCAAATTTTACCTAATGGAAAGGATCAGCTTGGGCATCCAACGAGGAAATTCCGTTTCGGTTCAAGGGTCGATGCCTAGAGAAGTAATTTTTCTTGTTGTTTCTGTTATTATGATTAATTTATAATTTATTGTAAACTAAAAGTTATTTTAAATGAAAGGTTATAAAATAAATTTGTAAATATAGATTTTCGCTTTAAAGCAATTGCGTCCCGGGGTTGGCGCGGCCCTGTCCGTTATTTACCATACACGTCCAAAATAATGTAGACGCTTTTGTGAACATGCAAATTTTGTTGTCAAACGCATGTCAAATTTCATCTGACGGTTGTGGTTTATCGAGAGGACCACAGTTTTAAAGTTTCCCTTAAAAATAACATCGATTATCGTGTCGACCCCGGGGCGTTGACTACTCTTCAGTTTGAGAATCTATAATCCAGTTTTTTACCTTTCATACTGGGCAGACGGACAGGCTGGTTCGCCTTTGAATAGTTGAACAAAAATGTTTGCTGCGACCCTCGTAAGAAAATTTGAATAATATAAATCAGTCATATGTTTAAGAAAACGACCATCGCATATAAATATCTTCATTTCGACTTTGCTTTATTAAATTCAAATTTTATTTTTTATTAGTTTGAATATGTTTTAACCTCGATAAAAGTGATGAATATGAAAGGAAATAAAAAAATAAAGTCATAAAAATATTTTTATTACTGCAGTTATATTAAAGGTGAAATTTTTCCAATTTCTTTCTCTACATTTGAAAATGGTAAAAAGTTGCAAAAGATGTGGCAAAAACCGATGGAAGTTTTTACTTCAATATTCGTAATGGATAAAAACTTTGCTGTCTCAGTACATATTAAAAGTTTCTGCAATCGTAGCTTTTTATCTGTTATTGCCAGTTTTTTTGGCTCTGGTCCAGATTTATCCTTTTTTAAAAATATTATTTAAAAAAATTGCAATTTTGTTGTTTTTAATTACGAGTTGAATATGACAGGTTTGCATAAAATAATACCGCAAATGAAAGGGTTGCAGTATAAATGGCAGCTTCTAATCCGCTTTGAAACCGACAAATAATCACTACGGACTAATCCATTTCCACTGAAACAGAATATTCAACGGGGTTGTCACCACAGATGCTGTGAATGTAAATGTAACCGAACGCACTACTATCGTTTTAATATTCAACAACAGTATTTATCTTATCGATTTATTCACCTCAATAACTAAGTGAACATATTTTAGAAGCCGCCGTCAAATTTTTAAATTCATAAATCACTTCCAAGTATTATAGTCCGATCGATTTATTCTTCTAATTCAGTCACGGTAGACTAACTTCTTGTCTCTCAAAAACTCGCTCAAACCATTTTTTTTATTATTAGGAACGACAATTTTTCCCACCTAATACTTTTCACGTTACCTTCCAAATTTCTAATTTAAAGTTCGTTCCATCCAAACGGATAGTCATTAATTATTTTTTGTGTCACCTTCGAATGTTAGAAAAGTTCCCTCTTTCTCACTTTTGTTTTATAATTAAATAGAACCCTTGGAATGAAATAAACGTAACGTTAATTTATCATAGAAATGTTTGTCACGATGCTGCTACAGATGAAGAAGTTTCAAAGCGAAACAAAAGCTGTTAATTCCAATTAACTTTTTCTCGATATTTAATTGCTTTTTATAATTTTTTATGATTTTCAAAATCAAAACTTCCTGAAAATTTAAGCTTCACCTCATGCGAAAATAAGTTTTCTCCTAATTTCAATTCAATATCGATTGCATAAATGTGATTGATCAAGAAAATAATTTATTTTTCCATCCTGGGAGTAAATCTCAAGTGGATAATCGAAAAGTAAGTACCTAACTGATTGTGATTTGTGAACCCATCCGCGCTTGAGTAAACGAGCTATACAGAAACTACCCCACTTTTATTGAAAATTTTCTTATATTTGTTTTAAAAACAAAGTGGGAGATATAAAATACCCAATGATTACACGGTGTGATGTGCCAGGATCTTTCTAATGTTTAAGGTTGCCGTTTTTTGAGTCTTTTACCTAATTTTACCTAACCTCAACATTACCGTCAGCCATTTAAATTTATTATTTTGTTTTATAGAAAAATACATTATTGCGGATGTTTATCTAACTATCACTTACAGACTTACTTCATAGTGGTTAACATAATGTTCATCTCTCCTGGCAAGAAAACTGCAATAAGAAACTACGCTTGCATTGCATGATTATGCAAATTGAACCAAGCTTGATGCGAAATATCAATATCTATTTCTAATACAACATTTCTAAAATACCGTTACCCCGTTTGATGTTAAAAATAGAAATTCATTGAAGCTCGAACGAAAATCAAACTATTTCGGTCTTAAAAAATTTCTTTCTGAGGTCTGTGAGAGTTTCCGCAAAATTTCACACAGGTTGGAAAATTATTGTGCACTGTTTTTAAATTATTTGTGTTATCACAAAATCAAAAAATGTTTGTTTTGTGATCTTGAACCCCAACGAATTTGTCGTGTTGGTATTTATTTGTACATTTTATTTTAGTAAATACAGTAAGTTTCTGTGGTCGGCTACTTAATTAATTGAAAAACAACCGTTTGGAGTAATAAAATTTTGTAGTCGCATTATTTAATTTACTCGAACTAATAACATTTTAGTCTTAATTAAAGACATATAAAATTTGAAAGTTTATTATAAATAAAAGGCAGTTTTATGTGTGAGCGTAAGCAAATCTGGCATAAAATAGTAAACGAAAATCCTATAAAAAGGTCACTAAAAGCAAGGATCGGTTCTCTCGAAGGGATCCTAATCGGACTAAACTAAAACACACACCCTCTCCTTTTTGCTTATCAGTAAAGAAATGCATGAGCTACCGCAGTTTTTACGACACACGTGCTTCCGCAATAAACATTAAAAAAGAGTCTCCACATTAATCTGGAAAACGGAAAACTTAGTCGATTCAGCGTCTTTACTACAAGTAAAAACATGGTGGGGAAATATAAACCCAATATCTATCAAAAGTAGGAAGACATAAATTTTTCTAACAGTTTTATATTTTGAGAACCACCCATTGTAGTTTTAAGTGGAAACTACTCCTGTAGCTCTGTACTTTGGCAATTCGTGTAAACAAACTGTACAGCATCCAGCAGTTTACTGAATTTACTGCAACATAAAACGCCTCCACTTCACTCTTAAACTTGGTCCAAGTAGTGCAACTACCGCAGGAATCCATCTTTCTCGACTATTAAGTTTGCAAAAACACTTTTTTACTTTTTCAACTACATATCTTTTTTTTTGCTCGATAAAAGCTCAATTAATTCTAATGAGAAATCTAAGAACTTGTTGATTTGATATTCAATCAAAACCATTCGAGTGTATCAAACTTGTTGAGTTGTTAAGTCAAGTTAGTTTAATTTTATTGGTAATGTTATTAATTTAGTAATATAATTTCTAATTAACTAATTTCATCGCGTTATAATAATTAAGCTATTTGACTTCAATGTTCTACATGTAGAAACTTTGTCGCACAAATCAAAAAGAAAAATTAATACCAGCAAATTACCAATTATTCTAATTAGAATTTAATTTATTCTAGCGAGATTCCAACTTTAATTGCAGCTAAAAACAAAAATTGGCAAATTCTTTTGGAAGAGGTCTTGAACTTACCACTTGTGGTGATTAAATTGAAGTTGTAGAACTACCGGTCCCTGGTTGAAACTACAACTTTTGTCACACGATTTACCTTAACTCATTTGAAAAATTTTAAATTGTTTCCATTCCTTTTCGAAAACTTTTCCTTATCCTTACAGAATTTTCTTCGCTAGTTGGTAAGTCGAAATTATATTAAAACTTATTTTTACACTCAGGTAGCTCTCTTATTATTCAAAATACGGTACTTACCCCAGACTTTTGTCTTTGGGGTAAAACAAACATTACTATTTAGAATGGGGACTTTAATAGTACAAAACGACATTTTGTTCAAAACTTAATTAAACAAATGAACTTAGTTTATGTAAGTTTACAACTTACATTAGATTCTATTCATTTGACCTTTAATGCAGTTTTGCATAGTTGACCGCTCAGTTACAAGTTGCTCTTTTTTAGTTGTTTGCTGCATTCTAAGTAATTTTTATTATTCTGATTAATAGGAGAATAAAACACATCGACAGTGGTAAAAATAAAATAGTAGCTTTATATCCTTAGAAATACAACAATGTTAACTGCATTAGTAACATTCATTTCAAAAGTCCAGAGACTCTTCGATCTCTTTACTCGAGAGAAGCTATGAAATTGCCATCACCAATTGCGAACACTAAAGACGATGTTCACCAGGTCTGCAATAATCATGATTCACCCCCCCCTCCCTCCGGGTTATAACAGTATAGTTATACTGTGCTTTCTTTTTTATAAATTTTAAATTTACTTCATAATTTTCAGAAAAGCCTGAAAATGTAGGTTTCGAGTACTATAATCGTACTTCTCTGTTTTAATGTTAATTAGCTTTATTTTCTGTACAAAATTGCACTACTAAACATGCAAACGTCTGATGATGATCTTAAAATAGATCATTTAGAAGAATAATAAATGAAAATAATAGGGACAGCACGCGATTTGGTACAAAGGATTTAAACAATTTTGAAATTACAATTTAAACACCTCGACGCCTAATTATGGAAGGCAGCAAAAGGTGACTTTCTCGAAATGGTCACCCATCTAAGTGCAAACCGTGATTATAATTTATAATTACATATTTTATTTAAATTAAAATTAGGGTATTAGCAAAATAGAAGTCTCAATCCGAATGGCCGGACCTATCAAATCCAGCAAATAAAATTTGAAAAATATCATCAATCTCGAAGGCAATGTGCGTTCCGTTAATTTGAAAAGCTAATGGACAAATTTCTTTAAATTTCACGATATAAATAAATAAGCATATGTGGTTCAATTTGACTGGTGACAGTTGTCTAATAGATTTTCTTCTCCACTTAATAACGGTGGCTTCGCGACGGTGTTAACCATTAGTCAGAATTGACATAGAAGAAATAATGTTAGAAAAAGGTCCAAATGAAATATATCGACAACTATTCCAAACGACACCCGAAGTCCATTATACCACGACCGCACACCTCGTCTTACAGATAAAACGCATTTAGGAACGGGAACGAAAAAAGCCCATTGTTGTTTTTAAAACAAAAATTTTTAAATAAGCAAACCATTTGGAGCGTAAAAATTTATGTTATAATTTAAAAAGGAAAATGTTTTCCATTTATCAGTATTTAATTTTGTTTTCGTTTGATTTTTCCGGGTACTACCCTATTTCAACCCTCATTTAATATCAAGTAAATTGTTTTCTATTCGATTAGATGGAGGCTCAGTTGCGCTATCAAATCAATATTCGCTCGATAAGAGCACTTCAAAGCTAAGAGTGTAATAGATTAAGGGGACTTACCTTGACAGGTGAGTCGGAAAATATATCTGAAACAATATTTTGTTTCCCTCCTAATTCCGAATGCGAATTCTCTGGGAGTTGTCAAGCAATAGTTTTAATTTTGCAATTTTCCCGATTATTTAAAAATGTATCTATGCAAAAGTGCTGAGAGCGCTAAGATAAGGTTTAATTTATTTTTTCTGTTAAAATTAAGTTAGTCAGGCTCGAGTTTCTTTGGCGAAGACCTCCCCATCTAATTAGAAGGCAATAAGATTGCTTTTTTAATGGACGTCATTTTAAAAATGGCGTTCCTCGTTTTTAAAGTTACGCGCTATCGCTCATGGATGAACACAAATTTTAATGTTTAATGCAATCTAACTTTTCTTGCTTAATAATGAAGTGTACAAAAAATAGCCAATTTACATTTTATACTCGCAAGATAAAAATCTTTTGGCTTGGCATAACAAAATTATCGAGGATAGTAGGCATCCATAGAAGACAACGAGCTTTTATACTCCAAAAATTGCATGCGACACTCGTAACGGTGCATCGCCCTCTTTTTAAGCGCACTTATAAAATCATAGACCCTTTGAAATCTTTTGCCATTACGTAAATTGCAAAAGACTTTTTTTACAAGATCTTGAGACAAAAATAAACCTAAACTTGTTTATCTCGTGCTTTCCATTTGCAAATTTTACTACACGAGATTTTTTAAATTCACATTTCGAATAGATCCAATGCACGTAGGGGATTGGCATAAATTTCGAAGATCTTTAGTAAGTTTGTGAGTTATCGAAAGAACGCGACCGTCCTCAAGACGCAGACGTGGTCACTATCGGCTTTTCTATCTCCTAAGTTGCTTATCTGAACAATGCCAGTTAATTACCAAACTTGCTACCTGCATTTTGACGTGACCAAGGTTCTATTTGCTCAAGTTCTGGTATCTGCTCTTGCTCTTTTCACTCCTATCTGCGATAATTATAGCACACCCACAGTTAGACCATCAATCTAACCAAAACTAGACTTCCTGTTTCACTTTAGATTTTTTTTGAATCCCTAAGATAACACTTGCGCCATTATTAACTTATAATGTGAATTAATTGTTTTTTCAAAGTGCATCCGCCGCAAAAAAATCTAAAAGTCAAAAACGTTTTATTCGGTCACGGAAACGCCGAAACATTTTCTATTAAAATTGAAAATTGAAAATTTTCTTTTTGTTATTTTAGGAAATGGGGGTTCGTCGGCTTACTAAGGGGATGTTTTATAGTGATAGTCGGGTAAAAAATTACCTAATTTTTTACTCCTTTTGTTTATCTTCCTTTTTCATAGAAAAATCCTGTCGGTATTTTATTCTTTTTACACTAAATAAATATTCATCATGCTTTAATTAATTGAAACTCTACAACACAATAATATAAAATATGATACTAATAATTGTATCGATTTTCGAACCAATTGAAGTAAGCATTTAACATTTCTGTTGCAATGAAACGAAAGGCTTCAGAGATACTTCACTTAAACTTTTCTACAAGTTTTCTGCAAACACAGCTCGAGGAAAGGGAAATCACTTCGAATATTTAATGTTTTTAAAATTTTATGTTTTCTTTCGAACACTTAAATTTACAAGTTCTAGTTCGAGACTGCTGTGCAACCTTTTAAACTGAAGGGCCAATCGAAACTTTCATTAGTAGGTGAAGGGCTGCATCGAAAAGTTACATTAGTATTACAGTATACAGAGTGTTTCATTTTGTTCCTACTTTACTGTTTCAATTCATAGTGCAAAGTGAACGGTTATCTATCATACCGACAGTTTTATGTTATTGCGATAATAAAAGACCCAATCTTAAAAAAGTTAATTTTCTTAAATTGAACATTTCTACGCGTCCTATATAAGAATTGAATCTGTCATAAGGTAATACTTTCAGAAAGATTAATGTTGTTTGATGTACCGAATGCAGAGGGCTGTTTTACATGTTGGGGGTAAAACTTGATATATTTTTTACCTAAAATATTTTTAGATGTTCTAAATTGCGTCGGGTTAATTTATTGCTTGTTAACGAACACGCAGTTGGTAATTAAAATATTTGTCACGATATATTTTTTAAGTGAACTTTTGTGTCAATAAATTTTTCGAGAAATTTTTTATAAACAAAAATTAATTATAAAGGCCATTAACCGCGATGCGATGGTTTCTCGAGAGGGTTCTTTCATAACAAACTAAAGTTAAGCAATTTTCTATCTGAACAAGCAGCCGAGAATGAAGATTGGTGTTGAATCTTTAGTTCGTTTTGACATAAGTGATCTATGAAGTAAGATGGAATCGACAAACGCATTTATTTCTTATTTTACTCCACGTCGTCGACGCCGTTCAAATTCTTACATCGCTTTATTTTATTGCGTTTTTGACAACTAAATAATCACGAGTGCGTTATAATTTTTATATAATTCTCATTTCCATAAACGATTTTATCTTTCACTATGTGCATTCTTCAAAAACCAAACAAAAAATTTCTCTTTGGGTATCACGCACAAATGCATGCAATACATACCTGATTTGTCATTGTCTGGTAAAGTTTATTTTCAGAAGGATTGGGTCAATGAACAGAATTTTCATTCATGATGGTCTATAGATAACTGATGTGGCCATTCAAATTCTGCTTTTGGCTTAATTTCAAAATTCGAAAGTGCAAGTAATATACAACACGGTTTAGAAGTAACAATAACATTTCTCGATTTCCTCGACGCCCTCAAATGAGAACTCAATAAATTTGTGAAAATTTTGGATATAAAATTTAAGTGCTGGAGTCGCCACAAAGTCGCAAACTGGAAAAGCATTTAAAATGCACTAAACACTAAACGTTTCAAGTGCAACAAATAACAGTTCTTAAATGTGGAGTAAATGCTGCCACGTTTATGAGGCATTCCTGATTATTAGGCTTCCCATAAATGTTTATATGAAGGTAATTTCACGGTGCAATCAATTTTTGAAAACATTTTTTTGGTAAAGGTAATAAAATTTAACCATAAACGTTGCTAAAGCATTTTATTCACAGTGTGTGGTGAAAATTTACAAGTCCACTTCTTTTGAGTTTTATGTGTTCATTTGGGAAGTTTTTATACGAAGTTAACTAAAATTAATGGGGTGTTTTATTTTAAATGCCACAGTACAAATCGTATGCACGAATTTTAAGTTAAAGTTTTTCAATTTCGATCGTTAAATAATAATATTGCCAATATCGGTTCATGAAGTGGAGAAGAGAAAGTAAAAAAAGCTATCGATTATCAAATTACCAATCCTGATGAATCGAACAACAAAATTCGCCCAATTTTTAATTTGATTAAGTTGAGCTTGATTTCTGGAAATTTTGAAACTCGATAAAATCTCAAAAAACAATTAAAGCATCCAGACATCGAAACTAAATTGGTTGGCCAGAAGGTATATTGTCTAACCTTGCTATTTGCCAGCTTGCTAAATAATTCCGCTTTCTTTGTAAATATAAATTAAATAAAAAAGTTTAAATGAAGTTTGTTTAAAAATAAAAATACCTTTTCTTAAATTTTAGTTTCTAGGTTTCCAGCGAAATAAAATATTAATCTTGTAAATTTTTAAAATTCATTGCATATTTTAAAGAACAAATAATAATGATTTTCCTTTGTTGTACTTCTTACTACCTTCTCTTTTCAAAGAATCTGATGATTATTTTTTAACTCCCTTACGGTATATTAAATTTAAATAATATTTTGCAGGTTATGGGCCCAGTCCAATTGCTTTTCTATATCTCTGAGGACTGAGAAGTTATCTCTAAATTAAGGATAAGACACTACAATCCGAACACGAAGATATTCTAGATAATTATTTAAAAAATGATATTAAAGTTTCAATTAATACCTGCTTGTTGGAAGTAGGTGGGAGTTGAGTTGATTCTGTTGACAGTCCGTGCAATTTACGCAGTTCCTCATCTTCAAGAAGCTATTGACAACTTTGAAAACTAATTGAAAGCAGCAGCAGATCTTCTGGAATTCCACTTTCTTAAGTGTCACCTTGCACAGTCGCCTCAAATGAATAGTTCACATCACCAAGGATACTAATCATGAGAAAGACATCATCACCAAGCTCTGAACGATGCTCTGTCGGAGAAGCAAGATGTCGCACTTTAACAAAATCCGCATCTACAAGGCTATCATCAGATCACCAAGCTCTAGTCTGGGATACGGCACCCTCCCATCTCCCTCAAGAAGATCCAGGTGATCCAAAACAAAAACTTTAGAGCTGCTTTCGATACCCCACTCAAAAACTCGAATCCATCGAAGAGCACATCCGTAAGTTATCCGAAACACTGTATTATAACTGTCAATTTTGATAAAAATCGCTCATACTTCAATTAGTAGACCAATACCAGCCAGGCAAAAATATAGGTCAGAGCCTAACTAAAGGCATATTTTTACCTATTTCCACTTAGCGCACGCACTCTCCATACGATAGCATCTAACCGCTTCTTTTCAAGAACGTCATTACCAGAACCGTCAGAATCCTTATAAGTTTGCTTTTCTTTTTAAAGATCAACCAACCTAATTTGACCTAGCCTTGCTTTACCCAAAGAGCACACCACCTCTCACATGCCACCGCCAGCATATGGACATCGGATCACCCCGGCACTCTACACGTCAATGAAGATTTAAAATTCTAAACGTTTCGGATGGCTGCTGCTAATCAAACAGTTAACCTGGTAGAATAATTTTATTTCAAATTGGATTTCGTTAATTAAAACAGAGATTCCTGTCCTCTAATCCTGTGCCTTATACATCTGTCGTATTATAAGGATATTTTTAACAAGTGAGCTAATACCTTTTACATCAAATTTTCAAGGTATAGAACTAAAACTACCTTTTTTGTGTACGAAGTAAGAACTTATCTGAGCAGCTAATATTTAAACCGGTATTTACATTAAAATTTTAATTTTATTTTTGTAATTTACTCCATTAGCTACTATAACTTTTTACAAAATTAAGAAATTATTCTAAATCGCTAGTCAGAGGGAGGGAGGGTACAAATATTATTTTATCAAGGTATCTATTATTAATTTCTAAATCTATAAGACTATGCAGGTAATCGGAAAAAAAATTAGAAACATAATTGATAACTCTGTTTAAAATTAAAATTTCAGATCAACCGAACTTAGTTCTTTAAGTCACTATTATAAAAGTATTATACGTCAAAAACCGTTAATTTTAGACAATAAAGATTTAGAATCTACCGTGTACATTATTTCGGTCTATATTAAAAAAAAGTTTAAAAATGTATTCAGCTAAAAGCTACCCCGAGTGTAAAATGGTAACAAATTTGAATTCTAGAATTTCTTTTTATGCAAAAACTTTATAGCTCATCTTAGATCTCACAGGGTAAAATTATCCATAATATATTTATTGTAGCAGTGTTTTACAGTTTCATGATCATTTTTAGTTGCAGTGCAGTGCAGAAATGTCTGGTTCTGTTCTGGGATGTAATGTGTTTGTCTGTGGAAAAACAATTTCGAGTAAATTTTCTTCTTATTCGTTTGCGTTATATTCCTATTCTGCTGTAGGTTTTTTCTTTTTAGAAATTCTTAAAATTCTCAAAGGCAAGCCAATGAAGTGTTACATCTGCCTTTTTAACGTAACTTACTAACGTCTACTTTTGATATGGGAAGAGTAATTCTAAAGTCATTAAGGTTGTAGTTGTTAATGAACGTAACTCCCTTTTATGTTTTTATCAAACGCAAACGATAAAATTTTATCTACCTACCTGTTTTAGCAGACAAGTCTGTCTATGAAATTAATGATTTAACACTTTATACTTCTTAAAGTTCAAGTCTCATTTGCTATTGTCTTCTAGGACTCTAATATATCATTTGATATCTCCTGAAAACCCTGCTACTCGAGAACGATAATTCTGAAAAATGTTTGTTTCGTATCTATAATTTATTATAACCGTCAACTTATTGTATTTCTTATATTGTGAGAAATTTCACACCGCAAACTTTATAAAGTTATTTTTGTACCACCAAAGACACGAGCGATATTTCTGTTTCGATGTGATTGTGACTGACTATAATATGGAACAAAAATAATAAAAAAAAAAACCGCGTAGTATTTGCATAATCCAAAGTATGTGTGCAATGTTCTTTCAGTACTGTGTTTATTTTTGGACTTGCTTGAATGTAGCAGTTCGTGAATGTGCCAATTTGTTTTCTTTTAATTTATTTTAGGGTTCATTGAAACCTTTACTGAAAGTGAATTTAAAACAGAATGTAGGTAGACGTCTTCTATTTTGTCACAGCTGGATGTTTCATTAAATTATGCCACTCCGAGTCGAATGAATCAGTATTGTTTAAAAATTAAATAAAAATTGAATTTTTATGCTAATTTTAATTGCCCAATATTTTGCAAACACTTTTGATTTATTCCGGATGTGTGCCACGATTAGGATTACTACCACGGATTCGGTAGATATTTTTAAATAATTATCGCTGAATTCTTTCGTATGCTTATGATGACTTTCATAATACGAGCAACCAACATTATATTTAAGTTGTCAGAAAGTCGGACAAGTTGCATTTTCCCTATTAAAATAAATTTGTTTGTTTTGAAAAAAAGAACATAAAATAGAGCATAATGATATAGTAGAAGGATTATCTTTCCTTTATAATGACAAAAATATAAAATAGTTTTAGATCGCATGACAATTTTTATGGAAGATAGTAAATTTTATACAAAAAAGTAATAGTTAGTCTGCATGCTGTTGTCTTTGTTTGAATACAATAGCAAAACATAATAATTTGTAGTCACGCATTCGTTTGTAAACATTAACCATGTGCTAACCTCAAACTTCCTGACACATAAAATTATTATAATCATTTAAATATAGCACACTTAGCAGTGAATCCCGCTCGAGTTTCGTCCTGGACACCGTCCTTGTTGCGGTACCGCTGGAACTCTCCAGCACACGATATAATATAGTTTCGTGTCTTAATTTTACCCAAAAATATATACCTCGTGTTTATTTACGCAACCACTTAAGTGGTTGAAGAACCCAATTTAATATTATTAGTGTTTTTAAAGATCCTGGTAGATAAAATCGAACAAGCAACAAATTCAGACAATCCAGGTTATCTTAACAGTTGAATGTTGGAAGTCCTTATCGGCTTAAAAAAGTTTTCCAGTTAGTCCAGGCTAAAAAGTTTCCCTACTAAAATTAAAAACCATCTTGGTTGATTGATTTCTTGATTCTGATCCTAATCCATCAAATTTGTATAGTCATGAAGCTTGATTCTTCTTCTTCGGTTCCACAATCTTGGAGCCATTCCAATGGTAACTAAATAACTTATCCCATGGTTGTTGGAATGTTGAAATGCATCAGTTAGGCATAATTTTAACCGAATTACGGAAAGATTCCATAAGCTGTATAAGCAGTACTTGTCTTAGTGAACTGGTAAGTAAATATAATTTTATTACTGGGCTCTCATCAAAATAAATCATTCGACGACACTTTCAATTAAAAATTAAGGAGCGTACCCAATTTGTTAATTAAATCATTTTATTTGTTTACAGAAATAAATCTGAATTAAAAAATGACAATTTAAAATTTAGTGACGCACTTTAAGATTATTACCGGTTTGAAATTAATTTGTAGTTAATTAAGTAAATAAATTGAAATTGAAACGGCAAGAGAGTACTTAGTCTAGCCTTGCGAAGTGCTATATAATGAAGAGAGTACCTGGGTAATACAGTACAGCTAAACTAAGTGAAACATGGTGTAATGTTAGCAATATGCATATGTAAACTTTGATGATAAATTAACGCAGCGTGAAACGCATAAATTTTGTAGATTTAACCACTAAAACTAACCTAATTAGTAATTCTGTTATATTCCAAGTTCGAAACTTACGCACAATTGGAATAGAAACAATACCAACAGCGTAGTTAGTTTAAGAGTTGATCTAATTTGGTATAATCCGATTGTCACACAAAGATTTGATTATGATAATCGAAATTCTGTTCTTGTAGGACCTCGCTGTAGCCTGCTCCCGCATCTCTTCCTTGGATATTCATATCTTATCTTATTATCTCCTTACTCAATTATCAACATGTTCTTGAATTTCTGAATTAACCTCAAACAATGAGAGCGTCGACTAACTTTCTTATTAAGGTCCTTTTTAATTTTAAACCTAAATTGGTCTAAAGTTTAACTTGTATTACATAAAACGTTTTCCAATTTGTCAAAAAATGACGAGCAGAAGTCCAGTCAAAAAAAATCGGTGACCGACAGTGCAGACCATCGCCAGTCAACAGCCATCAATATTTATCAAACTATCAGCATTTGTGATTAAAATTTCAACAAGAAAAGCCTGTTTGGCACTTATTCTTTTATCGGAGAAAAAGAGGGGATCAGTTAGCTATTCTATGATTATTATTGGCAAAGATTGCAATTATCGCGTTGCGATTTAAATTAAATAGCTATTTATACAACTAGGTAGAAAAAGATCTTTTTCATTAATTTTTGAATTAAAATACATGACTAGCTGTTGTTGAAGCCCCTAAAAGATACGCAAGACAATAACGACGACGTCTAAGTCTCTATCGAATTAATTTCTTAAAAAATAGTTTTAAAAATCGTTTGACGTGATAAACAAAATACTTCATAACGTTTTAGAAAGAAGAATTTATTTTTGTATATTTTACAGGTTTTTAAAGGAAAGCCTGCACTTAACAACTTAAAATTCAATTTTTAAGAAGGTGCCAGAGTGCTCTATAAATTTTAAAAGTCATTTTGGTATGTTGCAATTTAAACACAACCTACCATGCAATTTCTTCTTAATATTACACATTATAAATTTCACTTTGTATGCAATTTTTCATGGGTGAAAAGATTATCATACGTATGCCGTTACATACGCTACATTTTTAAACAAATATCATACGAAATCACTATGATTTATATTTCATATCCCAATGTAAACAGTGGTGCTTGCAAAAGCAATTAAATTTTGAATATTTCAGCGTATTATTTGAAATAGCCTCTCCGTTTTGGATTTTCTTTTTATTTTTTTCTAATTCTTCCCGCATATCAGATGAGATATAAGTCAAACCGTAAAATGCATGGCAGATTAACATAATTTCGGTTTGATAAAATATTTTATTCGACTGCAAAGGAGGTAAATGATGATGTAGTTGGATACCATAAATCAGTAGTTTAGTCTAGAGATTATTTGGATGCGTGTTCAAGTAAAGTCCAACCACAAAGTCTTAGCGACAATTGCAGAACCGACGTTATAAATTGTAGTACATAAATAATAATGATCCTTTTGGCTGGCCCAACTGGGCATCACCTGTGTACATTCGTGGCAAAATATTTAAATAAATCGATTTGTAAGATGTCAAAATGTGTGCGTAACTAATTGATCAACCCGGTACAAATTATTTTTGACATTAATATAAACGAAACATTAAATTTCTTCTTCAAATAATTCCATGGTGCAAAAACTAAATTGCTCGACAAAAGATACTGAATCATAAATTAAATCATACGTTTATTTTATTTGTGAACCAAAAACTGAGTTTGTTTTATTATTTCAGATTGCTTTTACCTGCGGAGTTAATGTCGTCATGTTTTTGCTCGCGCGACTTTTCAATGCAAAAATACTTATACCAACAACAACGCTTCGCAAATTACACTGCAAGAAAATTGCTTTATACGTTTTTTGCATCTTAAAACGTGGGCACGAAATGAGTAATGACATACAGAAATTGAAAACTCTTCATCTCAAGAAAAATTATTTCTCGAGATGACCAAATTTAGACGAAACTAAACAATATATTTAAAATAGTCAAGTTTCCATTTCGGAACTTTTTGTGCGTTCCTCGTATCAAACTATTTTATTGCACTATAATTTATTAGATATAAATATTTTTACAGGCGATATTTCTACAAGATTATTGTAATGGGATATACTAATGTATATAATATTATTTGTTTCAATTTTTAAATCGATAATATAACTTGCTGGCCAATAAAATATAGCATAGTATTTATTACTAGTTAAATAAATCGAATAATAAAACTTGCATTACAATAATATTTAGAATATTGCTGTTCCAGAATAGAATTTATAGTCTAGGAGCTACCAAACCAAAGCTTCTGCTTTTCTAACTGACTAAAAAACCTAAGATTGAAAGTTTCATCATCATTAGCGTGAAGAAGGAATCAAACGCCGGACCTAATCTAGACCAAACTTTTTTTTTGATTTGTTTAGGAGATATACGTCAAAAAATCAATATTAAATTTTATCCACTTCTGCCTGAATAAGAACGTATTCTCTCCAAGTTAACGTTACAAAAGTGATTATTTAATGTTATTTCATACAACAGAACCAATTTCGTCATCTTTCAGTTGTTTAAATGTATTTTTTCATTCAAGCCGGTGCCGATTCCGGTCCTGGAGTCATACTGTAGCTTTTTAGTACGTGTTTTTGGTTATTTTGTTTTCTGGGTTAATGTGCAGGAAAGAGAGCAGTTAGAGTTAACTTTATCTTATTATTTTAACCTTTTTCTTTCTATTTTTTATGCAATGCTTCTCAAGCACCGAAGACGAAGAAACTTGAAGAAATTATGGCTTTATTCACATTTGATATGATTAATATCGAGTTACACTACCTAAATCTATTGATTATTATCCACATTTGTTTAAGAATAAATGAAACATTTAATATTTTAACAGATGGAAGAATTCTGTAGTTCGGTCCTGTTTTTTCTAAAAGTGCATTATATTATACACTAGTGTGATATAAAGGTCAATATAATTAGTAATTTATTTTGGTTTCAGACAATTTAATCGCTCATGTACTGCATAGGTTTCAAAAACCTTAAGCAACATAAAAATTTAGAAGATTACAATGTAGTGACAAGACAGTGCGGCCTTTAGGCCGCACACTATAGGCACTTACAGATCATTGTTATTGCAGTAAACGAATTTGTACAATTTTAACTAATTTATTCGAGTTCGACTATTAAAAATAAATTTTAAAATATTTTTATCTTGGGCAATTATTTGTAAAAATCTAAAATCGGTTAAGAATATTTTATTTACAGTGCTTGTAGCGGTCTGAATATCAACAACCATTGAAGTACCTTATCTTGTGTTTAAAACGCCGGGCACTGTCAGTTAATTCCCATCACGAACTTCAAAATTTCAGCTGCACTATAGAAAAGAGGACAATTTTCTGAGCATTTTAAAAAAGAAAAATCCCTAGACCGTCCATTACATTTCGAGAAAACGACATTTTAAAATTATGAAAGCAGGGAGATGTAATATGATATACCCCGATGCGTAACGATCGGTCTCACGTTGATTTCCCTGCTCTTTATTTTGTTGACGGTACGTGTGCATTGATATACTCTTAATGTTGTTGTCAGTCGCGGTTGACACCCGGACGAGTTCTATGGCTTCGAGTTCCACCCTTGACGAGTTCTGTCATTCTTCAGGGATATTTTTAAATTGTTTTGCCTTACACAACAACGGCTAATCATACAGCCGTGTTAAAACGTGTATCTAAAGTACATGTAAATTTTACATCTTTAAATTCGAATTTTTCGAGAACTTATGGATGGTCCAGGGATTTTTTTGTTTTAAACTGCCTAGAAAATTGTCCTCTTTCCTTTAGTGTAGTTGCAATTTTGAAATTCGTGATGGGATTACTCTGACAGTACCCAAAACGCCAAATACCATCTCCCAGACTGGTGAAATCTAGTGGGGAGATTTGGAAATGAAGATATTTAAGGAAATTCTGAGATATTTGAGAAAATCCTAGATAATTTCTAGAAAGAAAATTCAACATAAACTAAACAGAAGCGCTAAAATAATAGAATTCTAACCGTAAAAAAAATAGATAAAATTTAGAATAAAAATTTTGTAACACAATTAATTTTAATCTTCAGTCGCATAAATTTGGAAAAGATCAAAAAATAATAAGAAACAATAAAATATATTCAAAACAATTGAAAGAGTAAAAATAGTCAAGAAAATGTTAAAAATAAAAATGCATACTAATTACCACAAAATCTACTTGAAATTTATTTTTAAGTTCATTTCTAATTTCATAGCATTTTAAGATAACTGGAAAATTCATAGAAAATCCGAAGAAATCTAGAAAATCTAGGAATACAGATGCAATTTTTCTTGCTTTTTCAATTTTGTTCAAAAAAAAATCTAAAAGCAATTCAGGAAAAAATCATACGACATCCGAAAAAACCTAGAGAATTTTATAAAATCTCTAGTGTACAAAAGATTTTCTCGAGTTTTCTTGAATCATTCGTAATCAAATAGGGAGAATATTTTTGAAGGACTTTCTGCTCCTAATGTTTTTTACTAAGCAAGTACTCAATTTTTGTAATCTTTAAAAAGCAAAGGCGGCTGGCAGCAAAGGAATTTTAACTTAGCTAATTCTATCGCGATAATAGAAAAACTATAAATATAAAAATGTTCTCACATTAAAAAACAATAGAAGTAAATAGAATAATTGAGCGTAACAAAAAAAACTATTATACATTAGGATTTTAAAATTAATTAAGGTTTTTCAAAAAGGAGCATCCAATTTGTTCAAGTGATGGACAATGCAAACATTTTATAAAAACAAAAGAACATCGGATACGGATCATGACAACTCCAAAAATTAATTTTACCAAAATCCAAAAAAACTACACACCGGACATTGAGTAATGACTGAATAAGACAATATAATTGACTTTTGTAAATCATTAGTATCTTCCCTTTCGTATCCTGCTAGTAAAGTTTTAATTCGGCATATCTGAGAGTAAATTAATATGGAACAGGTATACCAACTTTAAAGTATCGCTTTGGGAATCTGGTAATGTGATGCGGAACGAAAAAAATAACATTCAAATAAAGCAAAATTTTGACTGCAAGTTAAATGTTTATTATTTTTAGGTATGAAATATTGCGTGGATTATTAATGGATTTGTTTTGGAAATTTAATTACTATCCGAAGCTTTAAAATTCCGTTTGGGGGGTTAGAGGTTTTTTTTAAGAAAAAGATTAAATAAAGTTGGACCGTCAAAAGTAACGCGCGTTTATACGGGCGCATGCTGGTATTTATTCTCTCTATTGTTAGGGCAACATCTTCTCTTTGTGATACAATAGAACCACCATAAAAATATTTTGAGACTTTGTATTGTAAATCACACGGCAGCTTGAGGTGACTAATTTAAAATGGATTGGGTGAATAATTAGCGTAGCTTATAAACAGGGCGGTCGAGACGAAAGGGAAAATAAAAACGAAAATTGAATAAAAATCGATAATCGGTCAAACGGGTTCAATAAAAAGATAATTTATGTCGACGAATAAAAAATTGATATTTTACAAACACACAAGCAATAAAATAACGTTTAAGTAATTTATAATTAACTGTGTGGTCTTCTTAATTAGACCACCATATGGTAACATTTTATTAAGGTTATCAATATGTTGTTCAATATTTATAACTCGTTGTCATAAAACAAGGTAACTATTAAACCCTGTGTAGCTTTTTATGCAGGTACATGAGAACGATTTGTAGGAAGCATTATGTGCTACCAGCTACCGTCATACCGTGGTTGTTTTAATTACTGGGCGTGTTGGTACGGTTCAATGCAAAAATTAACCTTTTCTGTCGCTGCTTCTGTTGGAAATCGAGAAACGAAATTTTGACTTCGGGGGAATCACCCGGGGAATACGGCCGGGCCGGCGCTTTCCTCCTTGGTGAACTTGCGCGAACTGGCGTAGAGAAAATTAATTTAATTTTATTATGTTATTATGTAGTAAGAAAACTTGAATAATGATAAACTGACAAAGCTAATTTACAATAATATTGGTTTATAAATATTATTTAATTTAAATGCAAATTAAACATTTCTACAAATTATCGTCCATTCGTTATCATCAACTACCGTTGTAATGTATTAACGTAATTTTTTGAATTAAATATTAGTGCCGTAAATAACTACAAACTGATACGTAATTAAAATTTTTATATTAAATTACAATAAATGTTGGTTTAGGAAATTAATAAAACAGCGTGAAGTTTTTAGGAAATTTGTAGGCGATGGACATTTTAAATCATTTCGACTATAAAATTTTTAAAACGTACTTAATTTTTTTCAAATTGCAGTCCCACTTATACTTTCGAATTTTTATTTCACGTATTTATTTGGTTACTACTTAGTATGGAGCAATAAAATGTCACACAGCACATTATTTTTTAAGGGTGTTTCATTTAGGAGCGCCTTAAGGTTGGGTCCTCGACCTCTGCTATCGTAAACATTGTCGTTATCAAATTAATAAGGTCTAAAAATTATCATATTAATGATGAAATTCTGATCATGTAAAATATATCTGTAACAGTCTGGCGAAGGTTAAATTTTTTATTATTAATTTTAAATTGTCGTTTTGTAAATATTTCGAAATTTTAATTAATTTACCAGCATGACTAGGATAATGCCATTATTATTAAATGTTCTTTAAAAAACCAAATGTAATTTTATTCATTAATTAAACTTAGTACATCAACTGAGATTATTACCTCCAATTTTTTTAGCATGACGCTCGCCGTATTGGAATTTTTTTAATTAAATCAATTTCCTAATGCATAATATAATAAACCTTAGTTTTTAATTAATATTAGATTTTTTTGAGAAGTCACTAGTTTACAAAAGAAAGGTAAACGATCAAAATTAAAGGTGTTTTATTACCATTGATTTTAAATAAACAAAAATATTTTTTTGAAAGCTCTCCTGCGTTTTTCCACACAGGAAATGCTCCTGAAGTTTTTCCACAACTTGGCCGTTTGTTTATCATTGAATTCTGTTAGCTAAATTGTTATTTAAAACACAGTTCTCAAGAGCTAAATGAAAAAACTGATGAATAATGAAGAAGCAATAGTACATAACCGCAAGGATATTTGTGGCTAATTTAAATAATAATTAAATAATATTATATTATTAAAGTATCATCAAAAAGTCTACTACCGAACCATGCTCATTCATTTACGGTGTGACCTAGATAAAACGTATTATTGTTTATGTTATTTGCATAAATTTATGTGACACCCACATGTAAGATTACAGTTACGTTAGCACGACCTAAGAAATTTCTTTTGCTTTTACCATTAACGGTTACACCCTAAGAAGTACTATTTGCTCCAGAAGAAAAAACTTTACAGCCTGATGCATAAGCATGGAGTAATAAATCATATAAAGTGATTCGAGCGTCTTAATTAAAACTGCGCTTCTAAATTGGCTGCAAGAGAAAAAAATTTTCGACAGAGCTTTTTCTGAAAGGTGCAAATGAAATGTGAGTACCTATTTTTAGTAAATTTTGTTTTGATTTAGATTACCTTAACCGTGGTTACCGGTTAACCTTCTGTATGTTGCAATAATAATATACCAATTTGAAGATCACGAGGGACCTTTAAATTTAAAAATCGATGTAACAAATTAAACTAACAATTTGATAGCATAAATTTCTCTGCAAGGTTATTCAATTAATTTATTAATTTTTAGGCCCAGAAATTTTAATGGTCAAATAAGTCATATTTAAAGACCCCACGTTTCATTGTGGTCTCCAAAATGCTCGGCGACGGTTAACTAAAGGACACCAATTAATTAAATAATTAAAAATTGTCGTTTAACAGTCGGTTGGGTAGTAGAAATTTAATTTCATAAATAGGTCAGTCGAGATCGATATCGGTGTATTTACAACATGTTAATCAGAATTGTCAATAAATCATAAGTTTTTTTATGATTGATTGTATTATTTCTCTATTACATTAAGGAGCAACGCAAATAATAACTCTTGACAACTGCTGATTATCTTACCTTGATCTATTACATATCTTTTTAATTACTCTTAATTATTGTGCACTACAAAAAGACCTTGTTTATGAGTAATTTATACAAACTACTTAACCAACCAACAACTTTCACATTATTCTTCTACAGAGTGAACATAAATGATACGATTCTTCCGAATTTTTATACTGCTGGAGGTTTTTTACGATTTCTTGTTCAAAAATGTCAGTTTTCAGTGTCACTGAAAGTGCAATATTTTGAATGCCTTCTCTCACCTAGGATTAGTACACTTTAATTTTTGAAATGTTTGGCTTTTTGATTCAGGATAGATTAACTGGGAGGAGAGAACGCTAACCAAACCCACAGGTTTTTAAAGATAAAACCTGAGAACGAACATTAAGTTTTTCTTTAAATTTCTAGACAATCGATATTTAAAATTAACAGTCGATGTTTTCGTCATTGTATTAGTGCAACAGTTGTTTTAATAATCGGACTGGCCCGTAGTTGTCTTCTAGTCAGACAACAACTGTTGCTATTGTAATATAAATTTATTTTAAATTGAATTTGCTTAATTATAGCCAAATTTAATTTAAAAACAAAGATCGCGTCTTTGGTCCCGTGATCCCGTAGGCGGCTCAAAAATCTTGTTTTTATAAACAAAACTCTAAACATGTAGAGTTGTTAACCTTATCTTGTTAATTTCTTAAATCTTTAACCTCGTAAAAGTTTCTAAAACGAAATTTAATTGAAAAAATGATGAAAAGTAAGAAAGCTTGAAAGAAAATACAGGACATGGTAGATAAATTTATGCAGTTCCAGCATCGAATCCATCTTACCGAGATGAAAAAAATAGAGAGAAATAGAGATTTCATACAATTGCTGACGTTCTGGAGAGGTGGGGGGGGGGGGGGGTCTTCTGATACCATGGCTCTTCCCAAAGTGTAAAAGATTGCTTTCTAATAAAATTAATCATGTAACGGAAACACAAATTTTTGGTTTTTTGAATCCGCATTCAAAAACCACCATTAATTGGTGGTGAACTAATCTGCGCCTTTGTGTCAAAACATTCCTTTGTTCACATTAGTTTTTTTACAAACAGAATTTTTATTGGTAATAGTCTGGATTTTTCACAATTATGCTGTTTTTAATTTAAACCTCTTATTCAGTAAAACTTTTCTTCTTTATTTTACTAAATTTTTTGGTATCTCTTCACAATTATCTTTAAGGTAAATTTCTCTTGCTTTGCTTGTATCAGCGCCATTAGAGGTGCCAACCTCGAGAAGAGCATAACGGCATACGAAATTGTGTACAAATGATCACCATTTTTCTTACAAAGAATTCCTAAAACTGCACCCCTTAGACATTTGTTGCGTTATCTCTGTTACAAGATCAACATCACTTAATGGGGGTGCAGTTTAAGACGCTTAAAATAATGTAAGATAAAATTTCAATAAATGTTAATAAAAATCAAAACTGATATTAGTCCAACTGGTATGAGTAACAAAATTTGAAAAATCGAAGAAAAGCTGAGTTAAAATTAAAATTAAGCTACCCTACTGTGAGGGTACGGTAGCAGCACTGCAGTGGTAGTGTTAGTTCCCAATCCTACCAAGAAACTGCCTCTATCTTGGTATTCAGTACCTAATCTATCCTCAAAATTCATTAGCAAATTTTTTTTTTCCAGAAAATCAGGTCATTGGCGTGTTCGTTGCTATCGATGATATCGCACATGTATAACTTTGTATGGAAATTTGTTGGATGTTTGAACAGCAGCTTTGATTGCCGTTTTCACAAGACAGATTAATATTTTATGCCCATACGTACAACGCACGACAGTTTTTCAGGTTAAACGATTGCATTGGCAAAACACGCAGTACAACATAATTTTCTATTTAAATTGCTGTTCGCATTAAATTAATTGCAATTTATGGAACCTAAACGATTATTTAAAAAAATGGTTACGATCAACTGACATAAATTATATAAACAAGTTGTAATTATTAGTAATTGGAAAACTTGATTGCAAAGTTTTATTTTTATAAAATATCGGTTTCGTTCAACCCTTTATTTTATAATTGGATTCGTTGTGATGAAGAAGATGAAGAAGAAGAAGAAGATGCGACGAGACGATTTAAAACAAATTTGATCGTTTTGTTGGTCATTATTTAAATGAAGTATTGTTTTTTGAGCCGCATGGGAAGAGAAGAGTTGAGCACAGAGGATTGCAATGACGTGTAATCTGCTTATTATGTTGGGGTTTATCCGAGATAATAATCTTCAGGTAGTTGACAGTTGTTTAATAAAAATAGAAGGAGGACATATCTAAAACAATATAAGTCTGATTTTATAGGATAAAGGTAATAAATAAAGAGTTAGACGGATGATACGCGACCAAGGCCACACACGGCAGCATAATTCTTTCTACTATCTGCTCTATCTACGGATAAAACATAGCAGACAAGTTGAAGTTTGTGAACAATTTATGGTCTCGAGCGGACTTAGATTCTTTCAGCTTTATTTGATAACAATAGTTAAAAAGTGAACATACCTGATGGTGTAAATTAGTGGTAGTTAGCAACTTTCCCAATAATTAATACCTTAAAGCTGTAGTAGGCAGACTTAACTATAAAAGAAGTCGACATTACTTTCGTTCGACTCCCTACTGTTTTACGTACCAGGAAGGTTCAAAAGGTGTAAATTATGAAACCGTGTTTGTTTTTTGTCGCCTGCCTCTTCTTCCACCTGAACATTTTGTTTGTTTATACTCGCTTTTTGTTTAGCACAGCCAGGGGTGCGTCGCGACACATTTTTATTCATAGCCAGGATCGCTAATAAAAAAACCACTCGTAATTTCCATCATTTCCGAAAAGTTTAGAACGTTTTTCGTAATTTCTTGTTAAGGTGCAAATTTATTTCCTTTTCGCTAACCAAAAATTTACGATCGAATAAAAATGTAAGGGTTAAGATTACATCGGAAGGATGGTAAACATAACTGAAATTTAAGTACACGAAATATTAAATTTTGTAGAATACACTGCGTGTCAGAAGGAAATTGGTAACATCTTTATTTCCAACATCGTACACCTTTCTTTCCCGAGCCATCTGTTTCACCCAAAATATCTGATCATAGACATGACTTTATTTTTAAACTGGATTTACTAAAGCATAGATCGAGATCTCGAAGAACATTAATAGAAAAGCCGTAAACGTCAGTCCTTTTGCATATCAATTAAAGTGAAAAACTAATTTTAGGTCGAGTGAATCTAAAATTGTTTAAATTTCTAATTATTTTTCGACTTCGTTAGCGTTCGATCAGATAAGGCAACGAAAACCTTTCACACAAACAGACAATCTAAATTTCGGACTTTTTCTCACTCTTTTTTCGTAAAATCAAAACTTTGCCATTAGAATTTCAAAGGCCCGTTGATTAATTTCAAATTAAACCGATCGGATTGAAAATCCGATAAGGTGACAACATGTTGATGCTTGCGTGTCGAAGAATTCTTACAACTTTTATTTAATAATCGACACATCTCGATAAAATTGACGAAACTTGAAAAATCACTGAATTAAATGAGCAGACCTGTGCTTATCTCAATTTCGACTTGTTCGCATACGATTAATTAAGCACAGTTTTTTTGGGAAGAAGATGCGGGATCGTATTATTAGAAGCTGGTTTCAATTTTAATGGCTAGGTTGCTTTCCGAACTTTTGATGGTAATTCGTCTTGATATGATGTCACGTATCCAAGTAGACGACGGCTTAGATAAAATAGATTGCGATTGCTGGCCGCACACATTGCACGGATAGCCAATTCCAATATATTTCTTACGTTATTGATGACACCGCTGTGTCATAAAGAATTTTTGCACGCTTTTTTGTTTAATCCAATATGTTGCAAATTATGAAGTTGCATACAATATTGAATTTTTCATATTTTTGCCCAAGCCATCGTAAACTGCCGCTGTTCCAAAAACTAAAAATCGCCCAAATTTGCATTCGCTGATTTATGTCTTATAAAATTGATGAAAGGTATAAACGCCCACCAAAATTATTATTAGTCTCTAATATTCTGGTAATAATCCTAATAAACGTCAAAATTAAAAAATTTACATAATTCGAAACTCGATTGGGTATAATAACCAAAATAGAAAATAAAAGTATCTATGTTAGCAGCATCTTTTTTATGTTTTTAATAACATTAACGAATTAAAATATTCTTACTGAAACTGTTTTTGTGTTTCAAAAGGTTTTCTTTGGTAATACACCTCAAAGACTTGCTCGTTACAATATCTTCCGTGTAAATTATTAAATTGACTTTCAAATTTCATTAGGCAGTTAATTTTTAATAAGTAATTACGCGAAAGCTTTTGCTGAGCTTTCTAGAAAGCAACAAAAATATTCCACCTCCCAATTTATTAAATTTTTTCATGTAATCCCTGAAACAGTTTGGCAACCAATCAAAAGAAGTGATTTTGATCAGAAGTTTGCTAGCCACACAGCCTTATTTTTACATCCACTTCTTTAGCAAACTGAAAATAGAAGTCTAAATAATAACAGGTTATGGACCCATATCAGCTTTTTAATAACTGTGTTGACCAGAGAAGAGAAAAATATTTTAAACAAATTACAAAGATTTACTCTTTACAATTTGTTGAGTCTTTCCTTGAAGTGACCTTTATAAACTGAAGTTTATGATGCTATAGCAGCGGTTCCCAAATGGGGTTCCGCCAAAAAGAGTTTCAAAATGACGTAAAAATAAATTTTGCCGCTTAAAATAATATATTTTTTAACTTTTTTCTATTCCATTCAATGGCAGTCTATTCATGGAATGCTAACGTCCAGTCGAATTTTCTGCTGTAGATTTAGAAAATCCAATTGAAATTAGGTGCGATTTCCAATTGGAAAGTAAATTTAAAGAGATTCCGCTCGGCGTATTTTGGAATGAACTGCACGAGGAATATCCGGAGTTGTCCAAACGTGCAAACCGTATTTTGCTACCATTTGCGAGCACATACTCCATTATATTCAGGAACAAAAACAAAGTATCGAAATCGACTTGACGCAGTTCCTGACATGAGAATCCAGTTCAGAAATCGAGATCTGTCAGAAATCCTCACCCACGATTTTAACTTTATCCTATTGAAAATAGGTAAAAGGGCACTTTTCTAAGCATACTAGAACAAAAATTTTGTAGGATAATGCAAAAGTTTTCGAAAAAAATCGAATTAAAAATGTAAATTTTACATGTATTTTAGATACACCTTTTAACACGGCTGAATGATTAGCCGTTGTTGTGTAAGAGAAAAAAAATTTAAAAACATCCCTGAAAGAGTATATCAAAGCACACGTACCATCAATAAAATGAAGAGCAGGGACTCGAACGTGCTAGTTACCGTCACGCATCGGGGTATATCATATTACATCTCCCTGCTTTTCGTAATTTTAAAATGCCGTTATTTCGACAACTATTGCATAATCCTAAAAAATTTTTGTGTTAATATACTCAGAAAATTGTCCTCTTTCCAACGGTCAATAGAAAAAAGTTGAAATCGTAGGTGAGGATTTCTGGCAGTAACCTAGAAATCAAACCAAATATTAAAAGAATTTATTAGAAAAAAACAAAATGTCCTAATAATAATTGTAATAATTTGTAATTCTATAATAAATAATTGTTATACTTGTATTTACTCAGTGGCGGTTTTAAAGAACAGGCAAGGTAGGCCCGGCCTACCCAAAATTTAATGTACATAAATAACATTTTCTTTATGTACAATTAATATTTGTTATTTTTCATTAATTGCACTTAAAATTGCAATAACAGCTGCAAAAATTAGCTTGTTTTATATTTTTATTTGTATCTGCTTCAAAGTATTATAGTGTAGGCACTGGCCTATCTTGGTCCATATAGCGCAATGTAACAGTAGGACCATGACGCCAGATACAGCAATACTATAGCTTCAATAGCCAGCGCATAGGCCCGTGCCTACCAGATACTTGCAGTTATATGATACCTCGTCATAAACGGTTTTTCTTATCGGACACATGCAAGCGGCATTTTAAAGCTGTTTAGATGACAAAAAGAATATTTATATCAAAATTAAATAAATTAATTAAATAACCAAAAAAAAAAAGAAATTAAGCGGTATTTTGCACTTTGTAGTGTATTTTTATTATTGCAAAATAGTTTAAGCGGTAGGTTTTGTTATTGCGAGATCACCTATCCTCACTTGCACTGTTATCAATACAAAAAGACATCCTTGATGAATTATTAAAAACGAACACATTTCCCGACAATGTCATAGACAGATTTGCGAAGAGCAAAAATAAGAGAATCAATCATTGTTTATAAATACTATAACATAATGTACAGTTACTCGAAAAAGTATTCGGACGTTCCTGCGTTAGCAATGTAAATTGCTCTTTTTGGACACTGTTTTTATTATATAAAAATTGTTTTTACAGCAATACTTATTAAGCATTTTTTGTTGCAAATTTCATTGTCTTCATTTTTGTTCCTATACATTTTATTATTTTGTTGTCTCGTTTTCGACTGAGAGTGACTTAAAGTAGACTCGGTAAAACTTTTTAATAAAATTAAAAATGCACAATGGTTTTCTCGAGGGATTCCCATGGAATTTTTACCGAGACTGCTTTAAATCACTCTCGATCGAAAACGGTGCGACGAATAAAAAAATGTTTGAAAACAAAACTGAAGGGAATGAAATTATCTACAAAAAATGTCTAAAAAGTATTTTCGTAAAAGCGATTTTTATATGCTAAAAAGAGTTTTCAAAAAGTACAATTTACATTGCTAACATAAGAGCGTCCGAATACATTTTCGAGTAACTGTAAGTAATTCTATTATTTAAATAAAATGACTTAATAGAGCATATTATTATAACTCAAGAAAATATTCACATCTTCCGCAGATTTTATCTATTTATAAAATATTGCTGGCCTACCCAAAATTTTTCCCCACGAGCCGCCACTGTATTTATTTGGTCACTGGGGGGGGGGGGATAGTGTGCGTACACAACCTTGTATGCAATAAACAAATCGGCTTGGGATTTCGCTAAATTTTTTACATCGCCCAAGGGTTCCGCGACCAAAACTAATTGGGAACCGCTGTGCTATAGTATAAAATTAGTTCTTGAAGGCACAAAGTTTAGTGTAAATCTAGAGAGCATTAAATATCCTCCAGCGTACCTTTGGCTTTTGATTCAAGCTTCAAAGTTGCGAAATTATTAGAAATGTCTAAAATTAAAAAAAAAAAAAGATGGAAGAAAAACAACAAACGCTCTTCTGTTGCAAAGTAGTCAAAGCAGCTGTCAGATAGGGAATAATGTTTTCTGTCTGCAAGACATTTTCTTTGAAATTTTTAGAAATCATTTGGAATCCTTTGGAATTCTCGAAATTGTAGTCCAATCTTAGACGGAGTAATAAATTAATCCTGATAGTAATCCTTAGTAACCACCAAGTGCTTTACCAATTCCTTGAACATCATTTGGTATTTTTTGGAAAGCACTTCTTCTGTAGAGAAGCTTCTTCGCCCCTACATCAAATTATGTATACTAGGAATATGTATTCATAATCTATAAAAATGAATTGAGTTTTTACTCAATTATAACTGGAAGATGGAAGTTTTTCAAGTTTTACCTTTACTGTAGTTGTTCTTGGAATTTGGATGATGATTGTCGCTGCACTTGATGAAGATCGGTAAGCTTGATGAAGATCATAGTCCTTGACTTTTTTTCCAAATTCTTCGAGCAAATGATGTTATTGCTCAATTTTATTTATCTGACTTCGTAAGCAATTAATTAGCAGACTGACGAGGCATATTTTCAAATTGATTCTTGCAAATAATTTAGTATTTGGCATTTGCATAATCTGCAGGATGTGTTAATGAAGCTATCATAAATGGAACGAATGCGGTTAGAGATTTTATGACATTCGTTTTTCTGTTTGATTACAGCACTTCAACAAAAGCTACTTGTAATTTATAATGAACGAAAGATACCGTGATCGATGCTTATATTAAATTGCTCGACCATCAAGTCGAACGTATGTATTTACTAGCGACAGTTGCGTGCAAAAACGGAATATCCATCGGTCTGGATACTGAGCGTACATGACAAATACACATGCAGTTTCTACTGACAGTTAAGATTATTGCATTTGTCGACCAACCTTGACATTATATCATAGTATATCAACAATCGATTAAATATTGCATTTTCATTGGTAAACACGTCCATTCGTTATTGCAAAACATGTTTGTTACTCCAGATTCCGAATTGCAAAAATTATAAATGTTTGACATGCAATTATGCAGGAAAGTGCAGCCAGTGAATAATTGCTGGTAATTGTATGACACGAAGCAAAAACTCCGGCTTATCTAAAATTAACATCGAAATTTTCTAAATACCCAGACAAATAATTATAATATGTAATTCCAAAAATGTTGCGATAACCAAAAATGTAAATTTTTGGAACCTGTTCACTTATCTAATTTGGTTACCTACACCGTAGTCGAACAAAACGGAATTGTCAAAAGATATCCGAGACCCAATCGATTTTGGCTGGAGCTTTTAATCGTTCCAATTTGTAAATGTCCGGCTAATATTTAACGAAACGGCGCGCGTTATTAAAAAAATGTAACTTGCATTCCTAACAATCGACCAAACAAGTTCATTACACGCATTTAACATTAATTATATTTAATTAATTTAACTAGAAAAGCTCAATCAATTACAAAACTGGTAAGGAATTGCAAGAAATAAAATTAATTGCTTTCCATAGACGATCTCTTGAGAAATATATGTTCAAAGGTTGCATATTACCTGATGGACTGGTTTACGACGATTAAGATATTATCATTTTATTCGACATTGATACGACTCGGAGCAACTGTCGCTGACAACTCATGTAAATATTACTTATCTGCTCGATATGTTACGAATGGAAGGAAAAATTACTAGCGTGTGGTTAATTATGATTTATTAAGAAAATTACAGGAAAATTGTAATTAAATTGTAATCGCAGCAATGTCTAAACGACGATGGGAGAGGAAGAAGTAATCGTCGGCCAAAGTTTCTCGTGCTCGATGAAAATGGTCGAGAGCACACATGTTTTCAAATGAGTGGTGTGCAAACAATAAAGTGCATGCGATTTTGAAAATATTGCAGAAAATGCTCATCGAGTATGGCGAAGTGCTCTCGTCAGTTTCACCGCGTATCCAATAGAGGTATTTGTGTAAAAGAAGCCAAGTCCTTACAGCCCTTCTATGCTCGATTCTAACAATTGCAGTGTGCAGAATTGCAGTGTCTAACGACGAGGGTTCTAAAACTCCACCCATTTGGCAAGGAAAAGTATAATGAAGCTCGTATGTGTAATGCATGGCTAGGTGGATCCGCCTTGCCACTTCCGGTTAATTACTTAGAAACAAAGAAAAAACAATGGAAGAACTATGGAGCGCGTGGTTGGTCGCTTCCATGCAGGATGCGGACTCTGACCAATAGAACTTTTTTCAACATGAGTGCTCGTGCGTGCAGATCAAGTGTCCATATGTGGGTAAAGAATAAGCCCTGACAGTTTTTTTCGATTGCAGCTCTAAACCTTTTTGCATAATGGTATTCCATACGGCATATCGAATTTCCTTATGCAGATATACTGTTCACTTCTATTGGTTATCTTCGGCAAACATGGTTGTCCGTTGTAAGATTATAGTTCCATTGTCAACTCGAATTACGTTCGTTGTCTTATTGCTCTACCGCACTGTATGAATTTTATCAGCGAAACCGCACAAATATAATGTACATAATACCTACTATATAAATGTACAATTTTGGCCAAAATCCTAATGCAAAATTTCTCACAATATTAAATTTCAAATTGCATCGTACACTCCGGCGTTGAATGGGGACAACCGAACGCGAAAATTATGATGTGCCACAACAGTTAGAACCAGGCGGGTATGATAAATTCAATACCAGCTTATTGTACAATCCTTTTTCAAAAACCACCGACAAAACGAAATAAGAGCTGTGCAAAGCTTCCGCTTTGTAAAGGCGGCCATTTTATAAGAACCCTTCACATTGGCAGCGGTGCTCTTTGACCCTTAGATCCGGCAAAGAACTCCAAATCTGATAAAATTCGCAATCGTAATGAATACGTAAGAAGATTATTTCGAGACGAATTTTATATACCCAACATTTTTAACTTTCCTCCTAATGACATTTTAAAACAACCGCCTTCGTTAAAAATTTGAATTATTTTTTTTATCCTTCTTACAAAATAAAAAAAGCTTTTGAGTAACTCATTAAATTTCCCGAAAGCGTTACTCGTGGATATTTATTTTCCCAATAAGGAAATGTATGAGTGCAATTAAGAAATTAGAAAAGTTTTAAAATTCTTGTCTTATAAATTTTATAGCCGCGCTTTAATTTATAAACGTTAATGGTACACAAAAGCAGATTTACAAAGTTTCCAATATTAAAACTCCTTCTTAACAAAATACTAATTCCTATAATTTAATAAAAGGGTTACTAACTGCTTTACAGGGTTTATATTACAACCACAAAACTTTTTGGCATTTATTCCTGAATGGACTTGCAAAGTTTTAATTTAACTATCCATTTCAGCTTTAAAACCAAAATGCTGAAATAATAGCAATATTTATAACGGGTAAATAAAAGAAACAATAAAAATGTTTGTTTCAAATATCAGTTAATCAACCGACAGAAAACCTACAGCTTAACTTAACATAAACGAAATTTTTTAATTTTCAAAAAAAATAAAAAAAATTACAAATAAATTAGTACTACCTTAAGGTAGTACACCAAATTTTGTTTTAACTAACAGCCCAGAGAGGGCGATTTCTTGCTTAATCTTAATTTTACAGGTTGTTCAAAATTTTGTACATCATGAAAAAGTAATTCATCTTGTAAAATTCAATAATTTATGTGATACCTATATTATTATGTTGAGACCGGAGGGTCTGGAGGTATGGTAACTAAATCACTTTGCACTTTTGATGTGTGAATCAAGAGCCAAAGGTGGGCTGGCGAGTATTCTCCTCAGACTTCCTGGCTTTAGCTAAACTAACTTTAACAACAAACTAAGCAGACCACGAGACAGCAATAAGATCGTTTGTATATCTTGGTATACTTATACAACTAATTAATATCAATTGCAACTTTTATTCCAGCTTCGTATGCCAAAACTTTGTCAAAAATAGATATTCTAACAATTACAGAAACATTCTGGTGTGCTGTGGTTCGAATAAACGTTCACACAAATATTTAACATTTTCAGTAAATGATTTTAATAATGTAATATTTTTTGTTACGTTGTTACAAACATTTTTACGTTATTGTGAAAGTACACCTTAATTTAACCCGGCTGCAATGCACTCTTCGTGAGCGAATTAATTTTTTTTATTCTCCTGCTGAACAACGCACGTTTAACATTCTACGTGTTGCAATTTCATTTGAAGTGGCACATTTAGTTATTTATGCATAACATTTGCTAAATAATTCTCTTCTACTGGTACGACATTAATTGAAGATTTTATTCACTCTTAATTAAATGTATTTCAGCTATTTCTGAACTAAAGAATCAAAGAGTATTTGAGATTTCATTATATCTTTCATTCTATATATAATTTACAAAAATTAAAAAATTATTTCAACTAGGCGCAAGTTCCGTAACTAAGAAAGAAAACAAAAACAGAAAATCACAATAAATTTCTTGTGTTTTTATAATATCTATTTTGCCTGGGGGGTATTCCATACCCCCCAGACCCCCCGGAATCTCTTAGATTACTTTATTCTATATTGCTATTACTAACATTTCTGTTTTAGTGTAGCTTCTCTGATGGACTCAATAAAATTAATATTAAATTATGAGAATTTAATAATATTAAAAATGTTGTGCAGATGTTATTTCCTGCTTAAATTTTTTTTTAATTTGTTGAATGTGAATTTATAATACGTAAATTGTCATCCTGAGATATTGTTGGTCACATATCCTGCAATGTGGTTAGTGTAGATTCTGATTTTAGCATTAAATTGTATGCTAATTTTTTTGATGTCGCAAAATAATTTTACTGTGGGAAAATTTTATCCGCAGAGATAATTTTATCTGTAAAGGAAAAATGTACTGCACGATTAGATTTACGATCAAAGATAAAACTTTGTGACAACCAAGTTTTTTTACTTTTTGGCTAAATTTTATAGTTTTTTATGTCATAAAGTGATTTTCTGCGAAACTATATTACTTACTACTATGTATAGAACATTACACATTTTTACATCCACAAAGTGAATATGACAGTGTCCTGTGAAATATCGCATAAAGTAGCCACGTTTCAATTTATCGCAATTGTTTTTCGATATTTTTTTTCTTAATGAGTTTTATTAACCTCACTTGGTGCCCACCATAACCAGTTTACCAAATCACGTGCTCTCAATCTAGATAACATAATATAAGCAAAAAATTTGGGTGTAGTACAACCGAGCTCACAAGTTTTTATAAAAGTCATCATAATTACATTATTAAACTATAGATGAACCTAGATTATTCTTTTCATTTCGGAAAAATCGATTGTAAAGTTAAATTTTTTACATAAACGTCGATGGATAGCCCTTTTTTGTGATCAGGACCGTCATCAGATCTGCGTCTCTGTAGATTTGTAACTTTCGAGTTCTGGATAAATGAATTTTTGAATTCTGAGTACCTCAACAATTTTCTAATGTACTCACAAAGGTGTCTTCTAGATCTGCAAATTTTTGAGTGCAATGTATCCCCAAAAATATTTGTATAGATAAAAACACACTGCGGATAGTGCTAATCTTATGGAAATATCCAATGAAATAATCATTATATTATTTTTGGTAATTTTAATGAGAAATTTTCAATGATCCTTAAAATTTATGGTTTATATTTGTAATTTAAGACATAATCTACTTTAATTGCATTACAAAAATGTTCTCTTCATTGAATTCTATGAAAAATAAATTATAAAAAAATGTTGATTGAATAAAAATGCGTTATTAAAGTGCAAATTGGTATTAATATGGAAATTGAATGGTTGGAAATTAACATTTTGAATTTATATAAAGTTTATTGATTTTATTGTTATACTGAAATTATCACAGGTGTATGAATCTTGTAATATTTAGAATAATTTAAAAATATAATTATAAATTAATATAATATGTTTTTAGATTTTATTATTAAAAAAAGAGCCTGAATTAAAAACATGTAGTTTAAAATTATTTGCAAAAATGTTCCTAAAACATTCGCATTCAAATTATGCGAAACTTGAATAAAACGACCGGAATATTTAAATTTTATATTTATTAAAATTATAATTAAACTAAAGCAGAACCGGTAAAATCGTTTGATTGTCATAATATAATAAAATAATTCTCTGGGTTGACAAACACTTGAATTCCTTGATCAGGACAAAGCACTTAAAACATAATAAAACAAAGTAAGCAGCATTAACCCATTGCTGAGGGCCACTTACATGCCAAAACAATAATAACACAAAGGGTAAAGAAATTAATTAATTTATATAATTTGTGTATTTTTAGAAATGCTTCTCGTTAGAAAGAAATAGAACGGAGTAAAATCACTGCTGAAATTTAGTGCGATCAAGTATCTAAAATTAACAGAAACATAACGAGGTATGTTTTTTTTTTTCATTCCAGAAAATTTTGAAGCAGAAACTATCAAAATTACAACTGTTATTTTTTATTCAATTTCACTGTATTTCTATCTCTCCGCAGTAACAGGATATTAAAAGTGAAAAATCAGCTTTCAACAATCACTCACAGAAACACAAAACTACATTTTTGTTTCTGTAAATTTAAAATTGGGTAAATTGAACCCCGAAAGCTTGAAAAATAAAAATAATCAAAGCCTTCAAAAACACTTCTCCCAATATTAAAAAATAAAAAAGAAAAATTCTGTGTAATACAGAAATTTAAAATCTATTATTATTAACCAATTATTTGCCAACTTTCCATCGTGGTCGCAGCCCCCAATTTGTATTTTTCGTCGTCCTGGAAGACTATAATTTTTCCAGTTTTTAAAAGAGTTGACCCAATCCTCATTGCATTTATTTGCAGTTTTCCTATCCTTTTGGCACATCTCTTTCTATTATTTAACCGCACCTCTTTTGGTTTTAGGTTCGTTGCCATTACCACTACAGTTTCGCCATCCATTTTTATACCATATCGCAATATTTCCAGCTCTATCCAAAGATCAGATTGTTATGAATATTGGTTGTTAACATAAAAATGTTTCTTATTCTCCGATTTAAACATATAAAAGAGCTAATTTTAAAGTTCATATCTGACCTCCAATATTCTTTCGCTTTTGAGAATTTAAACAAGCAAAGAACCGTGAGCGTTTGAAATGTTTTTTTAATTAATAAAAGACTTTATATTCAAAATACTAATTAGAGCTTTTTTCAACAGACTTAACTTCCTAATCCCTTTTTACTAAAGCGTAACATTTTAAAAAGCTAAAAATTTCAAAAAGGGTTTAAGTTAACAGCTGGTGTTTGTTCGCCCTAATTCCTTACTAATATTTAATAAAAGGATATTAAAATATGAGGTATGTTGAATGTAACATATTTAATCAAACCTTGCGTGTTTTCGTACGCAGTTAAATATTTAAGCAAGAAAAAATTGTAAAATATAAATTTAAATATTTTCGATTTGTTTTTTCTCGGCGGAATATTTTAATAAATATCGTCGAAATTACGTGTGGGCATTTATGCGGAAAATAAATAAAGTGAGCAACTTCTCGTGACACTTTTAAAACAGTAAGGTTTGGTATATTCAATTTCCAAAAAATACAATGCACATATTTTAACAAGGTTATGATCTAGTCGAGGCATAAACTTGGTCCAGCGTCCGCAGCATATTTAAGCTGACCAAACCACACACAAGCTCGTGTAGAGTTACACTTGGCGCTAATCGATTCACTTAGAGTAAAATTTTTTCAAAAAACCACATCACTTTTAAGACATTTTCTAATACCTCACGACACATGGCCCACCCAAACCGAGCGTCCTTTTAAAACTTGCTCAGTCGGCTGTCAAAAAAATCGATGTTAGATTTAAGATACGAAAATAATTTGTTTTAATGGGTTTATTATCCTAATTATAAGTCTTGGACGTGTCACACCTTTTTCGATGTTATTTTCGTAATTGTATCCGTATATTAAGTTTCTCTTCTTAATTAACAAGCGCGCTGCTCTCATCTACATTCATACAAATTTAAAATGTCTTGTAATTTACATTGCATTCAATTCCTTTTGGTATTCAAATTCGCAATTAACTTAGCAGTGTGTACATTAAAGTGAAATGTTGTTACGAGAAATATTCAATTACCTTAACTTTTAAGTTATATACAATTTTAGAAAAATCGAAATCGCAAAATTTTGCATTAATTTATTACGTTTTCGAAAACCTGTTAGTTGTACATACAACTTTTATAATTAAGTTGGCCCGAGTCGCCCGCCATAACTAGAAAGATAATAATTTGCAATAACCTTTGGATCGTTAATGTGGACTAATTAATTAAACTTCACCTTGAAAGTGTTTCGCGAGTTATGTCCGAACAATATTGGACGCCGACGACGTCGACCACACGAAAGTTGCGGATTCTAAATTAATTGAGAGCAAGCACAGGTGCCGGTAAATCATGATATTTGCGCAATAAAAACGTTGTGTTACGATCCGTAGTAAATATCAGTTAGGAAAGAAAATTTTCGAAAACATAAAACTAAGCTTCCGTACGCAGCACAGCGCCGTATAACAATCAAAACGCCGAGCAGATTGACTTAATGGGCTACTTAGTTGTTGTATAACAAAATATATTTTATAAAAGAAGTTCGGTCGGACCAGCAAGTTTCGTGATATAATAGAGCCTGTGTTTTATGTTCTTTATTAAATGATTCATTGTTAATTCCTGCCCTGTCGGACGGGTCGGCACGAAACAAGCGGCAAGGTGCTTCATCATCCATAACTGGCATTGCGCCGAAAATGCATCCTCCCCAAAAACACTACCACAACTTTCTTGTTGAAGTGCTAATAACCTCCCGTCTTTTGTCTCATGATTGACTCAAATACTTCAACTATAATACTTTGCTTTCAAAAAAACAAAGAAAACTTCAACAATCGATCCTTCGCAATCCTTTCTTCCATTCTGCACTTGGAATACAAACAAAAAGAATAGATATATAAAAGCTACCCTTACAAAGTCGTACACAACTTGTCATATTTTATCTTATCATTGGAGGATTAAGGCGATGAAACGGTTATTGTTAGTTCGTCGAGAACCCAACAATGGAGAGACCGATTCGACATTCGTCCCAATTTTTTTAATCCCTAATTGAAAATAAACAAGAATTATTAATTTTTAAGCCTTTAGCGCTCAAGGTGCAGTTATAAAAACACGCACCGTTAATCGCATGGTTACCTCGTTGAATTTAATTGGCGTTATTATTAACACTTACACAATTACAGGAAGCATGCACATCAAAACCTGATATTTTAAGAAAAAGTAGATATTTTGATTGGAACGAATCACTAACAACCACTTTTTGTACCTTTCATTTGAATCCAATGCTCTGATTAATATTTTCTTTCTCGAGACGATTAAATGAGTTTTTTTTAATCTCGTAACCTGTCTTGTTAACAAAATGCGCGCCCAATTAAATATGGTAATTTTTTGACTTAAAATGGTTAAAATTAATAATGGTCGCCAAATTGAATAGTTTTTTTTTCAATCCAAAAAATTAGTATCGGATTAAAAATAGAATTCTGTTAGCGTTTTATTAAGTACTAACAACTCAAACAAGCTTGTTTTAACGGTTCCAATTTCAGGTGTTTGGAAAAACTGTGATTTTGTAATTTTTTTTATTTTTGCTCATAAAAACTTGACCACAAAAAATCAACTTAGTTATAGTAAATAACGATTTGCTACTTTTTACCTCTCCATCGTCCACAACTAAGATAAAATAGAATACCAACAATTTTTATTCTTAAAATAGAATGCAGATATTATAACACTTCCACCGTTTCAATTAACAAAAATAATAAAATTTTGCTAAATATATTTGAAAGAAAAGTTGCACGTTTCGGATTAATATCAACTGCAAAATTGTCCTGCAGTGGACAAAATGGCAATGAAAACAAAAGAACAGGTGAGGATATTTTTTTTAACTCAAATTTACAATTAAAACTCTTAAGCAAGACCGGATTGGACAGGCAAGCAAACAAGCAAAACATCTAAATCAGTTTATATTCTTAATAACTATAAAAACACATTTTTAATTTTGAAAACATACACAGACTGAAAAATATTTTCTGATAACTTACAGGCTTATTACTGAGCTTCGATGCAAAATTATGGATTAGATTCGAACAAATTCGTTTTTAATTCATTTTTAAGAAATAAGGAAGATAACTGATAATGCATTTAAAATTTATTTAAAGGTAAAAAGTTTATTGGAAGAAGTAAATCGAGAATAAATATAAAGAAATAACTTTACAACAGAATTACTCTGAAGAAAATTATTTGAAAATCAACTTAGTTATTAGTAGAAGCAAATTTATTAAATTTAAATCGAAAAATAATTTAAAAAGATGAAGTTTAATGATAATTAAAATATGAAAAGAAAAATTTCAAGATGTACATAATTATTTTGATATGAAAAAGTCATTTTCTGATTTTATTTTAATATTATTTGGTTGGAATATGAAAATTATTAAAATTTTGCATTATAAAGTTAGGAAAATTAATTTACTATAAATGAGAGTTATTTAAATTTTATGATTGATGTTTTAATTTAATTTTAATTTAATATTTTATAAATATTTGTAAAAATGTCACAACAAATTTGTAGGTGTTTGTCAATTTAATCTAGAGGGGTGATGTTGTGAAATTTATATGTCCAAGGGTTAGGAGTGGGGTGTGGGGAGTGTTAAATGATTTTATATTTTGTCTTTTGGGAATAAATATTAAATTTTATTAAAATTGTAAATCGATTGATGTGGTCCAAATCTTGAAGTTTTTGAATTTTTATTGTCAAATTTGCAATGTTGAAGTAAAAAGTATCATATTGTTAGAAAAAGTGTTCAGTTAAATTTACATGTGAATGATAGTAATTTATTGTAAGAAAAATTCTGTCGTTTTAAAATTAAAACTTAAGTTAATTTAAAGGTAGATAAGATGAAAAATTATAATTTCAATAATTAGTCCATTAATAATTTATTTAATTGCTGTATGATTAAATTTATAAAATAAATGACTCGTATATTTATTTAAAAAAAGATAATTGGATTGATAATCAACCACATGAGTATAGGTATCAAATTAATTTTAATTTTACGATTTATTGTAACTAAAATAAATATTTGGTAATTTCAAAATTTTTTCGAAAAATCATTTTTTTATCAAGCAAAGAATATTTACAGTCTTGAGAGATTTCTCCTCTGTGACGTCATGATAATACACAACCCTGACTTGAGCTGGACAATAGTTATTAAAAGGGAAGGGAGGAATAAATTTCCTCAAATTAATAAAAAATATGATGCTACCACTTTCAAAAAATTTCAAGAAACTGAAATTTGAAAAGTATAGTAAAACAAATTTGTTTTTTCTAAGTGTTAGAAAACTTCACTTTTCTTTCACTTTTTCCGAATGCAATTGTTTTGGCGGCAACGTTCAAAGAAAAATAGCATATTTTATTCGAAGCCAAAGTGACTTTTTGTGGTTCTTTAGCAATTTAAGTATAATACACTTCAATTATCAAAAAAGATATAGATACTCAATAATTCAAAGATGTTGCCAGAATTTTGTGAGAAAGATACCATCAGAAAAACCAGCTGTACTTGACGGATGCTAAATTTTTGATACTAAAAATGCAACAAATCATTTTTGCACGCGATTAACCAAATGCCTAGAAAAGTCTAATCGACAAACTAAATTTTTGAAACTCCGATTGTTCATATTTTGTCTCTTCAAGATGCAAACTATAATTTTAATGCGAGGGGGGGGGGGAGAACAAAAAACGATTTAGTTTTGCAAACCCACAATTCTCATTTTATTATGAGAGGAAGTGGAGAGGAATTATTCAAAATATAAAGGTTTGATTTGCGTATTTTGAAATTTTCTTGGGTTATAAAGGTAGCTGCTAAAGCATATTTTTTCGCGAATTAAAATTACTTGAAGTTATTTAGATACATTGCTGAAATTTTTTCACTCCAGTTTACTAAAGATTTGAAAACAAAATCAGACAATTAAATATAATTGTCGACGTATCCTTGTAAATGACAGTATATTCTTAGAGTTAAGCTCAGCGGTGGATAGATCCATAGGGAAATCGAGACGCGTCCGACATTTTTTATTTTAATAAATATTAAATAATAAAATGTTGTCTGCCCAGGTTACATTGCTTCGGTTTCCAGGGAAAGTGTCTGTTATCAGATGGGTCTAGCTTATCTGTCACTGATATAAAGATACTTTTATTGACAAGTTCTTCAAAGAATTTTATGGAAAATATAAAAAAAAAGAAAATAATACAAGAAAAAATTTAAATAAAATTTTATTTGCATGCAATTACTGATGCTCTAGGACCCCTCGTTTTGAAAATTAAGTTTTGCAATCATGTTCCCAGTATCCAGTGATTATATGAAATAATCTTTAGAATGAACAAATCAAAATAAGAATTTATGTCAAATGTTATTCGTTCGAAGTAATGTTTTCTTTTTTTTAATAATCAAAAGATCTGTAGGGTTGTACATCCAAGAACTTTTAAATCCTAAGTATTTAATACTGAAATTAGAATCTATACTATATCTATATTTTCGAGGGGGGGGGTTAAAACAATTGCAAAATAAATAGCTAATTTATTAAAATACAAAAGAAGTTTTTCGAAATTTAAATTTTGTTATATTAATTTTTGAAATGTAATGTTTGGAGAAAAGTGACTAAAGGGAGGTTTTTTTGCCAAGATGGCGGAAACGGCAGAGGCCTATATTTTGCTCCGCTGATTTTTTGAGTATTGTTATTAGAAAATTTTGTTTGAAAGTATTTTGTCGAAAGTTACCGCAAAAAGAATTGAAATTTTGTGAAAAAATTGTTTTTATTTAATTAAAATAATTATGTCTTTGAGCGATTTTTCTTTATTTGAGTTCGATATTCCGAGAAAATTTCGATTTTTATGAACTCTATTTAATGGTTGAAAAGAATTTATCGAAGGAGCGACAAATTTTGATTACAGGTTGACTTCTGGAGGGTGGGGGGGAGGGGAGCGTTATCGCGGATAAAATTTTGTTTATGTAATTTTAAAAGTTTTGTTTACTACGATATTTTTAATAAGTTTAAACTTATTCATATTTTAATTTTAAACTCTCATGTAAAAAACCGTTTTTAAATAAAATTTTTTAATTTTAATATTTGAATAAAAATCACAAACTAAATTCTTATTTTACCGATGGCGGTAGTAAAATAATGTTGTCAAAACGAAGAACTAAATTAGATTGAAAGAAAATTTCACAAATCTTAAGCAAATATACACTTATGTACAAAACAATTTATGGGTTTACAATGCCCATTCTAATTTATTGCGGAAGTGTTATTTTAAGCTATTATGCTGCCCATGATGGTCATAAAATTTATGTTCCCTTTAAAATTTTTACCATAATAGTAAGAATTAAGATCAAATACCTATTTCATTCATTTCAATACAATTATTTTTTAAAAAATCGAAAATTAATTAATAGAAGTAATAACTAACAATTATTAATTAAGTAGTCGAAGACTTTTATACAGTACTGTAAATATTTAAGGCATTTTTATATTTTTCATCTTCGGTTTTTATATTTTTGCAATTTAGTAGTAGGTGTATTTAATCCAGTGTCGCCAATCGCCGGATTATAATACGAATTTCCGATTATTTAATGAGGGATTTAATTTATTAGAAATATCTTTTTAGTTTTAATTTTTATTTAAACACTTCAAGTTTAATGTTTTCGTTATAGTTGTAAAAATTGTTTTTGTTTTTTCTGATTTTTTTACGATTGCAGTCGAACTTTCAGTACTTTATTAATTGACAAATAATTGGGGGGGGGGGGGATTGTAACCCCTAAAACCACCCCCTTAAATACGGCCCTGCCATTCACGTAAATTTCTTAAAAAATTGTCAGTCAAGTGTACTTTATTTTTTCTGGTAACTCTAGCTTTTAGCTCTAAGTAATCTAACCGAGTAGGGTAAAAAACACCAATTTAAATCTTTGGGTAAATAAATATCTATTTTTATTTTAGTTGTTTTTTAGAATTTACTTCTAGGCTGAAAAAATTTATTTTTTCGATATAATTTTGACTGCCTAGAGTTTAGACTGTCTGAGAACATATGTAAGCAACTAAAAAAATTAGAAAAAAAGTAGAATTTACTGTCAGGCACCGGGGGGGGGGGGGGATAATGCACAACAGTGAATTGAAATTCAACATGAAAAATTAATTTAAAAGTATAAGAGCACTGATTTGATTAGAAACATGGAACATAGAAACGAGGATGAAGGACGAAGAATAAGGGGTATAGCCGAAAAATCGTTTATGGCGCTTAAAAATTTTAATCCAATATTAAGGTCAAATGGAAGAGTTTCCCCCTTATAACTATTAACTACCCTATTTATTTTTGATGAATAGGGAATCAATTAGAAGAGAGAATTTTTGAATTTATTATAAAAGGAAAATTTATTTTTAAATGTGAAATATTAATAAAGGAAACTCGAAAGCACCGTTACGAACATGTAAGTAAGAGGCAAAATGCATTATCGAGTAAAAGAATTTATTATCGATTTTTAAGAAATCATTCAACTCATCGTATCGAAAATTATTACCTTCGTTAATTCAGAAGCAACGTACGCCGCGGCATTTTTGTAAAAGGCGCCCACACTATCTCCTCTTGGTTAAATGCGTTTGCTCACGCAACAACAAAGTGCATTCACGCACATCCACAAATCTCCATGCTCAGCATTCGACATCATTTTCATTAATTAGAGAGAGGATAGGGGATTTGAAGCAGATACTGCAATTTGGAAAATTGTTATCACACAAATTGAATTAGTAGCTTCACAACAATTGGACGACATCGATACGGTTATCGATACGCTCGCTTTGGTTTATTTAAAAATAAATTTAATTATTAAATCGTAAACTAAACGAAATTGAATCACTTAATGTCTTTTATATCTGACAGTAGTGCTGAGCTAAGTGAGACAAATTTGAAAGCTTCAAAGCTTTGGAAGAGAACTAAGAATTCTATAAAGTTTACGAGCTTCTGTAGCTTACATCAGCAGTAAGATTTCGCTAAATGATACGTCGAGATAATTTGTACGAATGCTTTGCGAGATATAAAAAATAATTATTTTAATTTTCAATTTGTTTACGAGTTTGGGAGCGTGCATAATATCCGCAGTGCACATTTGATTCAGGCGAAACGACCCCGGGGTTGGTGCTTGATTCCATATTTTATAGTTATGACTTGCGGCAGCAGTTTATATTACTACAGATTCGTTAGATAATGGTGCAATATGTATCGAGAACTTGCTAATCTATAATAATGAGTCCTTAATCTGCAACGCCATTAGGCACGTCGGTATGTCCGTCGGCGCCCGCAAATGTTAACTCAACTGATCGAAATTGTTGTACTTATTACTTTTACAGCTTTATTACTACCGTTAGTTATTGTTCTGGCTCCCCATTAGCTAGATTAGTGTTCATATCAGGATTTACAGTGTTAATTATGCTTTTATCTCAAAATGGGAAATTCTAATGAAAATGCACCTGGTCATATTTGATTATAAATTTATGAAAGAATTCCGGATTTCACGCTTGTCTACATAAACCACGCGATTTATATAATAATAATGCACAACCGTATTTGTTCGCAAGTTGCCGGGCGCAGACGCGCTCGACGTTAATTTTGAAAAAATCGAAAACGCGCGACGGAGTGTAACAAAAAATTCTAAACTACGAACAAGTTTTTATTGTCGACATTTTGACGTTGACCTTTTTCTGTAATTTTAAATCTAAAAGCTTTTCAGTAGCTGTGCAGTCAGGCGTCATTCCATTTCTCAGCTCGGATTGTTTAGGTGGATCCGCCTCTCTTGACGCTTGCGAGGCAGATTAGCTATGAAATTAATCCCAAAAGACCACTCGACGGGTAGGTCAATGGCAAATTCGTTGTAGGTTCAATTGTCGATAATAAACAAAAATAAAGTTAGCTTTAAGGGCGAGATAGAACGGAATGTAAATTGCACCAAACCACAATTTGCACATTTGCGAGGGTTAACTCCAGCCATGGTCGAGCACAATTATTAAGCCATTTATGTACAAATTAACAAATAATTTTTAATGTCTTCATAAATATGCGGTTATAAAATACAATTAGTACGTAGTGTAATCAACATGAGTTATAATTAGGTTTCGTTATTTTATGGTTTCGGCCATTACGGCAATCAAATGAAGACATCGCGAAAGCAATTTCCTTCTCTCTCGTTTCTCTCGCTGTCAAGCCGAAGAAAAATTTACTTAGCACTTGCACCGAATTCCGTAAATAATTTTTATTATTTATAATTTATCATAAATTAAAAGTTACATTTATGATCGAGCAAACATCATCGGCGCAGAGACAAAAACGCACAAAGGGGCCGTTTTAATTACCTTATATCTCTGGATGTGTTGTCCAAGTCCATGCGTTTTTATTTTTAAAATATTTTGGCACAAAAGAAACCGAACAATAAAATTGAGAAGTGGCAAAAAGAGCTGAAGAAAGATTGCGACGTGCTAAACATTCATATGTGATTGCAGGTTATGATGCGGTCACCTAATTAAAAACACGGTGTGTGTGAAATACGCGATGCCATTTATTTTTACAAGTCCGAATCATTGACTTAATAAAACGTAGATTGTCCGCGAGCACGGAAAAGCTTGGAAAAGCGTTCGCTTCTAATTAAGCAACTTAAATTTCCATTCAAAATATTTCAATTTAGCGTAATAGCATTCTTGAACAACTCCTAACTAAATTTTCGTGTAGAAAGAATGCACGAAATTTTGTTAACTTGAACAACGCGAAATTTGCATTTTTGTAGTTCTAAAAGAAATTCCAATTTGCGAGTGCCGAAAATGACGAAGCAAGGTTTCTGCAAGAAAACAAAACTTCTTTTTAATGCGGTAATCGCCGATTCTTAAATACGGCAGGTTAATTATTTATCATTTACAAAGCTAACTGTAAAAAGGATTTAAAAAATTTATATATTTTCATATGTCTGTGAAACCGACAAGTGAACTGATTCAAGTTTTTATAGATTATGCTTCAATTCTGCAGGTTTCACCAAAAGAAGTTGATGAACAACATATGCTATATACCAAAGACCGTTACGACCAAACCACTTTTTAGTTAAGCTTACCCTTTTTTAGCTTATCAAATACGAAATGCACTTTAGATTAGTTACACAATATTTTTGGAATATCTTCTCTATTAAAAATCTAACGTCTTGATCGACAGTCGCCTATTTAATTATTGCTGTGTTCCGACAAAAATGCCAACGCATTTCGGTTAATCCACGTTAAATCTATCAACGATCCGACCTTTATTTGTCAGGTTGACAAGTTAGTTTTATTCGTAGTTTTGTAACTAATTTGTGGAAAGTTCAAAAATCTTTATGTTCAATAATTCAAATAGTAATAAAAATTGAAATCCTTCAAAAGCTTGAAAACATTAACTTTTAAATTTCATACTTTTTTGAATTATTTTCATCATTTTACTTTTCTATCAGAGATTTTCACAACTTTAATATTCCTTTACGGTTTTCTGTTTAAAAACAATAAAATATTTAATATCATAAGTTATTAAGTTGTGAAAATTTTAATAAGTAATCAACTGCAAGTTTAATTAGATAGCATGCGATTTTCCACAAAAATAACTTCTGTAAATTGCTACTCGTAATTGCCTTCGGGGCTTCAGATTGTTTAGAGTAGAATGAAATTGTTTAAAGCCAAAAATTTAGAATCACTCATCGGTTGAGTGTAAACTTGTAATCGTTAAAAACCATTGGTAATTAGATAATGTTTCATACAAAATCCAAGTTTAAAGAATCAGCAGGTTAAGGCGGTATTCTAGTCTAGAAACACGAATTTTAGGTGTTTTTTTAGGTGCCATAAAGAAAAAGCAGGCAATATTTTTATTATCTATTATTTTACAACATTTTTATTAACATTTAAAGAATACAATATAAAAAAAAAAAAGTGAAAAAATTAAAAGTTAAAAAATTACAGACTGATAAAGTGAGAAATCTCAAAAAAACGGCACGCGAAGTTTGTCACGATTGTAATCCTGCTCCTAGTAATCTCAAATAAAAAACGAAAAATATTTATTAATCTAGAGGAATACTGCTATCGTACTAACTAAAAAAAAGTTGAAAAAGATATTTTTCCGTAAAATTGCGGCTGTTTGAAAAGAAAAAAGTTTTTTACAATTTTTTTACTTTTGCGAATTTTTTAAAAACAGTAAAATTGAAATTTTGTTAAAATCCTAGTTCATACGATAGAGAAATGTATAGAGAAGACTCACACCAAAATTCAAGTAAATCGGTTCGGTAGAACTTGAGAAATCATGACAAAAATTTCGAAAAATGTAGTTTCGAGAAAAACAAGATTAAAATTTCAGGTAAAATTACGCGAATTAAGTACGAACGATAATTTTACGTGAAACGTCATAAGAAAACATTGATGAAAAATTACATACGTTTATGAATTGAATTGAATTACTCAACTTTTCTTAGATTCGTTCCGTCTAAACCAGTCGAGTCAGTGACGGCGCCAGCATTTTTTAAATGGGTGGGCACAAAGTGGGCCCAATATATTTGAGGTGGGCACAAAAAATGTATAAATAAATTAAAAAATTACAGTATTGAAACAAAATTTAAAACGTAGTATATTCTAAAAAAAAAAGGAAAACTGTCAGTTAACTCTCACCACGAATTTCAAAATTTTAACTACAATATAAGAAAGAAGACACTTTTCTAAGTATATTAAAACAAAAATTTTGTTGGATTATCCATTACTTTTCGAAAAAATGGAATTAAAAATCAAAAATTTACATGTATTATAAATATACGTTTTAACATGAATCTACGATAGGCCGTGGTTGAGTTAGTAAAAAAAAACAAAAAAACGAACATTACATAACAACATAACAATTTTAAAAATATCCTTGTAGAATGACAGAACTCGCTAACGGTGAAACTCGAAGCCATAGAACTCGTCCGGGTGTCGACCGCGACTGCGTAGCGTAGCGAAATGGCAATGCAAAACGTTTAGCGCCGTAGGCGCTTTAATATTCTTTATCTGGTAAGTGAATAACGAGCGTTGGAGATCTTGGATCAAAAGATAAACTGACGCGGGTTTGACCGCGTCGATTTGAGTAGTGAGTAATTTAAAAAAAAGAATTGAAAAATTTTGAATTTTGAACTTTGGAGAAGTTGAACCGAAGTTTGCCAAAAGTGTGTAGAAAAATATCAAAAAGGAGATTTTGTGGGCGATCGGCAATTTGAACCTCAAAAAGTGTACGCGTTTATGTCGTGAGTAAACCGCCTCGGACGTTTTGTGGGTCGTGCAGAGATGACCGGAACGGGAGTTGAAAAAGGATATCTCTAAAACGGGAAAAAACAGTTGCGCGATTTGAAACACGATTGTCAATCGAGTTTAGGACGTCGCTGCTAAAGTTTTCCGTGTGAAGGAATTCCAATTCCGAAATTTTGTTATTTCATCGGTGGTAGTAATTAAATAGCAGACGCAGTAAAAAAATAAAATGAAATGAAATAAATTTACTTGAATTTAATTTATGTTGGTGGGTAGTGAACTTTATCGGTCTGTTGACTTTGGTCAGGAATGAAATAAACATCTGCCATGTTCACGGCGTTTAAGTCGAGCAAGAGCACACGTACCGTCAACAGAAAAGAGAGCGGGGAGCTTAACTAGCGAGTTACCGTCGCGCGACTCGTGGCATCGAGGTGTAACCCATTACAACTACCTGCTTTTATTAACTTTAAAATGTCGTTTTTTCGAAAACTAATACGTAATCAACAAAAATTTTTGTTGCATTATACTCAGAAAATAGTCCTTTTTCTTACTGTGTGGTTGAAATGTTTGAATACGTGGTGAGGGTTAACTGACAGTATACGTAAAAATCTTTTCAGATTACTACATATTAATTTTTTTAAATTTTCTACAATTTGGGTGGGCACTCGGGTGGGTACTTCAGTCAGCAGGGTAGGCACGTGCCCACCCTGACCCACCCCTGGCGCCGTCGCTGTGTCGAGTTGCCACGACACTAAAGTTTCGATTTTCAAAAAATCCTTTTAAGAAGATATTCTTAGATATCTAAACTATCGAAATATGAAAACAAAAATTTTCGAATTTTTCAGCTTTCTAGACTAGAATACTGCCTTAAATAAACAATAGTATGAATTTTATGAATTTATGTGTATGTAGATACTTATTTAGTAAATAATTTTTATATTATAAAAAAACATCATCCTGTTAGGTATATCCTTGCCGAAGTGGTCAAGATGGTTAATATTTAAATATTTTAACTAACAAACAATGTGCTCTATTTTGCTTAGTTACTGAAACTAATATTTTTTTAACAGAAATTTTTTTTGTCATCACAGCAAAGCAACTCTGTTGAGAGAGGAATGACCAAAAATTCCAAAAAACCAAGAAGCCAGGAAAATGTGTAGACGTCTTTTACGAGGTGCAATAATAATAAATCACTAAGTTAAGAAGTTCAAAAGTTTCAATTAATATTAAATTTAATACTGAATCGTGAATTTTTGATTGTAAAAATAACCAATGTAAAAAATAAATGTAGATTCTAAATTCTAAATTCTAAAATTTAAAATCCTGAAAGCGGTAAATATAATATAAAACAATAAAGCAGATCGTGAACTTATTCCGGATACAACAATAAAAATAATTCGAATCTTATTATTTATTCAACCCCTTAATTTTTAAATTGTAATATATTATATTGCACTATATAAGAGTTTGCTTCTCACTTCTCATGTTAATATTAAAAAATTAATTACTAAATTTCTAACACCTCTCCCCCCCCTCTTCGCCGATTAAACCGAACTTTTATAATAGAAGCTTGGGCAGACTTAATATTACCTATATTATTTTGAGTTATTTACGCGTAAATTGATGATATTTTACAGTAAGTTATAATCTGTTATTATTGTACAGTTACTGTAAAGAAAAGGAATTTCTTCCCTTCTGGAATATGATAATTTTTTATTTGATGCTTGATATTGAAAATTATAAACGGAAACTCGCAGTTTAAACTGTTATAGACTGGGAGGTCTGGGGGGTTCTGAAGTCTGAGTTGGATTTAAACAAATTCATTTTAATAAATATGTAAGGACAACTTCTTTTGTTGAAATGATTAAGGAATTTTTTGACATTGAAACAGTGAAAGATTGTGATTGGTAATAAGGTAAGGTTAATTATTTGTGTCTACTAAAATTGTTGCAAAAAATTTTTTTGAAAGTTTCAGGCTCGAGAGTTAATAGCTTCTTTCAAGAGCTAATTTACACACCAGCCTAGAAGGCAAACTTTGCATAAAAACAAAGTTAAATAATTTTTTTTTATTTCTTTGCTAAAAATTGGAAGAAGGAAAACGAAAAAAATTAAAAAGCATGCATTGCGTGGTTCCTACGAATATAATTTAAGCACATTTATTCAATTTTCCGTTAAGAGAAAGCACACCTTCTCTTATTAAGTAAGCAAAATGAAATTACTTTATGTATTTAGGTTGAAAGGGTTGCACTCGCTAATATAACATTTGGTAGGAATTTAATAAATAATACATCAAGTCTGTTGTCATAATAATTATAGTACGTCGTGTTAATTAACAATGCCCACTATTACCGGAGGTAAAAATTTACAATTTTTCTCGTGGCGATTATTAAAAAAATTACCATTTTTGCGAGCCTTTGCGATGCGGCTGGAATTTTTTTCTGAACGTGATGATTTTCAAATAATTTACATGCTAGTCATATAATTTAACACGAACAGCACCGAAAGTAATTGAACGCCATCAATAACCACCAACAATAGTTGTGGAACGTTTGCTGAATGAAAAGCTCAGCAACAATATTCATATATAGCGTCAAATTGTATTGTGGATAATCTACACCTGATGACTTTTTCAAACATATTTGGCATAAAATGTATTAGGAAACAGCAACGATCCAAAAAGTTGTTGATTTGGTGTTTAGTCGAATAGCAAGAATTTCAATTTGGACTAAACTTGTCGGTACAGCGTTGAAGCGAACATGTCTGCCAAACAAAAAAAAGTGATTTAAATCGCTTTGTTTTAAAGTTTTCAGTTCATTGGAGGGTGTAGCTCATTTCCGATGGAGCAAAGGCATCATCCGTGACTTAATAGTTTGTGACTAATCGCGTATTCACTTTCGACCACAGTCTTCCAGAATCATCTATTTATTGACAATGTACAAGTCAATCAAATTTTAAAACTCATTACACGCTACATTAGGAACAAAGCTAGGTTCTCAAAATTTTTACCAAACGTGGCTGGTCACTTCAAGGTTTGGTCTAATCTGAATATTAAAAATTATTTTTGAATTAAATAGGAAAATGCCTGGCAATTAAATTTTACATTATTTTATCGTCACAAATCAGGAGAGAATTATGATTTTAATTGGGTTTGAAAAGTGCTGATGTAGGATGTAACAAATTAATTTTGCTGATACATATTTAATTGTTGATTGTGTGTTAGTATTGATAAAACGTTGGTGCGTTTTCCCTTACAATTGAAGCCTGCCTGAATTAATTAATTATTATTGCAATTTAAATTCATAATTACGAATTGTAATGTGGTATGCTCTGACGTCAAGTGATTGTTACCTGTAAATATTTATTCCCACACTTCCACAGTTTCCATTTTACGTAACTTCCCATTTTCATCCTGCGATGTTTACCGTGAGGATACCACAATAACGATAATTTAATTGTACCAAAAATGAATGCCAAGGGAAAACACCTTGGTTAATTTTGTTTTGTTTGCCTGCAAGAAAGAATTTTATGTTGCAATTTTTCGAAACCAATAAAATGCTTATCCGTATAATTGCCGAAAAGCTAAGTACGAACTTTAATTTTCGATTGTAGTTGTTTTAACTATGTAATTATTTTATTTTATCAGTTTTCTGAGATTGCTTTCTTTTAATTTATCAGTTAGGTAGGTGAAAAATTTAAATCGTCTATTCAAAATTTGTTTCATTTCAAACTTTAATATTTGGTTTTATAGAAAAAGCAATCCAGCAGTGGATTGTTTTCGAAAATTGTATATAATTTTATAATGTATCCGCGACTTGTGTTGACGAGTAAGTTATAAAAAGCTAATTGATGCCATTAAATAATATTTATAAGGAATTCGAAAATGTAAAATGCAAATTGAAAAGTCAAACATTATTTTCCACTTGTGCAATAGAGGAAAATTATCTTGTAAGCTGATAATATCTTGAGTCGTCGAGTCTTGGTAACATTAAATTTCCAGTGTAAGCGTCTTAGTATTGATGTGTATACTTAATAAACTAATCGCATAATTGACTTGCTTAGTTATCAAAGAAAATTTGTTGTTTGGGAGCGATCGTTAAGTTCGTCAAGACTCAGAAAGTTACCTCTTGTTTTAAGCATTCGAGATGCCATTTGTATCAATGATACATGAAAATCTACTCTAACTTCCAACAAAATTGCGTTTGCTTGGTTAATTAATGAAGCGATAATTATGAAGTAGTTTTCCTTATCGTTAATCTCGCGAAGAACTGGAATGAAGTGAAGTTAAACATTTGAAGCGTTTATTGAAAATGTGGGTCAAAACTCGAGTACTTAATATTAATTTTCTTTTTTGCGTAGAGAACTGTTGAAATGGGTTAAAGCATTTTTAGCTTTATCTACGCCTTTTCATTTGAGCATTTCAATGGGAAATCATAACTTATTTGCTGAAAATACAAAGGAGTACAACAGCTGTTAACTTCACAATGAACGATCCTTTGGAATTAATTTCGTCTGTCCGGTTACACTCGATGACCAGGCGTTATTAATCCACTTTCCACCAAAGCGCCAACTCAAGCTGCTATTTCACATAAAGATCTATCGCGTTACACGGATCGTTATTTCAACAATGCTTTGTGTCACTCGAGAAAGACCTCCACGCTATTCCGGCCATCCTAAAAATTTTAACTACGAAAATAATTATCGGAAAATTGTTACGATTCGCACGAGGAAAACACATTTCTCCTTCTTGCGAGCTGCTTTATTTTCACAAAAATAAAATGGGGAAAAATAAAACAACTCTCATTTACTTTTTTCTTGCGACCATCAAATAAATTGGTTTGTAACTTCTACCAGAAATGAGAGCCACTTATAGTAATAATCCCACATTTGGGTTACGATAAAGTTGTGTAGCGCGAGTTGAAAATAAGGAAGGAGCAGATGGAGAAGTTACGGGGACAAATAATACTCCCACCTCGTATATCACAACGCACACCTTTGCCAACAATCTATAAATTT